>CM042074.1:81337463-81817644 GCA_023509865.1 Trypoxylus dichotomus
TTTAAAAATTGCGATGAGCTGGTCGAAAGTGCCTGAAATTATCGCCTATAATGCGAATTCGACCGTGAGATGCATCTCGTGAGAATTAAACACGATCAAAGACGTGATTGACGAAGTTTTGACGAAAGACTTTAACAAACAGAAAGTACTCGATTTGTTCCTTATGCCTTAATTGAGGATCCAAAAATTGCTGGCGTTGATCATTGCAAGGATCTTATCAGAACAGCCAGGCGAAATCGAATATTTCTAGAATCGATTGTAACTAGTGACGAGTTTTAGTGGTTCAAGTACAATCCTCAAACAAAACGACAAAGTGCTACGTGGAAGTCTCCAGGCTCTACAAAATCGGCAAAATTGCGTTTCCAGAAGTCACGATCTGTTTGTAACACTCTGAAGGTATTCAATATCGGGAATTCGTTCCATAGGGTCAGATTGGTCACTGGTGGATATAATGTGGGGCTGTAGAGCGTTTCTGAAAGAGAATTTTGTGTGTTGAAAAAACAAGTTTCTGTATTACGACACCCTTCGTATTCGCTAGACATATCAAAATGTGACCTTTTTCTCTTACTGAAACTAAACCTGACTATGAAAGCAGAATTTTACGACAATGTTGGATAAGCCTAAGAAACCGTGACAACGATCTGAGAGACAATTTCGAGAAATGACCTAAAATAATCTATGCTATCATTGCTTGAACGTGCCCAAAGCTATATTGACGCAAAAAGATTGTATTTTGATTAAGAATAAATAATTTTGGTGAAATAACTACTTGTTCCTTTTTGCCTCCTTTACCTCATTGTCGTCCAAAAACTTTCTTCCACATAAGTCTTTTTCTTAAATTGGGGACCAAATAAAAATCACTAGGTGCCAGGTCTGAACTGTAGGGTGGATGGATTATTGATTGAAAACCATGCTTGTGCAGAGCAGCCATTGCAACTTTGCTCTTGTGAACCAGCGCATTGTCTTGCAAGAGCAACACACCCTTGGTCAATTTTTCTCGACGTTTTTTCTTGATGGCCTCCTTTAATTTTTCTAATATCGCTGCGTAATATTCTCCGGTTATGCTCCTACCTTTTTCTTTGTAATCAATCAATAATATCCCCTCACAATCCCAAAAAACAGTAGCCATCAACTTTCCAGCCGATTCTGACACTTTGAATCCCTTTGGCGGTGGTGTCCTCTTTTTATGCCATTGCATGGACTCCTCTTTGGACTCAGGCTCAAAGTGATGAACCCATGTTTCATCTCCGGTAACAATCCGCTCTAAAATATGTGCAGGTTTGTCTCCACACAGCTCCAAAAATTGTTTGGACGCACAGACGCGCTACTGTTTCTGTAGCGGCGTGAGAATTCTCGGTACCCATCTTGCACTGACTTTTGCCATGCCCAGGTGGTCATGTAGGATACGCAAAATGGTGGTATCTGATACTCCAACTAATGCAGATAATTGTTTTTTCTTCAAACGGGCATCTTGCAGTAGAATCTTTTGCACTTTTTCGACGATGTGTGATGTGGTGGTCTGAACTGATTGTCCTGAGCGGGGGTCGTCTTTAATCGACTCCCGACCATGTTTAGAAAGACCATGCCACTTATTAATCATTGATTTAGTAAGACACTGCTCCCCATAAACGGTTTCCCAATATGGTTTGAGGGTTCTTTCCTTGCTTTGTAAGGAACTTTATGACAGCACGGTGTTCAATTTCGTCCATAGTTTCAGTTTTCTTCCAGATTGACTTGTTTAGCAGGCTACAGGGCTGCAACTTAACTTATATACTAATGATGAGTCGCCAATCAGAATGACACCTAGCGAGCGCCTCTATTCCCACTCCAGCCCCTCCATTACACGAACTTCTGGGCCTCCCCTCGTACATTTTAATATATACTAGTATGCAGTTGGTGCCAAATTACATTGTACTTCAAATGCATTGTAGGATCTGTTGGTCAATAAATTAGAATTATCTGTATATACACTCTAAAATTTCCTAGTACTTTCAACCTTTGCGTCGGTAGTCTACATGAGTACGCCACTGAAATGTCTACTCCACTATCTTAGCATCCAAAGCAAAATATTGTAAGCCTGGCATAAGATTCAGTGTGGAGTTAAAGGAGTTGTGAGCAAAGCGTTAATAAGTATCTAACAATATTTTGGAGCCACCTAATATTCAGTATAAAATCGTTTTCGGATTGTGAAGGAAGCAAATTATTATATCAGGATAGAGAATATCAGGATAGTTACTATGGTCGTAGGATATCAAGCTAAAGTTATCAACTAAATAATTATTTAAGACCATTCCTGTTTACAGCGAGAAACTAGTCCGGGTACTGACAATTAGCAAATCAACACGACATTACAATTACCGGCGTTCCATAGTTTCGCTAATTATAACTTACGTAACAGTGTACGTCTGTACTGCTTCACAATTCGTTTACATTTCAAAGTTCGGCAGGTGTCAGCGCTCAACCAGAACACCGACATTGACAGAACCGTCAAAAAGTACACGAAGCCGAACAGATTCGAAATGCAATTACGAATTTATTATCCGAAGGTCTCGGGTAAGGCCCGGCAGTTCGGCGACATGAAGCGTAACCCGCCGAGCTCGGGAATCTTATTTGTCGTGTTAATGAGATGTAAATATTGTTCGGTGAAGATTTTTTCGGACGCTCGCTCGCGTCCTCATTTCACGACGCGGGGCGCAAATTAAAAGGAAAGGGGCTTGCGAATTATGCTTTAAGGATAAACAATGTAAATATGGAAATTCGAATATTTCGCCCGACACGATGGCATGGCCTTCACTAATTAAGGTCAAACTTCAGGCATCACTTAGTAACGTCTACGCTAAAGTAAACATTTCTTCGGAACTTACACGCAGAGATTGCCGTTTGGCTTTAGGCACAGTCTAGAGAAAATAAACAAAAATTAGAAATTAAAAAAAATACGGCTATGTAGGTATTGTAATAAAATTCTCGTGCTGCTCAAGTGAAGTCTTTGTATCAAACGCGTTGCTCTGTGCTAGATAGGAACACCGCTGAACGTTTTAGTTTGCGAAAAATACATAGCACAAAACGCTTCAAAGTAATTAAAGCTCGTAGAGTGTGTTCCAGTTGGAGTACATGCATATGAGCATGGAATATGAAAGGGTTAAAATTTTGGATATTGCTTTTAGTTTCATTTATCATCCTGAAAAGGAAAAAGAAAATAAATTTAGAAAACTGAACTGGATATCGTACATATTGTAATGGAATTTTTGTTTGATCTACACTCGATACAAAAATTTCCGAATTTAAATTTTATTTCGTTTACATTTACCTTTCATTTTGCTTGATTTTTATTATAGCTTTCTTTTCACTAACTTGAAAAAGCAGGACTGCTGGACTTTCTCCCGTTTTGTTAGCTTTTGCTTAAATTTTTAACATTATTTTTACTTACTGTACAGATTACACTTTTCTTATTTACACTGTCTGTAATTAAAATTTCACCGCTCCAAGATTATTCGAATATTTCCTGAAAAATTTAGAAATACATTGCTCAATTTTATCTTAAATGATGCTGTATCGTACTACATCGGATTTGTTAATTTTCTGAAATTTACGAGAGTCAATTGTTTCACACGATTTTTTTCTAAAACACTAACGATAATTAAGGATTTTGTAATTTTTCTGTTAGTTGAACTACACCTTTATTATTGTCCTCATTAGTTGAAAGCGTTTAATGCCTTCAACAACTAACATATGGGCTGAAAAGTCCCGGGCCTAACAAAGAAAACACGGTTTTTTGGTTCAAAATTAACTTTATTCATCAACGTAACCTCCATCAAGAGCAACGCAATCATTCCAGCGCCGCTCTAACATTTCAATACCACTTTTGTAGAACGATTTATATTTGCCTCAAAATAGGCCTCAGTTTCAGCGATAACCTCTTCATTCGTGCGAAATTTCTTACCGGCGAGCATTTTTTCGAGGTCTGCGAACAGCCAGTAGTCGCTGGGAGCCAAATCTGGCGAATACGGTGGATGTGGGAGCAATTCGAAGTTCAGCTCATGTAGTTTTGCCATTGTTTTGATTGACTTGTGACACGGTGCGTTGTCTTCATGAAACAAAATTTTTTTCTTTGCCCTATGCGGTCGTTTCTTTGCCATTTCGGCCTTCCAACGCTCCAATAACGCTATATAATATTCGCTGTTGATGGTATTTCCTTTCTCAAGATAGTCGATGAATATTACACCACGCACATCCCAAAATACCGAGGCCATAACCTTTCCAGTCGATCGTTGTGCTTTCGGGCGCTTTGGATGAGGTTCACCAGTTGCTGCCCATTCAGATGACGATCGTCTTGATTCCGGAGTGAAGTGATGGATCCATGTTTCATACAATGTCACATATGGACGCAAAAATTCCGGTTTGTTATGTTGAAACATGGCCAAACGCTGCTCAGAATCATCAACACGTTCTTGTTTTTGGTCACAGTGAGCAAACGCGGCACCCACTTTGAACAGAGCTTTTTCATAGTCAAATGCTGATACAATATAAAACCAATACGTTCTTTTGATATCTTTACGATGTCAGCTAACTCACGCAACTTCACTTTTCGATCATTCAAAACGATTTTGTGGATTTTTTTGATGTTTTCTGTGTTACCGTCTCATTTGGACGTCCACTGCGTTCTGCATCATCGGTGTCTCTACGACCACGTTTGAAGTCAGCCAACCAACGTTTTATTGTTGTTTCTGATGGAGCGGAGTCCCCATAACACTTTTCAAGCCATTGCTTCGCTAGAACGGTATTTTTTCCCATCAAGAAGCAGTGTAAAATTAAAACACGAAATTGTTTTTGATCCATTGTTTTGAAAATAACAAAAGTAGCGTGACTCTTAGCACAATAACTCACAAACTAATGAATAGAATATCATGAAATTTTAACAGCTGTCTTTTGAAGGTTAGTACTAACTGAGAGAAAGGTGACTGCAATAAAACTAGCGTCATCTATGTGTTAGGCCCGAGACTTTTCAGCCCATGTGTTATTGTCTCTTTAGCTCTAATTTATAAAATTAACGTCTTTGTTTTCTGAAAAATGTCAAAATAAAAAACGCTGTCTCTCCAAACCCATAAAAAGTGGAAGTGGTGGTCGTGGAATATCGCGATACTATCTAATGAAATTCTTGAATTTGTTCAAATTTGAAAACATAGCTTTTGATTGAGTAACTAATACATTTACCTCTGGATAATGCTTTCTAGTAACTCCTGCTAAAAGGCGTAAAGCATGAAGTTTACACGTGATATATACATAGATACTAAGTTACCTAATATATTTTTAAGAGAACGGCCCACACAAACACAGTTGCGGCACTACCAGTTATTAGCACTAATGCTTGGAATAAAGAAAATTTTGACAATATATTTGACATTACCCACATTGCTTTGCAGATACATTTTTCTAATCTTTCATTAACTAATTACCAGACCGGTAGTCCTTTTCTGCCTGCGAGGTGAGGTAGTCAATCGTCTTACTTTTGTGCTATTTTGCGCTTTGTAAATATATAATTAAATATGTCGAACGCTGGTTAAGAGTGGGGTATGCGAATCGCTAGCACCATCCTTCCTTGAAAATTTAGTCGCTATCCAGTGTTTTATGGGACCGAAGCGTGCATGCTGTGTGCTCGAGTTTTAGAAAAATTTCTCAGATGAGGCGCATTTTCACCTTATTAGCCATGTAAACAGGCAGAACTGTCGTTATTGGAGTTTAATAAATTCAAAACAGAAACATAAGAGGCTACTTAATTTGTCAAAGGTTACTGTTTGGGCTGCAATATTGGCGCAAATAATTATCGACCTCTTTTTTGATGATAACAGAAATCGTGTCGAAACCGTAAATTTTAAATGATATGTGGAGATAATTAACAACCCTTTTACGCCAGGCCTGCAAGATTTTAATGGTTTTAATCGGAATACTTGGTTCCAATTAAATGGTGCGACATCTAACACGTCAGTTGTTCATGAAATGTTCCCTTCAAAATTGATATCCAAAGGCGGTGACATAAACTGATCGACACGTAACCTCGATTTGACACCAATGGATTTTTTCCTATAAGGCTACTTTAAGTCAAGAATATGCAGCAATACCCCTCACTCTTAGAATGCATTAAAAGAGTATATTCGAAGAGAAATGGCGGCTACCCCATGGAAAATATGTATCAAGCAGTCCTCGAAAATTTTGTCTTACGTTTAGAAGAGTGACAGCAAAGTACCGGAATGCATTTAGAAGACATTTCTTTAAGAAATAATGTCCCAAAGCTTAATAAAATAGTGTCTGTGATATATTATGATATATCTACTGGCATCGTGACATCTAGGGGCATCGAAAGCGACTTGATCTCAATGGTCTCGTGGTGCAGTGGTAGCGCAATACGCCGGAAATGCGGGAAAACGGGTTAGAGTCCCTCCATGACTGATATTTTTTCAATAATTTAATTACGTTAGGTAATTTGAAGAAAGTTGTATTTTATCGTTATTAATGCCAACGATGGTTTAGTATTAATATTGATATTAGTTTAAATGTTTTATTATACTTTTTTATGTTGAAGAGAAGTTTTGGGTCACCTTGTATAATAGTACCAGAAGTATGAGTAAAGTTTGCGATAAACAGTTGATGTGTTAAAACAAAAGTGACTGTAGAAAGCATGTTAAGACTATAAAACACCAAAAAATGACGCATTGCGGAGGATGGTACGTACTTACTACGAACCTGGAGACCTAATAAGTCTGACCGATTTAGATTAGGTGGCATACAATTTCCTAAACCAGATTTTCTAAATTATTGGAAGTGATCTAAATGTAACTTGGCGGAAGGAATCGGCGAAAACGAAAGGAAGGACACTTATTTGCTATCCGATCTAGAATTAACGATGTATGTGTGCCACTTTCAAATGCACAGCGCTTCTAAAGAGCTTTTTACCGCCTTTACTAGAATGCAGTCGCCCGGCTGGACGACATGTTTTCTGTACTGGAGCTTTGAATTCGGCGTACTGCTTTTGCTCTTCTTAGAGGGGCAACATAAGCCACAAATTTTGTGGACGTTCTTCCCTCAAAAAGCTATCCTCTTTACTAATAGAATCCCAAATTGAAGCTGGATTCTCAACTCCTCACAACGTATCAAGTTTGCTGGAGGGTACTAGAGGGTGCTTTGAATTTTATTTAAACTTATTAAAGAAAACAAAATTGAATTATAGAGTAGCATTCCAAATCCGGATCTGGTTTCAGAGATGTTCCTATTCCCCTAGTGGAAGGAAAACCAAGTCACACTTACGAAGAACAAGTTGAAGAAAAAAGTATAGTGGTAGTACCATAAACATGGTCCTACCTTTGTATTTCTCCCGTTCCTCTATCTTTTCCTATTTTCTGGGCAAAATGCGAAAAGCACCTTGCTATATACTGTAATGATATAAATTGTTGTCCTTTATTTACCAATGAATTTCTTCTATAATTTTACTTGTTCACCTATAGCAAATATTTTTTTCATTACTGTTTGGTGCACGCCGTTATTTGTTTATTTTGGTTGATGTTAGAAGTTGGAGGCGAAGTACCGTCAGTACTCCCTCTTTATGAAATTTTAAACACAGATATTCAATCTGTACAGGTTTCAGTCCCTTCAACAACACTTGAAGAGGAGACGTAAACTTTACTATCGTTTATCATATATATCGCTTTTGTAAACATATTTCTTATATCAATAAATATTTCAAAATTTCATCTTTACAAGACGTTTAATATACAGTACTCACACATTTCAATTACATTGTATGAATATGCATTATTCCGAAATTGTACTCATAATCTTCGAAATTTCTCGTACGATAGAAGCATGTCACGACTGGCAGCAATTTCTTTTATAATGTCACACATATCTACTATGTGTGTGTGTACTGAGTAGCCTACCATACAGGCGAACAAACGCGTTGCCATGGATATAAAAGAAAAGAAAAACAGACAGATGAAGATCGGGTCCAAAGTGAGACATGTTGGCATCTTTTCTCCTCAGAAAGAATAAGTCGTTATTTTTCTCATATAACTCCGTAAATTTATAAATATCTTCGTTTATGTCCAATAATAAAGTGTATCAGCTGATACTACATACAAAATTTGGAAGTTACGGACACTTACGTTGTAAGCCGAAGGCCAGTCCATCCTAAAGGCGAGCCAGTGAGTACGATTTCAAAGATTATAGACGTCGAATTTTCTTAAGTTCTTCAAAATTAATTCTATATTTCGATATCATATTTCGTTTCGTAAATTAATTAGAATATTTCAAGTTTAGCTAGCTTCTTTTGTAAAAAAGCGGTATATATAGATTTTCTTTTATTTGTCAATATATTTGTCTTTTCAACTTTACATTCGGTATTTTATTTAAGAAAATGTGTAATTTAGTGTTTTCGTAGTAAACAAGTCTATATTTTCCATTACAGTGCTTGTATATGTGATATCTACGTCTGCTTATGACGTACACTTCAAAACATACTTCACACATGTGCATTCAACGGTGAAACCTTTCAAAGGCAGACTTCTCGGAAATAGCGAGAGTTAACAAAGCAAAACTCTCTTCTTTCTGTTTAGATTGCATAACTAAACATGTTGTTTTTTGTTTAAGGCCTTTTTATATTTTTACAGTAGAACGGTTCGTTTTCAAAATAATTGTTAGAAACATTGACAAACGCTGGATGCTTGTATCTCAGTCGATGATATATCAACATACATATATACAATCTGTAATAGAAGAGAACGTTCTATCTGTAATGATTTTATTCGCTGTAACGTTTCAAAGTCAATGTCCTTTAGCTCCTTTTGCAAGGTTTCCTACGTTAATTAAGGTTTGTGTGCCACAATGTCTTACAAAGATTTCCCAGAAGTTTCCTTATCACAAAGCGTTCTCTACCATTTTCTCAGCGTATCACACTTTCGCACACGTAACAAGCCCCCTAATACCGCTGGTGTAGACAATATCAGGTGTCAGTCGTTGTTAATTCCGCAGATGAAGGCAACAGAGATGCCTCGCATAATAATGTTTACAACATCGAACTTGAATTATTGATTACAAGTAAAGCGTGTTGTTGGCACTAGATTGGGATGTGTGACGATCTTAATTATTACCGTAAATTAGTTTTAGGAAATTTCGGAAGAAAAGCTAATGTTGAGTTAATCGAATGTGTTTGTATACACGTTTTCATTTCCAAATTAGGAGACGTTTCTTTCACGAGGGCGACCTGAAATGTTTCCAGAATGAACAAGAAAAACACGATATTAGTGTGACAGCGATGACCTTCTAATTTGAGACAAATGTCTTTCCTCCCAGTGATTTTTTCAGGTTTCGGAATAGGAAAAGTGGCTGCCGGCTTAGGCCCGGTGAATATGGAGGATGAGTGACTAATTCGTAGCGCAACTCATTCAATTTAGACAAAACGATACGGGGTGAATGAACTGGTGCATTGTCGTGGTGGAAAAGCATTCTTTGCTGCTGCAAACGAGGCCGTTTCTCCTTCAATACTGCATCGAATCGCTGTGGTATTGGCCCGTGATCGTTGTTCCGTTCCCTTTTGCAGATAGTCGGTGAGGATCACACTTTGAGAACCCCAAAAGTTGGTCGCCATGACCTTTCCCGCCGCTGGAACGGTCTTTGCTTTCTTCGGAGCCGATTCGCCCGGGAAGGTCCACTGCTGCGGCTGTTCCTTAGTCTCCGGTATGTAGTGGTGGATCCAAGTATTATCCACGAAACGCACGAAGAAATCCCTTGGATTGCGTTGGATCCTGGCCTGACACTTTTCCGAAACAGCCACCCGGTTTGCTTTTACTCCGGTGTGAGCAAACGCAGTACCCAAAATTTCGTGTGGTATATAGCCTATGCATTCTTGTGAAATGCCGCTTCAATAGGCGATCGACTAACACGACATCATGAATCTTGTCGACCATTTCATCGTTGGTAGCAGTTTTTTGGGCGTCCACTGCGTGGTTCGTCACTTGTGCTTGTGCGACCACGTTTGACCTCGCTCACCGGGAAGCTGATGGTCGAAAATGAAGGAGTACATCCGCCATGAACCTCTCGCAAAATATTTCGAATTTCCGTGGCTGGTTTCGCAGTCATCCGGAAGTGTTTTATCATTGGACGAAATTCGATTTTATCCATTTCTGCGAAACTGCTTGAATTGCTACACAAAACACACTCTTAAACAACAACTATTGACAGTACACGTCTGAAATGTTGACAGTTGTCATAAAAAAGGTTGGCCTTGCTGACCAATGGATTCACGTCAACCTTCGTGCGCCATCTCTTGCCGATTCCGGAAACATAGTTCCTCGCGTTTTTAGTTCCTGTCCAAATTTTCTGGGGGTGCTCGAACCATATAATTCTGCAAGGAAAGATTTATCGTAGTTAGTACTATATGTTCGTATTAGGTATTCACTAAAAACGTAAGGCAGTTCAAAATTGCCTTGGATATAAATGCTACTAGCTTTAATCATAAACTGAGGAAAGGAAATAAGACACGATACCCTTATCAGTTATATTTATGAGAAGGAAGTGCGTAGGCCTATAATTATGTATTAATCCAGGGTCTCATGCTCTATGCAGCGGCTTCTGATAGATAAAAGTATGAATAATGGAATGAACAGTTTGTGAAGTGATGTCACTCTTACTAAACAGAAAGCATTACCTTCATAACTTCTGACTCTTCTTTCACCAATCTTCTACCTAATTTGACTGCTTCAATTATTACTTTCGTGTATCATACGATTTTATTTGTATTTCCTTATCTTTATTTAACTTCGCTTTTTCTCTCTATTCATTTCTTTATCCAATTTAAGCACAGTGTATGTTGATTGCAGACAATTAATAACATTAGCTTTACGGAAAGCAAAAAAACAAGAATAATAATAGCAAATAAAATAAACAATAAAGCATTCCGGCTCTCGGAAAACTCCGTCATGGAACAATTTGCGGAAACCATCGATTTTGATGTCGCGACTGCCAAGTCGGAAAGGCCGTAGCTTTAAGTTAGACACATGTCTTCCGTTTTCAAGCAATTCGGTCCATTTCAAAATCTGCCGTCGAAATACAATAAAACACTTTCTGCCGACGTGGAAGTCGTGTAGTTTCGAAAACCTTAAGAAGGGGGATATTTGGCTTTGCACGGTATGCTTTTTTTTATGCCGGGAAACATGTTAAACAAGTTCGAAACATTATTGGCTGCATTTTTTTTATTTGATATTTAATTGAATTGATTTATACGAGACTTAAGTAAAAAATTACACAAATTCTGATATTATAACGTAAAATATTCTATTACTAGAGGTACAATTATGTATTTAGTTTGATTCTCATTAAATAATAATTATTATTACTTTATTAATTACTTCCATCTTTGTTTTTTTCTGATGGGAAAGAAATCTACCTTCATCCACTAACTTGTTATTATTTTTAGACACTCGAGATTAACAATAGTTCTTTCAAGGCAAACCGAACGGGTGGAATCGTCCAAGGACCATCTTGCTATCACGCGGATACCTAACATATGGGCTGAAAAGTCGCGGGCCTAACAAAGATAACACGTTTTTTTTGGTTCAAAATTAGCTTTATTCATCAACGTAATCTCCATCAAGAGCAACGCAATTATTCCAGCTCCGCTCTAACATTTCAATACCACTTTTGTAGAACGATTTATCTTTTGACTCAAAATAGGCCTCAGTTTCAGCGATAACCTCTTCATTCGTGCGAAATTTCTTACCGGCGAGCATTTTTTTGATGTCTGCGAACAGCCAGTAGTCGCTGGGAGCCAAATCTGGCGAATACGGTGGATGTGGGAGCAATTCGAAGTTCAATTCATGTAGTTTTGCCATTGTTTTGATTGACTTGTGTCACGGTGCGTTGTCTTGAAACAATTTTTTTTTTTTGCCATATGCGGTCGTTTCTTTGCAATTTCGGCCTTCAAACGCTCCAATAACGCTATATAATATTCACTGTTGATGGTATTTCCTTTCTCAAGATAGTCGATGTTACACCACGCACATCCCAAAATACCAAGGCCATAACCTTTCCAGCCGATTGTTGTGCTTTCGGGCGCTTTGGACGGGGTTCACCAGTTGCTATCCACTCAGATGACGATCGTTTTGATTCCGGAGTGAAGTGATGGATCCATGTTTCATCCATTGTCACATATCGACGCAAAAATTCTGGTTTGTTACATTTAAACATGGCCAACCACTGCTCAGAATCATCAACATATTCTTGTTTTTGGTCAACAGTGAGCAAACGCGGCACCCACTTTGAACAGAGCTTTCTCATAGTCAAATGCTCATGCAATATAAAGCCAATACGTTCTTTTGATATCTTCACTTTTCGATCATTCAAAACGATTTTGTGGATTTTTTTTATGTTTTCTGGTGTTACCGCCTCATTTAGACGTCCACTGCGTTCTGCATCATCGGTGTCTCAACGAACACGTTTGAAGTCAGCAAAACAACGTTTTATTGTTGTTTCTGATGGAGTGGAGTCCCCATAACACTTTTCAAGCCATTGCTTCGCTCGAACGGTATTTTTACCCATCAAGAAGCAGTGTAAAATTAAAACACGAAATTGTGTTTGATCCATTGTTTTGAAAATAACAAAAGTAGCGTGACTCTTAGCGCAATAACTCACAAACTAATGAATAGAATATCATGAAATTTTAACAGTTCTCTTTTGAAGGTTAGTACTGAGAAAAAGGTGACTGCAATAATACTAGCGTCATCTATGTGTTAGGCCCGGGACTTTCAGCCCATGTGTTATGTATAACGACTATCTTTTAATATTGTGATTATTATCTTTATTATTAAACGATGATTAAAACTGCATTGAAGTTTTGTTACTGCCTTAACAATTCTTTGGCAATAAAAGTCAACGATTGAAAAAATGATAAAAAGTAAAGCAAATTAATTTTTTAGTAGGCTGTGAACAAATTCGCTTGTTACTTGCGTTATTCTACGACAACTACCTTATTTTACATTTTACGGTACCTAGGAAAGAATTATTTCAAATGTAACAGGAAACGGTTACAAGATATAAGTTATGAAAGTACCCGAAAGTGTATGCCACTATTATTGGACGAAGACGCAGACCAAGATCGATACTCAACAGCAGAAATACATTATCAATGCCAACTGATACCAAGCAACGCTGACCGGATACTAACATACCCCTAACCTAATAGTTACCTCAAAAATATCACAGTAGATAAAAGCATAATTTGTATTTTAGGTAAAACTTTTACAAGAGAGCGCCCCCGGGCGACAGCGCAGTCGTACTAATTCTTCAACCAATCAAAATGGCAATTTATTACCAATTTATGATAACTGGCCCTGGCCAGTACCTTTGAAAATGCGAACCACAGTTGTTCGCGAAACGTCACGGACAAAACACCTAATAACACGGCGGAACCCGACAACCGTTACGACTATAATTAGGACGTGTTGTATCATGTAATGCTCCACGTTTACTAGCACCCATCTATCAACTTTCGATCTGTCACGTTATAATAATGTATCGTTGACTGTCAAACATGGCGGGCATTTAAAATCTTGCGTTCTTATGCAACCAATATCGGGATGAGATACCTGGGAACACCTATCAAAGACATTAATTTGTTTTTTTTTTAAATGCAATGGATGACAACGAATGTTCTTGAAATCTTAATAACCTGTAATTTGCAACGAAAGAATTTCCAAGAACATTAGCACTCAGACTTTTTGTTCCGGTAAGTAAATATGCTGAAGGAACTTGGTCAAAGTTACACCATAAGTGGGCAACAAACAATCTAAATAAGTTAATGCCTGTATCCATTATAATATTGTCGTGCGCTACTTTAGTATACTTAGCAGTTGACGAACCGCAAACTAAGGTCTGACTTGCACGATAATATGTAAATCACCCTTCCGGGAATTGAGGGAGGAGAAAAAACTTTCCTCGCCGGCGTTCGTTTACCGCATAGACAGAAAGTTGAAAAAAAAAAGGAAAAGAAGTAAGAGGGAAAAAACTTTTCCAACGAGTAAGTGCAGGCAAAAAAGATCAGTCTAATTTGTTACTCGAGATACTCGCATAAAAATTCAGCTGAATTTTAAACTGCGCAGCGGTACGCGCCTACGCGATAACATCTCGAACTTCTTCCGATGTCTTCCGGTGTAAAAGAAACTCGATTTTCCAGGTCAACCGCGTTCGTTCGTTCTCTCCGTTCAATTCGTTGCTCCTCCAGCGCTACGACGAGACTCCCACGTCCGATGAGAGTATTTTATTGTATTCCGGCGACACTTTTTCAAGCGGCGGCTCGGATTGCCTCAAAACGGAAAACACATGTCTAATTTAAAGTTCCAGCCATTGCGAATCGACGGTCGCTTCGGCGAAATTGATGTCTTCCGCAAATTGTTTAATGTCGTTATCTGTTGAGCTTTCGAAGATTTTCCTTTCCCAATATTTCGAGATTCTCGTGCGATATTTCGCTGTCGGATCTAACGAGCTTAATTGTTTGCGTTTTTTTTTTATAGAAACGGTCGGATTTGGTACATTGACGTGATGTTCTTTATTGTTAGTACACATAAGCGACTTTCTAATTTAGTGCGCTTTGATAGTTTAACGGGATACGTTCGTTATGTATTATTCTAACTCATGTTAATGAAACTGAAATAGTCATTACAGTGCGCATACTTTATAACATAAGCAGCACACCGTCTAGCAATGGATTCGGTTTTCGGTCTTAATCTCGGGTGGTTTGGGAGTGGTTTCTTTCTCTTTCTGTGTGTTTCTCTCTTATATTTCTCCTTGTAGTATCTTCTGCATGATTTTTCTTCTATATTATGTGTAGTTTAGATGTTCTATTACTTTTGTTACTTTGCTATATATTTTTTATTACGTCTGCTGTTGGAACTATCAATAACAATAATAATCTTTATTCCGCAAAGGATATTAACACATCCAATTATAGGAAAATATACAAAGTAAATAAATAATATGCTGTGAAATCGGTAATCGCAATAACTTGCTATATAAAAAAGGAGAGAAAAAATAAATAACAAGAAAAATTAAAAATAAGTTCTTCCAAAAAGGACAGTAAAATGCACTTGTCTACAACTTCATAGGTATATTTAAAAGTTAAGAAATGGATCCTCGTACATAGTGTGTGCATTCCTACACATATGTGTTGAGCGTGCTTTTAGTAACATGTTGGTATGTGCAGTAAGCAAATTGAACGTGTCACAAGATCTATGGTGATACTGAGGGACGGTAAACGGAATACAAGAAAGTGGAGCGGGAGAATTAACAAAATTCTGTATAAGTTTGAACAGATATTTTCCTCTGGCTACATCTCTACGACAAGATAGCGATTCCAACTTGTACCTATTAAGTAAATTTGTATAATTCGTTCCGCGCGCAGGATAAGTACCATCTAACTTAAAAGATAAATATTTGAGAAACCTTTTCTGATCGCGTTCAGCACTCCGAGATCCTTGTAAACACTCACTCAACGTATGGAGGTATTGGGGATGTTGTAATCGAATATTAACGGTTGTGAAGATCGACTAAAGGTAAGTATGGCGCCTTTGGGAATGTTTAATTGAATTTTATTCATAGAACACCAGTCGTTAATGATTTATAAATTTTCCTACAAACTTAGAGTCAAAGTCAAATGACGATTGCAAGGACTGTGTGGATGTACAATTCACAGGTATAGCAGTAAACTCCACTCACACAAATTAATTAATTATGCGGAACGCAGCGTTTCGAGAGCACGTGGGCACGAGAGCAGTCGGTAACACGGTTGACAATGGGAGCCCACGTGCTCTCGAAACGCTGCGTTCCGCATAATTAATTAATTTGTGTGAGAAAGATATGGTTTAACAGAATTATATAATCTATCGTGTAGAGGCTGCTCAATCAGATAAAATATTTATAGGTCTATAGTTAATAAATATCATGTTGATCTCTTTTCTTAAGGACTGGTGTAATTCTACTTACTTTCCAATAAAATGGAAAACTTGTCGTACGAACTGCGAAGTTGAATATAACTGAGAGAGGATCACAAAGTACTGGAGCACAATCATGAATAAAAAAGCTTGGCAAACCATCATGCCCGTATACCTACCACCTTACTATCTTCTTTCTTATCTATTGGGATAATCATCGCTCTTTTCAAGTATGTATTTAGAATATATTGGTCCCTATATTACGTTATTTATGAGTTTCGTTATTATCAGTGTTAATTTATCTCTTTTTTTCCTGGTACTTTATTTGGTTTTAACTCTTAAATTATTGCTTCTGTATTGTATTGACCTGATTGTGAAGACCTGTATTGTCTTCATTCTATCCAATTTAAAGTTTATACCTAGTTATTATTATCGGGTTTGCATTTTTTTGTTCCTGTATTTCTTCATATTTTTGCAAAGTAGTTATTTATTTCCTCTATCTCCTTCGGATTTAACGTTTCTCTCTGTTTCGTTTTTGTATCTTTTAAATTTTGTTTTGTCTTTCCCTGTGGCGTCCGTTTCTGTTTTTAATTTCCATATCTGTGCCGGTTATTTTTATGCTTTCTAAACTGGCTTTTGTAGTATTCGTTTCTTATCATTTCTTACTAGATATGTTGTATGGTGCTTTTAAGCATCATATCTTTGTGATATCATCTTGCTATTGGGGAATTTCACGTATTTTTTATGTAGTTTGTTCCTTTTTAGATCTACTTTATTATTTCCCGTTATCCATGGGAAATCTTCCTTTCTCTTAGTATTTTCTTTATTGTATATAGTCGTAACGGTTGTCAGGTTCCACCGTGTCACAAAGGTTTTTGTCCCTGACATTTCGCGAACAACTGCGGTTCGCATTTTCAAAGGTACTGTTATATGTTTGTCTAGTATTTGTTGTAGCGTTTTGGATAATATTTCGAACGCCTAAAAGGAAGCTTACTGCAGATTGAACATAAAAGTAAGGTCGCTTCATCGTAAAATGAAAAATATATTTTAATTGGTAAATCAAACGATGTTATTTAGACTCTAACAAAATAAACTACGATATTTTGAGGAAGAGAGCTGATTGTACACTAATATTGGAGATTTTGTTGTGATATTCCACTGACGTAAATCAATATCCGTATCAGCGAGTGAAACTTGATCTGAAATCGTTTTTATGAATGCTTTTCATAAACGAAATCCATATACATTCAGCAGTTGAACCATACCAGTTACCTTCATGAGAATGATCGGAATATGTGTGGGTTCATTAGCTATTGACAGTGGCCATTTCAAACGTCAAGCAGGTGGAAGCTACTATCTTGTCCGCCTCAGGTTTTCAAAATAAATTCATTTTTCGTCAACGGTGACAATTCGATACAAAAATGATTTCCTTTTGTGGCGTTGAAGCAGTGTTTCACAGGCCATTTTGTGATTTTCTACATGACGTTCATTCAAATCGTGTGGGCCCCATTTACCGAGTTTATTGATTTACCCTATTGCTCGTAAATGTTTGTTGATTGTAGCTTGTAACACATGTAGTGCTTCTGCAAATTGCCGTTGAGTTTGTATGGGGTCACCATAAAATAACTTCTGCAATTGCTCGTCTTCACATTCTTGTAATCTAACACATGGGCAGAAAAGTCCTGGGCCTAACAAAGAAAACACGTTTTTTTTGGTTCAAAATTAGCTTTATTCATCAACGTAAGCTCCATCAAGAGCAACGCAATCATTCCAGCGCCGCTCTAACATTTCAATATCATTTTTGTAGAACGATTTATCTTTTGCCTCAAAATAGGCCTCAGTTTCAGCGATAACCTCTTCATTCATGCGAAATTTCTTATCGGCGAGTATCTTTTTGAGGTCTGCAAACAGCCAGTAGTCTCTGGGAGCCAAATCTGGCGAATACGGTAGATGTGGGAGCATTTCGAAGTTCAATTCAAGTAGTTTTGCCATTGTTTTGATTGACTTGTGACACAGTGCGTTGTCTTGATGAAACAATTTCTTTTTCTTTGCCATATGCGGTCGTTTCTTTGCAACATCGGTCTTCAAACGCTCCAATAACACTATATAATATTCACTGTTGATGGTATTTCCTTTCTCAAGATAGTCGATGAATATTACACCACGCACATCCCAAAATACCGAGGCTATAACCTTTCCAGCCGATTGTTGTGCTTCCGGACGCTTTGGACGAGGTTCACCAGTTGCTGTCCACTCAGATGACGATCGTTTTGATTCCGGAGTGAAGTGATGGATTCATGTTTCATCCATTGTCACATATCGACGCAAAAATTCCGGTTTGTTACGTTTAAACATGGCCAAACACAGCTCAGAATCATCAACACGTTCTTGTTCTTGGTCAACAGTGAGCAAACGCGGCACCCACTTTGAACAGAGCTTTCTCATAGTCAGATGCTCATGCAATATAAAGCCAATACGTTCTTTTGATATCCTTACGATGTCAGCTAACTCACGCAACATCACTTTTCGATCATTCAAAACGATTTTGTGGATTTTTTTGATGTTTTCTGGTGTTACCGCCTCATTTGGACGTTCAATTCGTTCTGCATTATCGGTGTCTCTACGACCACGTTTGAAGTCAGCAAACCAACGTTTTATTGTTGTTTCTGATGGAGCGGAGTCCTCATAACACTTTTCAAACCATTGCTTCGCTTGAACGGTATTTTATCCCATCAAGAAGCAGTGTAAAATTAAAACACGAAATTGTTTTTGATCCATTGTTTTGAAAATAACAAAAGTAGCGTGACTCTTAGCACAATAACTCACAAACTAATGAATAGAATATCATGAAATTTTAACAGCTTTCTTTTGAAGGTTAGTACTAACCGAGAGAAATGTGACTGCAATAAAACTAGCGTCATCTATGTGTTAGGCCCGGGACTTTTCAGCCCATGTGTTACTAAAGCGGTCACTGTCTCACATTGAAATCACCATTTTTAAATTATCGAAACCATGTCTCATACGTTCTAGTTAATGGAGCGTGTTCAACATGTTTCTAACATTAAACGGCGACTTTCAACAGCCTTTGTCTTTTAATTAAATAAGAAAAGTAATGGGTGCCGCAAATATTGTTATTCAGGCACAAAACCCGACATGATCACTGTATGATAAAGCAATTTTTTGGCGGACTCAATTTGTGTGTATTGTAGATTAAATGTCAGACGAACAAAGTGACCTACGTGTTAAATTAATACGCTGCGTGTTTTTCGCCGGCGCCATCTCTTAGTTAAACTTAAAAAAAAACTTATGCTAACACCTGGTAATTTTCACGAGATACTGTATATATCCTTTAAACTATCTAGAAATTAACAACAAAACAGCAGTACGTGAAAATTGTCGCTTAATGAAACATCTACATGGAATATACTAACTGGATGCATTCAGAAGTTGACAACTAAATCCCTATTTCAACCAGTATAAAGTGCATTTCTATATTATTGCTGCCGCTACAACTATGCATGTGAATGAAGCAAAAAAATCAGGACGAGTAATAACGCCGGAACTGCATTTTAGTTGTTACAGAAAGTACTGTTCGTTAATACCGCTTACAACCGCGGTAGCTCGAGGCATTGTTCCCATTTTGCTGTCGAACACGAATTAATAAAATGCAGACTAGTTTTGAACAATCGGTTCGGCAGTACACTACACTGGTTACCCTTTATAATTGCAGATTTCAATACTCGACCAGCTGAAAATCCGTATATCCATCTTCATCCCACTCTTAGCCCCGTAAACATTGGAGGCAGCAATGAAATATTTGTCGTCCTATATGCATATGCATATATAGACGTATTACATCCCTTGCAATTTGTATTGTACATAACTGGCGAATAAGAGAACAAATGCTTAAGGCGTCTATAGGGAAGTCGGTTTACTATTCCCTCACCATCAGTACGTAAAAAGGGAGTATCAAAAGTAAAGTGAAGGAGAGACTGCGGTTGCGGATGTAGAACACTTAATTTTGCATTTAGATTGTCGCGCTATTAATCAATCGGATACACCGCGATTCCCCCCAGTCTGTCTATCTGCAAGTCAAGGTGGAGTGGATTTCCATTAAAAACTTTTGTGAGTTCTGTTATCGTTTTGATTTAAATTGCTGCGTCAATACGTAAGATCTTTTAGATTATACCAACGACGGTGGCACGGAGAAGAGAATTGCTTTTAAGAATTTTTGAATTCCTTCGGATCATCGTCCCAACACAAGACGCATATAGTGATAACTGTCGTGCTGAGGGAGGAAGGAAATGGAATTAATGAGATCCAATATCCAATACTTGGAAAATCGAAGTCTTGATTTGTTGCAGATGTTTAAAATAATAAGACGCTGCCTGTAACCATGTTCACCATCATGTAAGAATTGGCTGTGGTGATGGAGGAAAGCTTTTAGGAAATTTGTATTCTTTTAGGAGACTTGAGAAAGGCTGCTTTTGTTTGGGGATTTAAATTATCCACCTCTCAATAATTTTTTTCTAATAGTTTCTTCTATAAGCTCTAAAACATAAAGTTTATCAGTTATCTGAAGTGTTCATAATTAAAAATACCAACGACTAATTAGCCAAGGTCATATTGTTTTCCATTCAGAGTTTAATAACAAAATGTTTTCATTGCATTTTTTACATTACAACAACCAACTCGTCGAAGAATGTTAAAAAATATGTATAAATAAAATAATTCCCTACCAATTGTTGAAGTTCTGCCATTGTTGGTAACAAAATGTGACATAACTTTTCGTAAGGTATTTTCGTCAGGAATATTATGTTTGCAATATTTTTGCAGAAATGATTTCAAATTAACACTGTTTAATCTTGCTAATGGTATGTTAAACGAAATTAATGCGTTACACAGATCCGTATTATATTCTTCTTGTTCTGAGTTTCGTGAGGTAGATGCTACACATTGATGTATAGATTGCTGCATACATGCGTATGGCTTTAGTTTTTCACATTTTCCAATATGTGATGGAGTTTTAGCGTGTTGACCAATCAGGTATTTTCTGTCACATGACACCTACAACAACAATTGTCATTTTATATCAAAAGCTAAAGAATTTTAAAACAATTGTAAAGCTTTTGGTAAAATTAAACATACCAGCTTACAGCAGGCTCGACAAAATATTTTATGCACGCACAGTATTTAAAAACACAATTACATGCTGTTTCGCTCAAAGATATTCAATGAATGAATAGTTTATTTGGGAATTAATAATAATAAAACGTATTTACGACAACCCTTCTGATTGGCGAAATCAAACATGTGCAGTTCTTGGAAAAAAGTATAAAAGAAACCAGTCTAAAAGATTTATCGTTCTGAGAATTGTTCGTTGTCGAAATACATTAGGAATTACTACCAATTTTTACTAATAGAAATGATGAGAAAAAGCCTAAATATGCAATATATGGAACTTTTGTAAAAATATGCATAGAAATGCCTAAATATGCAATATCTAATTAGCGCTAATTAACTTCAATTAGTGTACATATAGTCTATAATTAAAGATATCCAAAAAATAAAATATATGCACTTTGCATATAATCCGGTCTCTAGTAATAAGCAAGCGATACATCACTGGAAAAGTCTGTCGAGCAAATCTATATAATAACCGCACAATATAGCTAAGTACCACAGTACAATGCGGTAGCAAACTAATATTAAATTCCTGGTAATAATAAGTAATAATAAAGTTGTCATTTGTCTACTCAGATAAATACGTTTATAATATGCACCGAATTCATTTACAATTCGCAGACAACAACGACAATAACGTCGAGCTAAATGGGCAATAATTTCAAAGGACGCGAGACGGCCATGTCTCCTTTCGCCGAACGGGAAATTAATTTTTCACGACGAAGATATATAAGTACCATAGAAAGCGGAGAAGTAAGCACTCAAGTCATGTACGGTATTTAATTATTAATATTTCCGTTAGTATTCAGTGGGTGTCTTCTACCGCGCGACCGGTACGCGAGCAGTCGGTTCACCATCGTGAGGAGGTGAGTTTCTAAGGCGGTGGTTAAAGGACGATGCGGACGCTACGTCGTTGGTTGAAAGTGAACGGTAATTTTGATTAATTGGGACAGCCGACGTCGTTGCGCTCTCAGGAAGAGATCAAAGGACCATCTGTAACGTGTACGCCATTGAAATGCTATACATTCGTTGATATTAATATTGTTATACGCGGCGTAGACTGTTACTGGAGGATAGGCCTCCCGATTAAATTAAATTTATCCGTTCCAGCGTGAATTTAATTGCGAATTTCAATTTAAAACATGATTCCGTAAATGTTTAGTGCGCAACTCGTATACAACGTAACGCGTCTGTGGTTAAAAACAAGAGGGTTATGTATATAAATATACGTTCGGCGAACAATAAGTATTGTTAAATTTGGAGCGTGCGGATAAATATGAGCAGCGGACGCATTCAATTAGGATGAGGGCGAGCATATACGCGAGACATCATGTGAATACATGATTTACTGAATTCTGCCAGCATTGTTATTGACTTTTTTCACGTTGAAATTAAAAAAGTGGACGTAAATACAATTTTAACGTAAAAACATGTCAGCCATAACATAATAACAGAAGTTGCAATAAAAGCTTACTGTGAAAATAACTAGAAATAGGTAAAAATAATCACGAATAAATAAAATGGTTGGGAAACAATGATACAAATTTATAATAATTAAAATATTAGTCGATTACAGACCTGAAAATTTAGCGCACTCTTGTGTAAGTAAGATGTACTTCACTGTTTTTAGAAGAAACCTATAAAGCATATGTGATTGATTTGTGCGTTTGGCAGTACTTACAAATGCGAACAGTTCTTTTCAATGATGAAAGTTAATAAATCAAAACATCGTACAAGGCTCACTGACGATAACTTGGAAAATTCTTTACGTCTTTGTATCAGTGGAATTAATCCAAAAATCAAGTATCTCATTGATTTCATTGTCGATATTTAACTTTCGTAGTTTGTAATAATTCCATATTTCACGATTTAATTATAATGTTTTACCTATTTTTTCATTTCATTTTCTTATTTTAATAAATTGCATTATAATAATGTATTATTTCATGTCTGATATCTATCGCTAAAAATTCTGAACACTACTTTAAAGTGTACTATTTTTAAACGCGGCCCGCGAACGTATTTGCATACTAATGTTTGACCCACAACATACCAAATGTTGCCCATATTTGCTATAAAATGCTACAGCGTCTCATAAAATATTGTTGTTACGTTCTCCTGTTCTGAAGAACACTGCCACTGTAGCCTGCTCGTAAATTCATGAATTTCTAGACCAACGCTTACTTGTACAATGCTCGCTTATTTGATAGGTTGGAGGTTTTATAATGAAATTCAATGTGCACGTGCAAAAATATATTTATAAAATAAAATGTGTACATGGTTTCCACTCTAGCCAATGTACAGTTACGATGTACATAAGATATATATATGCACAGTAATTGCAGTTATTTGAGCTCTCTTGTACATGTAACGTACATTAGCATGTGTACATGTACCCTTTCCTTTAGATTTTGCTATGTAAGCTACAGCCGCAACGGGTACGTTATTAATACTAGGTTTAATGACTTATAGGCTTCCGCAGAAGCATCGTTCTATATGTATGCATGCAGCACTACTTTTGTATAGACGAGCCAACCCTATTTACTTGTCAGTTTGATAAGCACACCTTAGTGTTCTGCTTATTTACGTGTCCCTTTGCCGTAGCCAAATACTTTTTCCTTGCTTTTAATTTGCCTAAGGGACTTGGCCCTGTGTCATTGGCATGTGTTTGTACTCGAACCAAACACTTTCGTTATTTGCACTTTTAGATGGGCACCCAACCCTACCTCCTAGAACCTGAACGTCTGGTTGAGGGCGACAGTAGTGATAATAGCCGATCTCAAAATAAGAATATGTAATGTCACCGCTACTCAGACGTTCTCGGAATAAAAATAATAAGCTTTGCATTTTCTAACTCTTTGCTACTGCCCCACAAAGAAGGGAAAAAGCCAGTGGCCAACAAATGTGCGGAGGGTGCACCGACAAGGAAAACGGCAGAGACGAAGTCGACACAACGTATAGGAATTAGGTCCGTAAAACGCGTCCGGATCCACGGACAACTAAATGAAAAAAAGTCCCCTTACAACAGGGGACCGAACAAACGTACAGATGACAACAGACGCCAACAAATGGACCTCGCAATAAATACACCTGACATTAACGTTAGAAAAAAGTGTCAGATGTACCATGATCCCTTGATCCATCATAACAAAATTATAATCAGTTATTACCTTTGGATAGTTCCTGCCAAGCTTCCTCAAAGATTCGGATCCCTCTTGGTGTTGTAGCATATTTAAAGTTAATGAAAAGATAGTCAGTACGTAGTAAGGTTTAACAAAGTTAATATTAGCACTGTGATTCTTCTTGTGATAGCTCCTATTTATATTATTGTCATTTATACGTCATTGATGACCGTGCGTACTGCCGCAGCGATTTTAGTACACTTCTTATGCGGAACGCTGTGAATGGAATACTCCAGCAAGATAGAATGCACTTCAGCGAAAACAATGTAGCTCTGTTTCCATGGCCGGCTAGTTCGCAAGATCTCTCGCCCATAAACCCAGAACATACATATATAGGATAGTATCGGGCGATAGCTGCTGTGAAATCCGATTCCCATTACCAACAGAGACGATTTATGGCACCAAGCCAGAGCCCGTTTAATTAATTCAGTCGTCAATTGCATTATTGAATGCAGTCGAAGAAGACGGGAACTTATTATTGGGTACACATATTTATTTAGTTATTTTCTTCCGAACTGTATTTCATTTAAACTTTTGCATCTTTCGATACAAATAAACGTTATTTTCCAAGAATTTCATAGTGATGCGTTTTTAATTGCAAACAATGTAACATTTACCTCGTAGTTTGCCGTTATTTCATTTACTAAGCATATATTCAATCGGTCTTATCCTTCAAAACGTTTGTTTTCAAGTACATCACTACATGAATTATTTCTTACACAAAAATGTACTTAATTCAATGTTGACGTCCCGTTGGCGTCCTATAAACACCAAGAAAGAAGTTAACGACATCCATTAATTGCACTTAAGCTGAACTACCCTTTTATATTCGTTGGTAATAAAAGTGAAATTAAGCCGGAGCTATGCAGTAAATTACAACAAAGCACGAGGATAATATCCTTACATAACAATAACATTAACTGCAAAGACGCATACTTCTGTAATTCGCTCACGTTACGAAACAGCTAAGAGTAGCGCGAGGTGCGAACAGCTGCACCCGGAATGTTTCCACTCAAAAATTAATAAAAGAAAAACAACGCACACACGCTACCCCATTACCACTTTAATGAAATCCAGACAGGAGATTTTATATTTCATTAAGAATTAAAATTCTTAGTGCCCGTAGTTCTATATCGCTGCCACCGACGTCCGGACTCTTCAACCTTCGCTGCGCTATTCAAGATCTTGCAAGGTTTTGAATATTAAGTACCCGATTATAAAGCGGCAACGGCAATAGCGGACGAAGCCGTTTTAACGACATGAAGTCGAGCTCCGTTAGGTCATCGGGCCTGCTCTGTATGTATTGTATCTTATTGGCGCTGAAGCTGGTGCATAGAATACATAGAATTTGGCATCTGCTGCTAGGTTAATAACGCTGCACAAAATAGAAAAGTGAATGAATGGTATTTGATTCAGTTTGTATTGTAGTTTATGCGTTGTTGGAAGTTACCTTGTAGAATTGAAATACGTTTCGTAAGTCTACAAAATACGTCGAAGGTGGGGAGAATTCGATGAAGATAAGTACGACAATTTAGAACAGCATACATCACCAACATTCCAGGTCATTAGCGTAACAACATCTAAAGGCTGTTCTATTAGGTAACCAAATAAGTTCGTGCAGTTTTTGGACACAGCAGGGTACCATGAATTTTGGTTCCCCTGTTTTTATTTATACTGAAGAAGCCTCGCCTGAACGGGGTCGAAACGTCGAGATTCCGCCTTTCTCTTTTCTCTTTGCGTTTTCAGTCCCCCTTCTGTCTTTCCTTCTCTTGCTCTCTTTCACCTTTTTTCACATTTTCTTTCCTTGTTATTCCTTTGTTTTTCCTCTTACTCTTATTTCGTTTTCTTTTATACTTTATCATGACACCTGCCAATTCCAGAAACAGTTCGTCTATTACTAATTCGGGCCATGGAAGCCTACGTATTCAAAATACACAAACATCGTCAAACGGATCTTGAGATGCACGTCATTGTTTGATGATATAAGGAAAGATCGCTGGTTAATCTTATTTATTATCGATATCGAATATCCACGTCCGAAAGACACGTGCGTCTGATGACATCCATCTGAAGATCCATTTGAAGAATAGTAGGTATAATCGTTACACACACGTAAGTGCAAAGAAAATTTCCAGATCTGGAGTATAGAAGATTCATCAAAAATAATAGAGAAAGTGTTGCATCCATAAAAGGTAATTGCTTGGTATGATTTTTGAATTAATTGAGTGATACTATTACATAGTAGAACTTAATATTAATATAGAACTACAAACCTACTATTTAAGGTACTAAATAGTACACATGTCGGGCCCAGGTGCTTTCAGTAGGATGGTCTCAAATTTCACAGAACCGCAAAAGCAATAGACAGTTTAGGCCAGGACGATGGAGTAATTTCTCGAAAAGAAAACTTGATTTGGCGGGCCGGACCAAACGATTTAGGACCTCTAGATCCTTTGGTATTATTTAAAGCAAACGGTTTCCACTAACAATTCAGATCCAATTAGTGATCTGAAGGAAAGCCCTCTTGATGATGTACATATAATTGGATCGTAGTTATGACACAGCGTTATTAGAAATCTTTCTAGGAAAAGGAAGGCATGTCCTATAGCAGCGATAAAATAAAATGTTGTTACATTTTAAATAAATTATGAGTGTATAAATTTAAAGGGTGACAAATTGGAGCACCGTTTATATTTTTGACTCAGTAGTTCTAGCGTAATGTAGAAGTTAAATCTTTAGGGGAAGATTTTACCTCGTTAAAGGCTTTTGCAGGAGTGTGGGAGAGGCTTTTTGCGTATCCTCGTGGAGTTTTCAATGTTTCAACTTCCAATGAAATCTGTTTCTATCCTTGTTATTACCATTCCATTCGAATAGAACTGCTTTCGAACTAACCTATTTAGACGTATTCGAATGGAACAAAAGTGGACACAAGACAAACATTACAACCGTCAATTTTCCAGTCAGCGTTACTATAAAACATATATCACCAACCTAACACAGTTTCGTAAGTAAGTTTCCCAAAATTGAGCTGATATAATGACACGGTATCTGAAGCGGAAGGCAGTGAATGCAATAAAATCAATAGCACCATCGCCACCACCCTCCCTAGGGAAAAAGGAGAAATCAACCAACGAACGTGAAAAAGACGCAGAGGGGACGTAGAAAAAAAAAAGAAAAATCGAAAAAGCCTATGTACAGCGTTGTTTCTTTTAATGAAGTAACGTCAAGACCGAGTTAGTTCAAACAGTCACACTCGAACGAACACCAAGTTAGAAACTAACTAAATTGGTTTCCCAGACAGTGTGTGCAGCGCTGCCAATTGCAGCAAGCTCCCGCCGCTCGTTCTTCGATATCCTTTCCGTAGCATGTGACAAGACCAGCGGTACGCGATAGAAAACATGCCTGCAATTTTAGAAAGCGAACTGGCGTGCATAGCGACAGTTCAATCGAAAGCGCGAATTGGGTTGTATCGGAGAAATTTATTTTATGCAAAATCCTTGAACGGTTTATTTTTTACGAATTACAGTCGCTTTCCTCAATTAATTTTACTAATTTAGTTCATTTAGTGAATGACAAAATAGAAATAATTATATTTTATAACAGCTATTTAAAGAACAAAGAACAATTATGGATATAATTCATTGGATGGACCAATAATCTATGTTCTGTTATCGCAACTAACACTGGGTGTTTCAAAAGTCTTTTGTAATTTGTTTTGTTCACTGCGCGAACATAATCGTTGAGTGGGGAATGGAGGTAACTCCATCATTGGGAATTTAGCAGCCGTGTGTGCGCGAGTTTTGCAAAAACTTTTCGGACGAGGCACATTCTCGTCTTAATGTAAACAGGCGGAACTGCTCCTATTGGAGAAAGCATGGTAGGCCAGTTCAGTCGCTAAAAGGTACTGTTTGGGATACAATGTAAGGAAATATCGACCAGTACTTTTTTGAAGAAGACAGAGGTCGTACAGTAACTATAGATTCCGAGCGATATGTGGGGATGATTAACAACCTTTTTACGCAAGTCTTGCAAGATTTTAGTGATTTCACCAAGATGGAATACATGTCTAATATGTCCTTACCAGTTGTTCGTGAAATTTTCCCTGGTAAATGGATATAGACGCGGTGACATAAACGTAGTCCGTACTTGAGAGCGATGGATTTTTTCCTATGGAGCTGCCGTAAATCAAAGGCATACAGCCACAGCCCCCATCTCTGAATAAATTAAAAGAAAATATAGTTCTAGAAAATTTTGTCTCACGTTTACAGGTGCCAGCAAAATAGCGGAACACATTCAGAGGGAGAATGTTCGAAATAGATTTTATAACAGATTGCGATATTGCTTGGCTAAGGAAGGGGGTACTTGTAAACCTGTTTTTAAAGGTAGAATGAATTTGAAAAGGATAAAGTTTATTTTATTAATGATATGTAGGAGTAATCTTTAGTTTTTTATTTGTGTTTTTCCGTTTCGAATTGATTATTTATTTATAAAAGTTACATCCTTAATTGACTAGAATTACTTTAATTTTCGTGCCATGAGTTAAGATTAAATTTATTTTTCCGCGTATTTATTCTTACAATTTGTTTGCTGTGTATTAACTCAGCGATTCAGGACATCTCTTCATATAGAATGTAAAAATAACAGGCGCCGGGCTATGTTGCACATTGAGGGAATAACTGGTAGACTGAATGTAGGGAATACTGCAACGAGAAAGAATAATGGGAGACGCACATGCTTATTACAACCATTGATTTTGCTCCGATTATGTCTACATATTAAGACACCAGGGGGATCGGTAGAACTACCCACTATCTTAGTTTTTTTTTAATCCTATGTCCTTTGTACCTTGCGGTGTCGGACTATTTATTTTCTTATTTTTATCTTCCACAGGTTCCTGTTCTGAGCCGATTGTTTGGCTTCAATCCATCCCATACTTCTCTTTTCCAATGTTCTATACACCTGCTCCTTCCAGGTGTTTCGGGGTCTACCTATTCTGTTTTTGCCCTCTGTTTTGGCTCCAAATATCCTTTTTGTGATTCGATCTTCTTCCATTCTGTGTAGATGTCCAAGCCATCCCAGTTGTCTCTCTTCTATGAATATTTCTATTGGCTTGATATTTAGACTATTAGTGATTGTCGTGTTTCTGATTCTGTCTCGTCTAGTTACTCCTTCTATTCTTCTTAGGAATCTCATTTCCATGGCCGTAACTCTCTGTTAATGTTGGTCTGACCACTCATTTATACACCTCTGTCTGTTTTTTTTTTTGGTATTTCTTTTTTATCCAGAAACGAATTTCTCAATATGTTATATATTTTTGCGGATTTCCCTATCCTCTCATTTACCCCTTTCTCTATTCTCCCATTGTCTTCAATGATTGTTCCTAAGTAGTTGTAACTTTTAACTTGTTCCAATGCTTTTTCCCCGATTTTGGTGCTATGTTTTCTTTCTTCTGCTGCTATTATTATTGTGTTTGTTTTCCTCGTGTTTATCTCCATGTTTATCTTTGTTAGTTCTTGTTGGTATTTCTTCAAGTTTTGCTGTAATCTCTTCCGACTATCTTAGTTTATAGATAATAATTGCCGTGTAATTGCCGAGACTTGAACGATGATGAAGTATCATCGTTCAACTCTTGACGTAGAAACCATCTATGTATATACTATAAATGTAGTTTTTTTAAATACAAACCTATCAATTTTACAAGTGAATGCCCACCAGATAATAACCGGAAATAGAAGAAATAAATTCCTCTACATTTCGATATAAATGGTTTCTATTTTCCTTGTCATACATCTGCTAGTTCATCTGCCCAAAACAAAACTGTAAAATAAATTTTCCGGATGTACATCATGTATAAATTCACATCTAAATTGGGCAGAATTATGTGGCACATATGTTTTAACGCCATACAAAAGGTATTATCTTTCGCCCCTAGAACGAGATGTCGGCAATGCTCGTATATCAAAGCGGGATGAATTACGCCGCGCATTTTTCTATAATAAAAAAACCTGTGGGGGAACCCAACACGTCGGTTTGCCCTATTTCTATAATGCAATACACTTTTAGAGATAAACAAGTTACGGTAGCGGAGCCCTTATACTGTTTATCAATGAGCTTTTTTTCGAGATTCCGAAATTTAAATCGGGCGTCGGAAAGATGGCTGCTGTAGCTCCTTCAATTTGGGTTATTAATAATTCTAATATACAGAGAAAAAAATTCTTGACTCAAGCAAATATATTTGTTTACCTCAACAAAGTCAAGGGACAATTCTTACAACCAACACGTTGAATTTGTTTGAATGGACAATCGTTTTTATTAGACATATTTTATTGATTCAAACAAATATATGTTAGAATTGTGTACTTGACACATCGACAATTATCGTTAAAGGGCAATAAGACCTAACTTACGACCCACTTACCATCATATGACAAATGTTCAAATATTTGTATATAAAAAAATAAAATAGCTGATATATATCGTTTAATATCAGAAGTTCTACTGCAATTCATTTCACCCTCAGACTTTGAACAGAACACTACCCTGCCATGTTTTTAGGCGGACGCTTTCTGTGATAATGCTGTGGGTCTGGTCGATTTTTGACATTTAATGGCTAGTGCAGTTCTCTCATTTCTGATATAATAGGTATTTCAACGCAGCTAAGTAATAATGACCAAATATTTTCGTATAGATATACGTATGCATTTTGCAACTTATACAGTTTCCTTTCCCACTCATTCACGATTTTTCTCAAGGTACATAAATATGTAATGTGTAATATACCAAAAGTTTCTTTGTAGTTGTCATCTTCCTCGAAATGATTAGAGATTGTGTTATTAATAAATAACACTGTCCAAAACAAAATATTTTTAGTCATGGTGGCTATAAAATATGAACTGATTTAGGGTATCTCGAATACACTGGTTCCAAAAATAAATGGCATTTCTTCCCAGCAACTTTAGTTTTTGAGATATACCACGGTGAAATTTATTACTCGTACGTAATAAATTGTTAGTAGAACAGATGCTTTCTAGCTTTCATACGCTCGAATGAAACATGAGCATCAGGATTCATTAGAAGTGAGGAATATGCGGTAAGACTTCACAATGACATCAGCATTATACAGGAAAGCTACCAAGGAAGATGAAGTACCCATATGATGATTACTGCTAGAATCTTCAGCGAGACTGTTCTGGTAAACCTCATGCAAGTAAATCTTATAAAATGAAATTTTTAACTGATTATTGAAAGTTGTATAGGCATATTTTTCTGTTAAATACATCCTAGCCATTTTTTGTGTTTCAGTTAACAGTTATCAAATAGTAGTATTTAAAAAGTTACGTACATAACAAAACATTATATCTAATTTTGGAGAAGTTTTTCTAAATAGGGTAGAAAGAGTAAATTTCGAAAACTAGATCTGACAGAACAAATCTGACGGCATTCTTGGATCAGCCACCTCAAAATTGCTTAATTACGTTTAAAGAATTCGAGGCAACAAACTGTGTATTGGCCAGTGTTGTCTAATGCTCAGGATAGTCTTATTTTGGTGTATCAATTGTATGATATCAGATATTCCAGTGGTCATCTATCAGCATATAGTATAACTGAGACAAATGAGTATTGGCTTCGATTTTAAAGTAATGGATTTCGTAATACCATTTCAAAAAAATCAAGAACTTTTTATTTTCAGTTGAACTTTGTAAGTAAAAACATAAGTAATTATTTTTGAAAAGGTTGTGTATTTTTAACACATTTTTCCTCCATGTGCCCATACGTGGATGATTTCTCCATCTTTTGTAGTTGATCAATGTTACCGATATACTGTTGTTTCTTATTGCTATTCTGTAGTGAATTTAAATGAGAAATTTTTGTTTTTATGGAAATTTAAAAAGAGGAGCAAGTCCTACTTTACATCCCCAATCATTAAAAACAGAACAGCACCAAACAGTCAGTGCATGGGAACAAACATTTACTGTGATAGTTTTAATTATTTACAAGGGAAAGAAAGCGTCGATCCTAGCAACCACTAGTGGAATAGTAATACCAGCAGGGTAGTAGATTTGAAACAAAGTACTCGATACTTTGAATCAAAGATATATTTTGTTAAGCTAATGCATATACAGTTTTGAATCAAATACATATTTCGTAAAGTCAAACAAACTATATATTTCCTTCAAATCGGCGACATTCTTTAAAACAAAAGAACATATCGTTGAAACAAACATATCACGTATTTTAAGTCAAATTAATATACTTTAAAATGAAAGCAATGGGGTTGTTTGTTTCAAAAAATTATATGTTTGAAGCAAACAAATGATATATTTGAATCAAACAAATATATCTCTGCCGCCGTTTAAGCAAATGATTGCTTTGGCTCAATGGATATTTGTTTGAGGCAAGATCTTTTTTTGCTATGTAATCACTATACTCTAGCGATGTTATTAATTGTGCATGTTGCATGTTTTTACGAATTGTGCTGTTTTAGATCCTCTCTATCCCCTCTATCGATTTCAGCCTTATGCTAGGAGCATTCTCTAAGTTCCGCACAACCGAAAATGATCACGACGAATTCACGTGAACTTGGAAACATAACACAATACAACCGCTAATGATCAATTGCATAAATCTGATTTGTACCTCGCCGGTAATGGAAAATAGCACTGCTGAATAGTGGGAACAACACGGTCGAACTCGTAGCATCGTCCTAATGAAGTCGTTATTACTTGTTTTCCAGTTGTTACGTGCAACGTTAACCAGGATCGTCGGCGTTACAGCATCGAGCGTCCTCCCTCTTTATTTTCTAATTGCGATGCGGGAAATTGTCCAAGAGATAAACGCCCAAAATTCGAAAACGTGTAATAAAGTTAGCTCGCTTTTGCATTCGAGCTCTATTTCCGGGTTTCGCAATCGTTCCCTTTCGCCCATGTATTCTAGCCTGATTGCTTGCATAGGTATAAAGTATTCATTAAATTGTGTATGCGTATAATTAAATCTCCACATCTAAAGCAAATTTACGGCGGCACGGTTGAAAGGAGAAGCGAGTAATGGTTAATTTGTCATACGCCCTATTAAATGGTGCAAGGATTTAAATTCGGATCCAGTATTTGCGTAATTTACATCATCTATATATTTTCTATTAAATGACGATTGCAAGGACTGTGTGGATGTACAATTCACAGGTATAGCAGTAAACTCCACTCGCACAAATTAATTAATTATGCGGAACGCAGCGTTTCGAGAGCACGTGGGCTCCCATTGTCAACCGTGTTACCGACTGAAAGTAAAAACTGTATCACACATGCAAATTATTTTCTACGCAGGCTCTAAAATTTCTAACCATATGACAATTTACAATCTACTAGGTGGCCTCATGTCTTTTACGGGGAAGGATGGACCGAAAGCGAACCGTATCATTTAACAGGGTCTATGGTAATAAATCCATCAAACTCGAGTGTGCAATTGGGGGTGGTTCTCTGTTCAATAAGTTTCCGTTCTTTTTCATATATACCGTTTCGTACGCGTCTAATTCTCTATACGAGTTCATGTGTTTAAGTAGTGTCAGATTTTTTAAATCAACCTTATGTCCGGATTTTACCATATTCTCTGCTACGCTTGATAGTTCAGGTTTGTCGAAACGATAGTGTCTAATATGTTCTTTGAACCTCGTTTCGATACTCCTTTTTGTTTGTCCAATATAAACTTTCTCACAATCATTGCATGCGATTTGGTATATTCCAGACTTTTTTATCATCTCCGGTTTATCTTTGGGATTCCCTAAGAGATTCTTTAAGTTGTTTTTTGACACAAAAGACACGTTCATGTTTAGTTGTCGAAAAATTTTACTTAACCCTTTTACTGTTGGGTGAAAAGGAAGAGTTATAAATTTCTTGTTACCGGTGTTTGTTGATGTCAAAGTCGTGGAATTTCTGATGTGTTGTTTGTATTGGACCTTCCTTAAAATACGGTCGACATCCATAGAAGAGAAACCATTGTACCTCGCTACATCTTTGATATACTTTAATTCTTTGTCATACCTGCTCTTGTTTAGCGGAAATCTGACGAGTCTATTGACCAGAAAACTAATCGCGGACATTTTTTGTTGTTGGCAATGGTGCGAATCAATATTTTCTATTACATTAGAGAATTTAGGAAAATGAATTGCGAAATAGGAAAAATAAGTTCTCTTCAAAAATATTGTATTAAAAGTAAGTTTTTCTATTGCAGAATACTAATGTAAAATCGGATTTGCATAATTTCCAAACCTTCTTTCCAAAAGCTAGATTGTCTATTTCGAAGAATAGGATCACATATAATATGGAATTATTGTTTGAACTGTTCCTATCATTCATGGAGTTTTCCTATTTCGACGTTTCGGCAGTGTATCTACTGTCGTTATCAGTATTGCCCTAATAAAAGTTTGTACAGGATGTATACACATCATTGAAAGGCGTAAAAATTTCCTGCTTTATATTTTTTTGCTTTAAGTTGGTGCAAAGTACTAGTTGATGCATCTGAAACTGTAAACACTATATATCATAGTCGTAACATAAAAATATAAGAAAGGAACCAATTCTATTTATTGAAAGATAATTAGAATGAAATTGTTTTTTGGTTTTGAGTTTCCACGAAAACATGAGGATTTCCTGCAGATCAAATTCTATTAATTTGCGAATTTACACATCCGTTGAGATGAAGCCATGCTTCGTCACTGAAAAAAGTATCATCATCGTTTAAGGCTTCATTAAACTATTTACAGTGCTGGATACGACGCAAAAAATCAAAAGGTAACAACTCATGAGTCAGTTATTTTAGTAGGATGTAAATGAAGAATTTTCTTGGAAGCTTTTTTGCAGATACCAACTGATAAGTGTGTTTGGGCTGATAAGCTACGTAAAGATCTTTTTGGACTTACATCCATTCTTTGATTAATATCTGCAACAACTTCCTCAGTAAAAATAGTAGGACGGCCTGCAGATATTCCTTTTACAACACTCACTTTCTGCTAAATCTCTATTACACGACAAACATTGTGTGCAAAACAATCATATGTAGACTCTATGTGGAGGAATTCTGCTTGAAATTGCCTGTGGCAATTTTAATAGGAACAATCCCATATTCCCGCATGATTGAGTATTTCCGGGCGAAAATATGCCTCAGTAATAAATTTGTTGTGCTAGTCCATGAAAACCGCGATTGTGAAAAAACAATTGGGCAGTATCATTTTCTATAGAAGCATCATTAGAACGAGTTTTGTTACGTTCTCCTGGTTTGAAGAACAGCGCCGCTGTAGCCTGCTCGTAAATTCCTGAATTACTTGACCAATACTTACTTATAGAGTATGTTCGCTTATTTACTAAAGGAAAGGTTGTACAGTGAAACTCAATGCGCATGCGCAAAAAAAATATATTTAAAAATAAAATGGTTACACGGTTTCCACTCTTGCCTATGTACATGTACGATGTACGTAAGATATATATATTTGCAATAATTGCAGTTATTCGAGCTCTCTTATACATGTAATGTACATTAGCATGTGTATATGTATTTTCATTGGTAGCAACATAAAGTAATGCCTCAGCATGTACGTTGCAAAGCCATGTCTTAATTCTGTTTAAAAGGTTAAACTCTTATATGCTTCCGCTGAAGCTTTGTTAGAGGTATGTACTAATGCCTCTATCTGTTTGCATGCACCACTACCTTTTTATAGGGGAGCCAACCCTATTTATTTCTTAAATTTATAAGCGCACCTCGGTGCTATGCTTATTTATACGTCCCTTTCCGGGAGCCTAATATACTTTCCTTGTTTTAAATTTGCCTAAGGGACTTGGCCCTGTATTATTGGCATGTATTTGTACTTGAACCAAATACGTTCGTTATATTCACATTTATAGGGGAACCCACCCTATCTCTTAGAGCTGGAACGCCTGGTCGAGGGCGACAGTAGCGATAATAGCCGATCTCAATACAAAAGTAATGTCACAGCTACCCAGGCGTTCTCGTTTGAAATATTACGCTATGTGCAATCTTTAGCTCTATACTACTGCGCCCCAAAGAAGGGAAAAAGCCAGTAACCAGCAAATGTGCGAACTGCGCACCGACAAGTAAAACGGAACGATGATGCCGACATTACATGAGAAAACTGGTCCGGGACACTCGTCCGCTACGACGAGCAACTAAATGAAAAAAGTCCCGATACGACAAGGACCGAACAAACGTACAAAAGACAACGGGCGCTGCGGCCGCAACGACCGTCAGCAAGAAGCGGAGTGATCGTACTTGTAGAGGATGTCTATACATGCGCGCCGACAATCTCACCAAAATAATTTCCGACACAAACTTAACCGAAGAGTAAAAATATGTATAGACGACAATGGACACAGTAGCCTCGACGTACGATGATAGAAAATCGAGAATTTATACTTATTAAAGAAATCTATACATGCGATTCGACGACGTTACCAAATGACTCCCGCCAGAAATAAATGTATAGATAACGTCCTCGACGATTCCCGCCAAAACTAGAAAATCTTAGGAATCTCTAATAATCATACGACGACGTTACTGTACACGTTACGACGAGGTACGAAAGGTGACCGAGAGTACACGATCGCTAACACCTCGACCGTCGCGCGGGAGACGACTGCCTATGCTTGTGTACCTTAAATTTTAAGAAAACTCCCATTACATATCCGACGACGTTGCAGTGAATGATTTCTAATTAGGCAGTTTTAGCTAGCGTAATGCGAATGGCTGACTTGCATACATATACAATGCGTAATGTACATACATATTAAAATAAAATTGGATATAAGAGAGCAAAATAAATAAATATAAAAATGAAAATAAAGTAATATTCTAAATGAAAATAATAGTGCAAAGAAGATAAAATACATAGTAGTAAAAAATTTATAAAATACAAAAAACAATGTTAAGTCCTTAACAAGTTTCTAATTTATTTATACACATTACGCTGTTATTGTATTTACACTTTATTCTATGTAACTTGGAGCGAAGTGAAATTAAAATTTAGAATTAATTTTCAAACGATTTCAACCAGCGGGGCGCGTTTGAATTCGATAAAGTGCTTCAATTTAAAATAAATAATTTAATCCACGTCATAAACAGGTATAAATCTTTCGAAATGTTTGATGGCAAACAAATTAGTTATTTACTGAAAAACTGTCTGTGAGACCAACACATTAATTTATCGTTAGCACCGCAGCGCTAAAATATTTCAATTCAACACGCATTTGTGCCGAGAGTATTAATTAGTGGGACGTAATTTAACAGATGGAATTCGCAAATTAAAATAATGTTATAAATTACGGATATATGGGTTTATCGAAAAAGCAAGCATTTAAAAAATAAGCCGTGGACGTGATTTATTTATATGGATATACATTTTTTATACATAAATTGTTGTGTTACATTGCCTTTTAATTACTACAGTGTGAGAAAATAAACATTGGATACTGAAACGTTCTTTTATCCATCTCTATTTATCAGATTCAATTAGCAAGAGCTACAGTCCGTTCGCTTTAGATAGGCGAGAAGACGCAATAGATATTATTTGCTGGGTTGATTGAATTGTATTGTACCTGTACTCCGCAAAAATTGAAGGACTTCTGCAAACGGTAGTGTAATAATTGTTAGATGTCCGATTATACGTAAACTCGACAAATAAGTCTATATTATTGATTTTATATTTACCCTATCTTTACTCGTTATTTTAGCTAGAACTATTATAACACATGACCTGAAAAGTCCCGGGCTTAACAAAGAAAACACGGTTTTTTTGGTTCAAAATTTGCTTTATTCATCAACGTAATCTCCATCAAGAGCAACGCAATCATTCCAGCGCCGCTCTAACATTTCAATACCACTTTTGTAGAACGATTTATTTTTTGCCTCAAAATAGGCCTCAGTTTCAGCGATAACCTCTTCATTCGTGTGAAATTTCTTACCGGCGAGCATTTCTTTGAGGTCTGCGAACAGCCAGTAGTCGCTGGGAGCTAAATCTGGCGAATACGGTGGATGTGGGAGAAATTCGAAGTTCAATTCATGTAGTTTTGCCATTGTTTTGATTGACTTGTGACACGGTGCTTTGTCTTGATGAAACAAAATTCTTTCTTTACCATATGCGGTCGTTTCTTTGCAATTTCGGCCTTCAAAGGCTCCAATAACGCTATATCATATTCACTGTTGATGGTATTTCCTTCCTGAAGATAGTCGATGAATATTACACCACGCACATCCCAGAATACCGAGGCCATAACCTTTCCAGCCGATTGTTGTGCTTTCGGGCGCTTTGGACGAGGTTCACCAGTTGCTGTCCACTCAGATGACGATCGTTTTGATTCCGGAGTGAAGTGATGGATTCATGTTTCATCCATTATCACATATCGGCGCAAAAATTCCGGTTTGTTACGTTTAAACATGGCCAAACACTGCTCAGAATCATCAACACGTTCTTGTTTTTGGTCAACAGTGAGCAAACGCGGCACCCACTTTGAACAGACCTTTCTCATAGTCAAATGCTCATGCAATATAAAGCCAATATGTTCTTTTGATATCCTTACGATGTCAACTAACTTACGCAACTTCACTTTTCGATCATTCAAAACGATTTTGTGGATTTTTTTGATGTTTTCTGGTGTTACAGCCTCATTTGGACGTCCACTGCGTTCTGCATCATCGGTGTCTCTACGACCACGTTTGAAGTCAGTAAACCAGCGTTTTATTGTTGTTTCTGATGGAGCGGAGTCCCCATAACACTTTTCAAGCCATTGCTTCGCTTGAACGGTATTTTTTTCCCATCAAGAAGCAGTGTAAAATTAAAACACGAAATTGTTTTTGATCCATTGTTTTGAAAATAACAAAAGTAGCTTGACTCTTAGCACAATAACTCACAAACTAATGAATAGAATATCGTGAAATTTTAACTGCTGTCTTTTGAAGGTTAGTACTAACTGAGAGAAAGGTGACTGCAATAAAACTAGCGTCATCTATGTGTTAGGCCTGGGACTTTTCAGTCCATGTGTTAATTCTTCGTTATTAACTCGCAGTCTAATCCACGCAATCCAATTTTATGATTCCAGCCTCACCAAAGATATTAAACTTATCAAGTTACAACATACATTTACCTGTTACAGACATCAATTTCCAAAGTACTTGGGTATGATGTTAACGCGTAAATAGTCACGAAATTTGATATATCAATGGAAACTCATATTTTTGGCAGTACCCATACGATTTACCCGAGGAATATATCAACTTAGGTATCCTAAACAATTATCTGATTTTGATGTTATTTTCACCGTCATTATTAATGCCTTATTCCGGAAGTGGTATGAAATCACTAGTTCGAATAAGACTGTCAAACAATGCTTGTTTTAATAAGTCAAAGTAAACATTTTGCATCCACACATTTCGATATTATTTCAGATAGCATTTCTAATCTCATCAGAATAATCCCATAATGTTTTAAATCCGAATGTTATTAGAAAGAAGTTAAGATCTGGAATAGAATTATTATTTTTTCTGTGTTTGCGTTCCTTTTTAACTTTCTCTGCTTCCCTCCTCTTTGACGTTGAGGTGCTAGCGGAATCGGCGCTAAGTTTCAGCCAGTACACTTTCAGCAGGTCGGGATACTAGAACTTAAACATGTGTATCCTTTGTAATTGTGAAATTTTGAATGCGTTGAAATATACAACATTATATGTTGTGACGGATGTTTTCGCACCCTATATGAAATAATCTTCTCGGGTATCTGGCCGCGCGTGCTGTTGGTCCCGAAAGGGACCTTTTCGACGACATCCCACTTATCTTTTTCTGGACACTCTCTTTCGGCTAGCGATGGGAAATGTACTGTACATCTCCGATCGCATAAGATTTACAGGATCCCATATAAGAGTAATCATGGAAGAAGTTAAGAAAGATTGCAACTTTCAAAACAAAATGGAAAAGCGTCAGGTCCTGGCGATATATACAGAGAACTAATGAACCATAGGAGTAGTCACTTACTGAAGCATCTAAGAAAGCTTTTCCAAGACTGCATAAACAAGCAATATATCCCAGCAGAATGGAAGGTCACCTACCTTAGACCTATACTTAAAAAAGTGGACAGAAACACATGCAGAAACTATCGGGGAATAGCAGTAAGAAACATAATAAGGGAGCTATAGGGGAACATTTTAAAAGTAAAATCGAGAATGAATACCAATTGTTGGAAGCAGGAGAGCAAGCTGGATTTAGAGCGGGTAGGTCAACCATTGAACATACATATATTTACGATCACTCAAGTACTTGAAATAATCACAGCGTATGATAACAAATGGCTCCGAAGTCTAGCCAATAAAGGAGAGAAGATCTAAAACATTGTCAGCTACAGAGATGGATTTTTGGAGGAGAACAGCAGGTAGATACAGAATAGATAGAGTAATCAAGATCGACATAAGAGAAGGCATGAAGGTGAACCGTAATATCATAGACGACATTAAAGGTAAACAGCTGATATGGTTCGAACATGTAAAAAGGATGTCGAAAGCAAGACTTACAAAGGTAAGTACTGAAATGGGAGCCAGTAGGAAAAAGGAAGTAAAGTAGGCCACGGTGAAGCTAGTAAGGTGGCATAAATAGAGAAATGAGAGGGAGAGAGAGGAGCGGGAGGAGACCTTTGGAACGTCAGAGAAGAAGAGAGGTTGGGAATCTAAAGGCATAGGACGCCATAAACTGATATATATATATCATCACCATCAATATATGTACATATAATAATTTCTTCAATTCTTTCAATTATGGAGCAAGTGCTTCTAAAGCGAATGGTGCTGAATATTGTAGGGAATGACAAGCCGAAACTTCCAAAGCTCATGGTTAATAAAGGAGCTTACAATTCTTCCTTCTATATTATGAATGATACTATTGCAATCAACTATATTCCTAAAAAAATGAAGAACAGCAGTTTTCGTGTTTACCTTACACCTAAAGGAACAAACTACTAGCGCTAAAGATTACGAAAAATCGCTAGTGAGATTATACTACAACGCTACGAAAGGAACTGTAAATAATCTAGCTCAACTTACAACTGTATACACATGTGAGGGTAGAACAAACTATTACCCAATGATAATACTGCATAATATGTTTTATGTTGCAGTTTATTGTTTTTGCTCTGTGGAAAAGTGCAGATCCAAATTGCAACGCAAACAAATAGGCTAAGATTTCTCATAAAACAATACATACAAAGAATTTAGAACATTGGAAGCGTATATTGTTCTGTAATGAACGTGTTGCAAATAATTAATGCGAAATGAAACCGTTATAAAGTTTGTCCTTCAACTAAAAACAGTAAAACAAACCTAGTGCGCAATAATAGGAATAAGCATGTTTACGAAATTTTAAAATCATAAAAACAGGTGAATCGCAGGACTAAAACCATCCACATGTTTGTTGTTCAATTGAAATTTTCGAAGTTATCCATCCATAACGGTGGCTGCACCTATTAAAAAGCACCATAACAGAAACGCGGTCGCGTGTTAACAGTAACTTGCAATTTGATTATTCTAATTCACAAAAAATCGCCAGTCCTTTAATATAACATTTTAAACAATTGCCCAATTTCAGAACTTATTAGGGCACTCAAACAATAGAAACCCCCATTAAACAACCAAAGAAACGACCATTAAACCTCCGCCCTTTTTTCAAACAACTATAAATTATAACCATTCACATATTTGTCACCTTTATTAAATTGTAACATTGGAAGATGAATAAAATTGTCCATACATAATCGTCGCAGTACTATTCTTTGCAGACCGCCATCACAAGAGCGGGACCACGCCGACGATAATTTACAATTCCATTATATTAATTCGCAAAAAATCGACGACACCGCAAAGCCATCGTGATTGCCAGCGCGTTGAATATATTTTTCATAACTTATTCCATTATTATTGTAATGCGCCGCGCATTTCGTCCACAGGCAGCGCAAAACGCGGAATAATCGGATTTCAAGGGCGATGGGCTCGTTGTCCCAGATCCTTGTGTTCGGCGCTACCGCACTGACCTCTGCCTCAACCCTCTACGTATCCCTCTTCGCTTTCGGCTTACGCGGTGTTAACGTTCATTATGCCTTACGTTTGATGTTTTCTGAACTATTAAACTATTTTTTTAGCAATAGCGTGTGATACAATCCGTGAATCATTCTTTCTCTGTCATAACTGTTAGTGATAAAATTGCAATTTGTTTTACTAAACGCATTTCTAATAGTTCTGGATAAATTTGAATTACAAAGCACAAGAGATTCTTTTTATCCTTACTATAGTCAATGATGTTTACTTTTAGCTTTGTAACTGAGAATGCGACTTTTGCTGCATTTCTACGATAGGATGAATCGCTCCAAATCATTTTTGTATCAAATGACGTAAAATGAGAACTATCACTGAACCTAAGTGTGAAATAACACGAAAAAGTATTTTCTGCCAAGCTGTAATAATTATAATGAGACAAAAGGCAATGGTTAGGGGCAACAGCTAAATTGACGACTTGGAGAAAGTAAAGCTATATATCTACTATAATAACTATAAACGTATTTTTCAAAAGTAGGGTTACTGTTATGTAAACTGATCTAATATAGTATTCCAGTATTCTTGTAGCACAAGAATGATTTTATGACTAAAGGAACTTTTAAATATACCATGGTATATTCCAAGAAACAATTATCATAGTTATTTGAATAATAAATGTACCAAATGAAAGCAGAAACTCATATTTGAAATTTTTATTAGGCAAGTATAATAAAAGAAATTGTGTTTTTGGAAAAAAAATTAGAGAATAGTAGTTTAGTACTCGACGTTGTCACCCTTCGTTCTTATAACCGCTCGCAATCAATTTGGTATGGATTTAATTATCCTTATATAAGCTTGGTCTAAATTGTCCCACTCCTCACGAAGGGCATCTTTTAATCCTTGTAGTTCTACTGGGGTAACAAGTGCCGCACATTCTCGATAGGATTTATGTCTTGACTCATCGAAGGCCAATCTAAAACTAAATTGCCAATCTTATCCAGGTATTTCCGGATAATTATTGCTACATGGGGACGTGCATTATTATGCATTAACAAGAATTAATTGCATATTACTGGTACGCATGACACTACATGATCTTACAAAATGTCTGTTATATACCTGTGGGCACTCACCGTGCCTCTGTTTACTGATACTAACTCTATACGGCTTGCTAAAGGGATATCTCCTCAAATAATGATAGCGTCACCACCAAAATTAGGTGTAGATCTAATGTTGCACTGGGAATAGCGCTCACCGTCACTACTGTATACTGGTATAGGTGTATCTGAGATGTAAAGACTTAATCTTGACTCCTTTATGAAGAGTACGTTGGCCCAGTCATTCACTTTCCAATTGATATGTTCCCTAGAAAACCTTAGGCGAGCCACTCGGTGATTCCTGTGGGGCTGTAACGACTACTCTAGCTCTCATTTTAGTTTGACTCGATCTATTACGAAGTTCTAACTTTAGCCAAACCGATCTGTAATTGCCTTTCAGTTATACGCCTCCGCCGTAATATGAGAAATTACAAGCTCGGTGAGATGATCTATAATGTGATCTTTGCACCTTTCAACATCAATGCCGAGATCAGAAGGTTATGCCAACCTCTCTCAAACTAAAATTCCACATTGACAACGAATCAGAAACACCCTGAAGAAGAAAAGTCTCGGCATAGTAGACAATACCATTCACGTCGGCAGTACGAACTCCTGTACAACTCCTGTATTCCGAAAAAATTATGTGGTGCGGTGTCGCTGCGTCCGGAATACTAGAACCACACTTTTTCGAAAAAGATGGCCGTGTAGTAACTGTAAGTTCTCAGCGGTATTAGGAGATGATTCAAAATGTTCTGCCTGCCGAATTCTAATGACTTGGGGTAGAACATAGCGACTTATGGTTCCAGCAAGATGGAGCAAGAAGCGGTACTGTCATTTCCATGGCTGCTCTACAAAAACATGTTATTTGGACCATTTATATCCATAGTGATTTTAATTGGCCGCCAAGTTTGTCGATTTTGACCGCTTTTTTTTATGATGTTATTTAAATGCTAGGGCTTTCCAAAATATATCACGAATCCTACAAGCTTTGAAAGCCAGCATTACTCAAGAAATGGTAATAATAAACATTCAATCATAGTAAACACTCACGCAAAAAATAAATCTTGAGAAAACAAGAGATTCACATAATTATTTTCTTAAGCTTGCGTCTAAACATTCCTTGCCCCCGTATAAAATTTTCAGATTACAGCAGCCTAGCCTCCGCATATGAGATACACGTTCCTTGAAACGAAGTTTCGTATCTAAATGAAAGCAACAAACCAGGAAATGGTGCAACGAGTTACAGCGAGTTCTCAGTCAGGACTTCATAAATGGTTAGAAAAGCGCGGTGGTCATTTAAGAAATAATTTTTATAATTAAACTGAATTGTTTATGCAATAAGGATGTATTTTTTGACCTGGATCGTTTCGTATCCGTAGTAGCCCTCAAAAAAACGTCAATATGATGGGTACTTTTATTTTCAGCAATATTCAACATTACAAACAATTTACCGCGGGAAATATCAATTTAGATATCCCAAGCTATCAACTAATTTTGATCTTATTTAGACTATCATTCTTAATCCACTATTCTGAAAAGAGTATGAAATCATAAGTTCGAATAAGACTGTTAAGCAATGTTTATTTTATGAAGCAAGAAATAAATAATAATTGATGCCCTCGCATCCACCAACAGTCTCCATTAAGTTAAAGAACGCACTGATTTAGTAAATTCGCTTAAGGTCTGTCGCTTACATAACGTTTGCTCTTGTAGAATTGTTAAATTAACGCTTTTATGCGAATTCCTTCAGTATACCTCTGAGATTCTAAGCCTACTGCATACTGTTCATTAACGGTACTTATACGTGCTAGACCCGGGGTAACGCGAGCTCAAGATTACCGTGGCAATCAATTAGAGGACACCTAATTTATTAAACTAAGTCTACATAATAGATAGGCAAAAGTTTATCGGGACACGCGCAGGCCGAATAATGCGATTAAACGTCGACAGGAAAAGAAGCTTTCAACTTTTTCATCGTTCGCCAGTCTTCTCGCCTCCTCGTACAGACGTTGACGACAGCACACCCTCTTCGGGCTCTGTGTACAGTACGGTACAGTCCATGGACCGAAATAGTAAACTGCAGCGTAATCGATTCGCTGCTACGAACCGAGCGAGTAAAAGAAAGTTAAATATTCAACGGTGCGGTCCTTTTTCGCCGGATGCGAAACGTGCTGGCGAATTGAGGAGCGGAGCCGTTCTCGTTCTTTATCGGTTGTTGTTGTTCGACTCGTTGGACGGCTCTTCAACTATCCGGGAGATTAGATTTTTTTTATCGGTGCTTCTCGCTGCTTGCGCTTGTTTGTTTGTTTGCTCGCCTCTTTACGCAAGATAAAAATTATAAATGACTTTATGCGAAAGAAAAGGAGCGAATCAAACTTGCCTACTTTATCCTTTTCAAAGGATTTTGTCCTGGTTCTTTATAGTGAAGTAGTTTATTTTTTGCTTCATAACATATGCGGTATACGATAATATCTTGCGATGTGAAAACGCCTCTTTTTAGTATCAATTTTGTAACTTCTGTTTAGAAAAGGTTCTTCTTAGTTAATGTTGAGTCATTTTGGTGTTGACTGCAGTATCAACAAAGATTTGAATATATTGCACTGTTTTAATGTGAGATATGTCTTTTACGTTTTCCAGACTGGTACATAGATACCGCCACTAATCAAATCTTCAGTTAACCTAAATCCAAAGCTTCAGTGCGATACGCATAATGTTATAGTTTCAACGAACTATTAAAATTTAATTAAACAGAGATCATTTTCGCGCAATAATTTGTTATAATTTTCGAAAATAATTATATCAAGAAAAATACTATGCCGAGTTAGTTTCTGTCTTCGCTAATGAAGTACTACATCAACAATTTCTCGTGGGTATGGTGAATTCAAACGTGGACGGAGTAATTTTAGCGACGATCCAAGAGCATGTACACCAAAAATGGCAGTCACTCCGGGAAACGTCGATGCTGTTCGCAGAATCATCAACGTAGGTCGACATATCGTGATATATAGCGAGATTAAGGTATCTGAAGGCTCTCAATTAAAAAAATTTTGCTGTTGAATGCCGTCTGTTGATCGAAGAAGGTGAATTGGTGTTAAAAATAAACGCCAGTGATCTGTTTGATAGTTCTAAGGTGAAGAAAATCTGACAAAAATTATTCGTTCTCGAAGTGTCTCCTAAAAGATGGTCGCAAGCTTTATCTCGAAACCAGGTTATGTAGTAACAATTCCTCTACAAGATTAAATAACTGGCCACTTGTTTACCGCAAGTCATCATTGAACCTCGAAGAACATGAATAATCTTTTATCAAGGCAATGCAAGTTCGCACACAGACACCCAAGACAGTTGAATTTTTAACGCAACAAAACATGGAATTGTTAGACCATCCTCCGGACAGTCCGGACCTAAATCCCAACGATTTCTTTACCTTTCCGAAAATCCAGAATGTGGTCAAGGGTTCCAGTTGTCAGACGGAGCAGGCGATGAATTTAAAACGCAGTTTTGAGTGAGGTAACTGCTTCCAGAGTTGATTGAGAGAGAATACTTTAAAAAATAATAAAGCCTATGAAAGCTATCTACTGTTTTATTCCGGCTTTATATGCAAAACTTAAACCGCAACCCTCGTAATATCACTAATTCGTCAAGTTCTGCGTCGCAGAGTAGCCACATACGTGTTTCTAGATGGCCTAAAGTGCGATTGTTTGTTGTGCCATCTTCACTTCATGCTCTGTACGGTATACATATCAATTGCACTATATAAATAAATATTCTGAGGAGGGTTACAATAGGGAATCGGTGGCTTTTCCAATTTGGGCTCGTGGCTCAGAGTCTGTCACGCAAAACTATCAGTCTCGGGATCCTGGGTTCGAATCCCGGAACTGTAACTCCTCAGAGCTAGGGTTTTCTGTGGTTTTTCTTGCTGTATTGTGAATTTATTATTCAATGGCAAGTTAACTAGAAAGTAACTATAATGCTATTTATCTTTTTCAGGTAAGTGGTCACGCAAACATTCAAATCCATCTACACCTCGTCAAGTCAACATAACAGAAGCCAATGTGAGGTTTGTAGTATCCATTATACAAAACGAAATATTTGTGCAGTCATACCATTGAAAGGTATATCTTAAAGTTGCTATAGCTTTTTAATTAGTTCAACAGTTAAAAGAATGACATGAGATTTATTGAGTTTACTGAATTTAGTTAAAATCGAATGTGTCGGGTATTTTGTTTTGAATAGTAGTCTTTTCTCTGTGTTGAGAACAGCATTTTCTTGATCGACAACAATGGTGTGATTTTTAATCCTTATATTAATACGGTTCATAGTGTTGCTATCGTTAACTCCTACTAAACTGTTAGGTACAGTAATTGATTATTTGACACGGAAGTTGGGATCAACTTGTTTTACACTCAATCATTTTGAATTTGTTCCTCAGACATTCTTAAAACATTTTACAATACCAATTTTTTGTCCGTTCTTCCGTATGGTGTACTGCACAGGGTTAACGTCATGTGGATTTCTCATTCAGGCATAATGTTCAATGTAACGTGGCCCGAATCATATAAACTCATAATTACTTGCTGCAGGTTAATATTTTATGATAACTATACCGCACAAGTTATCTGCTTTGTTCATAGATATTAGATATTCTGGTGAAAATAATATTAACCTTAATTTTAAGAGTAGACTTTCTCAAAATGCCTTCCATTATAGGGGATGCGTCTAGTTTAATTATTTGCGTGCAGTTTTAATCTCTTTAAATACATATTATGTGTTTAAAAGAAAAGTACAGACCTATTTGGATACGATTCATTCTTCACAAGTCCATTGTTTCGACTATGCCTTTTAGCACAAAAATGTTTTTCAAATGTGTTTTTGGTTCTGAGTGAGCAAGCACGGCATTCAATGCGCGTTTAGCTTTTTCAATGCTAAATGTTCAAGCAATATATGACAAATACGTTCATTTGGGATGCCCACAGCTTTCGTTACACCTTTAACTTTAATTCGACAGTTGTCTAGTACTTAAATTATTAGAATAAACTCCGCTGATGTTTTCAGTGATAACTCAATTTCCTTGTTACTGCCAACATTGAATTTAGTTGGATTATTTTTTTTTAATTAATAGAAATTTCACGGTCCCGCTAGGATTTGAATCCACAGCTCCAATTCGCTAGACCGGCCTGTATCTAAGCGTCTGAACAAAACCTTATTCAAATCGCCATATAAGTTAAATTTCCATTGGCAAATTTTTACAACTAGTTGTAATAGTGGCTGCTCATATACCTCTGATATCTAAGCAGAGACGATATTTTAATATTAATGCCAACTTGCGTAAAGAACTAAATTATTAGAATAGCCGTTGGTTCTATCAATGATAATTCAATTTCATTGCTATTACCAACGTTGAATTTAATTGGTTTGTGAAGTTTTTAATGAATAAAAGTGTCATTGCGAATTGAAATTTGATAACTTTTATGGCGATTTAAATAAGGATTTGTTCGGACGGTCTCCGTGGTGTAAATGGAAACACATCGATCTAGCGAACTGAAGCTGTAGGTTCAAATCCTACCGGGAACCGTGAAATTTCTCCTCATTAAAAATTTCACAAAAATTTAATCCAATTAAATTCAACGTTGGTAATATCAAGGAAATTGAATTGTGACCGTCTAGTATTATTTGGTGAACCTTTCCGATGTTATTAATAGTCTTTGCAGTGTTTGCTCTTCCGAACGTTAATCGTTAATCAAACTGTTACGACCACATATAAATTCTGGTGCCTATAATTTCACTGTGACAAATAATAATGTCCCAATGAGGAGTTTTCATCTCAGCTTTAATTTGCGTGGGCGCATTGCTTTTGAAATGCGAGAACTTAGTAACGGCTCCATATTCGATTTTTATTGTTTTCACAGAAATACTAACTTCAACTGACACAAACGTTTGTTTTGTCTTTTTTATAATTGGAATTTGTGACGATCCTAATTCACACATAAGCAATGTGGAAACACATCAATATATTCCTCTTTACTTATTTTCATTGTGCTATATACTGGTTAAAAAATTACAGAAAATTAAAATTTATTGTAAGTCGATATCTAATCAACCAATTTTTATTTCATTCACTTATCCCCAATAGTTACTTAAACAGTACAGTTACAAAATCAAAACAACTTCTTAATTAGCTGAGAAGCAAATAGAGATCGCGTTCTTGCCAATGTTTATCCATACATTATTCTGCCATTTTCGTTAGACTTCTCATGTCCTATTTGTAGATTAGAAACACTCGCATCTGCAAGGCTGATGAAGTGCGCCGATGTACACTACTAACTAAATACTTTTAGTGCAACATACTGAAATGGAATTCATTCTAAATCCACTTACGTGATGGCTGGAAGTAAGCCTATTATGTAGAGTTAATACAGGCACAGGGTTAATTGTTTCGGCTTTAATTAAAAGTACCGCGGAGTCTGCTCTCACATCATTAGTAATTAAACCGTAGCGGTTCGATTAGGTGGTGAACAGTCGAAATACGGTAAAACATGTACAAATTGGCTACTCTATCTATCTCCCTAAATTGCAATGAATGTTCAATAGCGTGAACGAAGCAAAACAAAAAGTGTGCTTTTTCACTTTAACGAGTGGCTAATTTGATAAAAATAGGATTCGGGTGAAACCATTTAGTATTATTAGTATAACTATAAAAGCTGATATATGTAACACATGGGCTGAAAAGTCCCGGGCCTAACACATAGATGACGCTAGTTTTATTGCAGTCACCTTTCTCTCAGTTAGTACTAACCTTCGAAAGACAGCTGTTAAAATTCAGGCTACTTTTGTTATTTTCAAAAGAATGGATCAAAAACAATTTCGTGTTTTAATTTTACACTGCTTCTTGATGGGAAAAAATACCGTTCTAGCGAAGCAATGGCTTGAAAAGTGTTATGCGGACTCCGCTCCATCAGAAACAACAATAAAACGTTGGTTAGCTGACTTCAAACGTGGTCGTAGAGACACCGATGGTGCAGAACGCAGTGGACGTCCAAATGAGGCGGTAACACCAGAAAACATCAAAAACATCCACAAAATCGTTTTGAATGATCGAACAGTGAAGTTGCGTGAGTTAGCTGACATCGTAAAGATATCAAAAGAACGTATTGGCTTTATATTCCACCAGCATTTGAGTATGAGAAAGCTCTGTTCAAAGTGGGTGCCGCGTTTGCTCACTGTTGACCAAAAACAAGAAAGTGTTGATGATTCTGAGCAGTGTTTGGCCATGTTTAAACGTAACAAACCGGAATTTCTGCGTCGATATGTGACAATGGATGAAACATGGATCCATCACTTCACTGCGGAATCAAAACGATCGTCATTTGAGTGGACAGCAACTGGTGAAACTCATCCAAAGCGTCCGAAAGCACAACAATCGGCTGGAAAGGTTGTGGCATCGGTATTTTGGGATGTGCGTGGTGTAATATTCATCGACTATCTTGAGAAAGGAAATACCATCAACAGTGAATATGATATAGCGTTATTGGAGCCTTTGAAGGCCGAAATTGCAAAGAAACGACCGCATATGGCAAAGAAGAAAATGTTGTTTCATCAAGACAACGCACCGTGTCACAAGTCAATCAAAACAATGGCAAAACTACATGAATTGAACTTCAAATTTCTCCCACATCCACCGTATTCGCCAGATTTGGCTCCCAGCGACTACTGGCTGTTCGCAGACCTCAACAAAATGCTCGCCGGTAAGAAATTTCGTACGAATGAAGAGGTTATCGCTGAAACTGAGGCCTATTTTGAGACAAACGATAAATCGCTCTACAAAAGTGGTATTAAAATGTTAGAGCGGCGCTGGAATGATTACGTTGCTCTTGATGGAGATTACGTTGATGAATAAAGCTAATTTTGAACCAAGAAAACCGTGTTTTCTTTGTTAGGCCCGGGAGGTTTCAGCCCAATGCTACAAACGGCTCTGTATTCCATATCACGCCATGAAGAATAGTGTATTGAATAAATCCTTGCAAAACAACATTTAATAGCAAACTAGACAAATAGACAAAATCCACATCTACTGAAGGCAATATTAAATTTTCATAACTATCTCCACATAATTATAAATATTATACTAACAGCAAATAGCATCAATATTAGTGTTTACACTGATATTCTAAGGGACTGTTTCTTTCTGAAAATGTATTTCTAATTCTGAAGCCGTAATGTGTGGTGAAAGCAGTCGTAATCCGTACTAAGATCGCGACAGATTGCGACGTTATAAATGGAAGAAAAAGGAATGTTAATGGAATTAACTTTACTTCTTTCTAATGTTTCAAAGACAGATTAAACACAAGTATGGTCAATAGAAAATTCATGTCAAAAAGATTGGTACGTTATTGAAACCAGATGACCGTTTGCTTATTTAATTTATTACGTAATAGTATTAGGAACTCGTGACGTCTTAAAAACAAAAGTCTTGAAATAATTATTGCTAAAACAAGGTGTTGACGTTTTTATTAACTAAAACGTTGTTGTCACAATTTGCACGAAATGTTCATTAAAGCAATAAATTAATGGAGAACCTTCTATTATCCAATACTGCCGATGTCAAGGTACTACTGCATTTTACACTGTAAAACATCTTTCTTACGATAAAGGTGACATCCTTGAAGAAATTGAATCAGAATTTTTTGTTGTATCGCCTTTTTAACAACTTGTTCAATTAATTTAATGCAGCCATGCAAATTATATTCTTGGAAGCCGGTTCAATCTAAGCAACTCTCGGAAACGACCGAATCGGAAATTCTTTTAATTTAATTTTTGTTGCGCTGCCTAACCTAGTTTCTTTTCGTCTCGAGCGTTTTGCTTTCTGTTTGTATCGTTTTCCCCTTCTAATTAAAAATAAAGAATGTAATTAAGACTTTGTACAGTTTCCTTGCAGATCAACTTAATTTAAATTAGAAATGTCGTTGGCAGCTGGAATTCGACTTATTTAACGGACTTCGTGAAGGAAAAATATTAATTTAGGTTGAGGATGAAGGTATCGAACGCCTTTATAGAGTGAATAAAGAAAAAAATATATACCAATGCCACTTCCTTCAAGCTTCCATAGATCGTTTATAGGGTGGCAAGAAGTTAGAGTACGTTGCCTGCTTCATTTTAATAATGCTTACCCTGTTTCATTTCGGCCACATGTTACAAAATTACAGAACGAACACTTAAAATTACAGAGTAGAAACCAATAGGTGTAGGATTCATACAACTGCCTGCTATTCTTCCTAAAGCAAAACCCTAGAAGTCGAAAGAAAAAAGAACATCAAAATAAGGAATAAATTAGCGCGAACAATAACAATATTTGTCCATGCTGGTAAATATCACTTCAAATTAAACTTGGTATTGAATAAAAGCTGTCCATTTCTTCTTTGGATTATTGCAATTGCATTCTTTTAAACTTGTCATGGCTAGTCATTAGTCACCTGAGAATTGCAGTGTTATAAAATCTAAAATTCACGTCCTCGTATGATTAGTATTATGTAGATTACTTTAATTTGAGTCTGAGTAAGTGTGCTGTATGCTCTGTATGTCATAAACTTTACAATTATCAATGCGCTGTGAATCAAATTATTATTCCTATGCACTCATCTATAATGTAGCTGGGTGTGCTGTTTGAAGCAAATTTGTCGTTTACAGACCAAATAGTGCTTGTGCGGAATTCTTTCATAGAATCCTTGATATTTCTCATACGAAGCTACAGATTAATTAAAAGTCTACGTCACTAAAACCGTTATATTATTTGCTTGTCTGGTATCGTGTTTTCATCTACGTGTACTACTTGAGAGAATGCAAAAACGATTCCTAAAACACCTCTTCTTCAAACTTGATAGCACTTATCCTAGACACGATGTTGATTATGCCAATCTGCTGACGAGAGATGGTTTTGTATTTTTATCGGATCGAATGGAGGAATTTATCAGCCACTTCCTATTTAACTGGTTAGCTACACCATTGATGCTGTCCAGAATTAATTTTGTGGTACCTCAATATGTTACTAAGACCTTCGCTACTTTTGTGGTCTCAACATACAAAATTAATGTATTGCTTAAAGTAGCCATTTTTTTCTTGCTTTTTAGTGTTACTGAGCTGTTATTCTGCTCATACTTCAATTGCATTATTCTCCTAATTTTAATTTATTTTTACTGCACTGTATATATTATATTGTGTTATATTATTGTCATATTTCTCTGTAAATGGAAGTATTTTCTGTTGGACAATAAAGAATACCATGTGGGACAGTCAGTAATCAGGTTATGAAAAGTTATTACAAAAATGATTAGAGAAATAGTTAGCCAAAAATAAGTTTTATTTTTTAGCAGTTGAACATCGTTATCACGTTCGAAATGTTTGCCGCCAAGATGCTCTTTGAGTGGACAAAACAGACGATAGTCACTTCGGTATGAATGCGGACTGACATTATCGTGATGCAGCAGCTATCCTCTTGTCAGTAGGGCTGGACGGCTTTTTTTTCTTTGGTAACTGTCGTTTGAGCATCATAAAATTGGATTGTGCTGACACCTAGTGACCGATAGCGAAATAGCTTTTTGCTATTTTCAGCATTCCCATAGCAGCTTATGACTTATTTAATGACATTCCCTCGTATTATTATTACTATTATTATTATTAAATGATTAACTTCAAAAGGCTTACTAACAGTTGGTAATGCCACAAGACGAGATCCCTTCTAGGATTGCCGAGAAAGCATTCTTTAATACAGAAGTTAAGAATGTGTGTAAAAAGGTGTTGTTATTGATTCCAACCTTACCTAATCCTTAATAATAACCCATAATAGCTACTCTCACAATATTGAAACAAATGCGTTACTTATTTATTCGTGGAATATTAGCAAATACAGTTAATCTCTACAAGTTTCCATTTCTAATTTATTTTGCCAAAGTATTTTATCAATGACCAACACCTGAATCACTCCTCGTAACCCTTACACTAAAAAGCCATAAAATGCACAAAGAGACCAATGAAACGTGCATAAAAATATATTGCCTTTTTCGTACACCATTTTGAAACGCTTTCAAGGAGCTTATACATCTCATTCATATTAAAATCACCTCAAGGTAGGTGCTACGCCCTCTACATATATAAAAAGATCAATATAACATTACCTATTCCGATGTAGTAGGTGAGTGCTTACACTGGTTGCAGAAAGTCTACTGCTCTCAAAATTATTGAACAAAACCGAAATTATTTAACTAATCAATATTTTATTTCTTGTAAGAGTTATGTAGATAACTTTTGTAGGACATAATACCACTTATATTCTTTCAATTTGTAATGTTTGATGATCATTTATTTTTTTTCAGTGCATATATTTTGCGTAATAGTTGAACTAGTAACTCATGTTCTTAACCTATCAATTTCTCGCACAAGATTGTTAATCCTGACTTTCGTAAAATATCGAAGGGAATTACAAGTTTATAATTTTAAAACAATCATTTGAACCGTATTCATAAGTAAGTGGGATCTGGCGAAGTCTAACAAATGCTACTCACCTCAACCAGATCCCACAAAATAATAATACAGAATAATAGAACAAGAGGAACTGCATTAACCGTAATCATAATAGTATATTTGTATGCTACATAAGGCAAGCGCCAAAATTTCTCTATATGACATGGAACCAGTGGGCTAAAATGCTTGCTAACACTTTGGTTTAAATTTTTATTAGCTTTAGAAGAAACAAAAATGAATTTTAAGGAAATTAATTTTCTATCACTCGTTTATCGCGATGTTAGTAGTCACGGAAATTGAATAACATATTTTTATCATATAGCTTACTCGAGAAAGTCTCTCTCCTCGATACATCAAAGATAGACTGAAACGGATTCAAGGGCAAAATTTACCAACTTATTTTGTGGATCAGAATGGTTTCTAATGGGATAGGAATCCTTCGAAGATGACACCAAAACAGGAAGGATGGTGGAAATGGTGACCGACGAAAAATTGCATCCCAGAAAACATTTCGAAAACTGTCTTGTACAGAATTTTGCACAAAGCTCTATATATAAAGACTTCCAGAATTCGGATAACTCAAAGAATCAAGGCACTAGGTATTAAAAGCTATTTGTTCCTACAAGGTCCCGTGATCTAGTTGTTTAAGACGTTCACCCGATAAGTGGAAGGTTTAAACCAATAGAAGTAGATAATTGCAAGCAAATTACAATTTATCATTACAAAAATCTACAAAAGCATCATATTAAGGCACTTGACTTCGGATTACGTCATCATCGTTTAAATTAGGCCATTACACAAAAAAGTGAATGGTATTAATTTCTTCAACAAAATCGTCTTTGGTGGCCAGACACCCTTTCAACTGAATGGAGTTGTAAACAAAACAACATTACCCAATTTGACGCGGAGAGTTTACGATAAATGCTGAAGAAAGTTTACCGTAAGAATCGAAGAAATAATTGATGATCTTAAGGAGCATTTCTTCGCAATTATTCCAAAATGTTATTGAAGATTTTTAGTCAGAAAATGGAGGCCCAGTCTACAACAATACGAGGTCATTTATAAGATATTATTTTTCATTATTAAACCGCAAGTTTTGCACTAGCATCTGAAATAAAAATGTAGTTAAATATTAAATAACTTGTCTGTATAATTTTAAAAAGTAACCTCAAATTGGAGAACCTTTTATTGCAGCAAAGAAACATGTAGTTGGTCAGATCACTATATCTTGAGATTAAACAACAATTGCAAATGTGAACAAAGTAAGGAGAAACTGTCTTTTTGAAGTATTTGAAATGCAATGAATTATTTTGTTAATACGTTATCTGGAGAAAGATAAGACTATGATCTTTTAAAATATTTAAAGAAGGAACTATTGAAAAAAGAAACAACACCAACTGGTCAGGACGAAGATACTATCCTTAGCTGAAATAAAATTTGAATTGCTCCCATATCTTCTCAGTCCAATAGACTTCGTACTACCTGATTTTCGTCTAACTTCAAAAATTTAGTGATCAATAATTTCTGTGAAAGCGTACCAATAGCAGGAAGTACAGCAATTCTATGAAGATTATATTGATAGAATATTGTATAGTATTAATCAACGATTTACTCATACCAAAGTAAGAAGAAGTACTTCCATTTTAACTTGGAACTTGTATCCCTTAACATAATACCGTAATTTTCGCTTAACGTCTATACTTTTTGCCACTATTGTATATACCCTACCGCTCCACAATTCTTCGCTTCTCGGAATGGCATTATGTCGGTTTATTGATTGAGCAATTTCGGAACCCGTACGGCCTATAGCGCGCACTTTTTATGTAGAATTCGCTTATACGCGCTGAATGCAAACATTCTTAAGTCATTAGCGTTGATTTCGTCTCTATATACAAAGTTCGGCGGGTTTGTATAGGGTCGGTGATCGATCATGTTGCAAGGAATATGGTGGTGATGTATTGCTGCTAGGCGATGCGGCGATGGAATTATACGAAAATAAGGAAATTGTAGACGTTGGTGACGCGCCCTCTATCGGTATTATTCCAACAGTAAAGAAGGATTTACATAATACGTAACGAAGGGTTTTGTGAGGCGTTCGGTTGCGGTTTCGATGAAATTTTGACGGGAAAGCAGCGTTAGAAACAAAAGTTCAAGGTATACGGTTTAAACGCTTTTCGTAAATTAAATTTATGAACGAAAAAATGTTCAAGAAGGTAACGTTAGCGAAGAAAATGGATATCGTCTCACCGATTAATTGCGTTTTAATATTCAACATACGCAGCAATAGCATAACTTTGTTTAGTGTTAACATTATCAATGACATCATTATACGACAGAAACCAAAGGTCAGTCGGCAAAACAGGTTTTACCGGCAAATGTGCATCAAAGGAGGCGAAGACGATCTCAGCAGCCGTAAAAGTTACGGCGACAATTTTTTGGGATTCACAAGGCATAGCCTTAATTGATTATTTGGAGGAGGGAAGGATAATTACGGAACAGTACTATACTTTATGGGACCATTTCGATGCTGAACTAAAGAGAGAAAAGGCCTACCTAGCGAAGAAAGAAATCTCTACCGTCATGATAACGCTCCGGCCCACTCATCGATAAATGCGACAGCAAAACTAGTCCAGTTACGGCACGAATTGATACCCTATCTACCATTTTTACCAAATTTAGTCCACTTTGACTCCTTTCATCTTCCAAACATGAAAAACTGGCTCGGTGGAAAGCAATTCACGCCGGTTCAACTTCCTGACAGACAAATTCTAGCAGTTGAATCCATAAGAGGTTCTATGGAGGTTACTGGGGTTGAGTTTGATGTTGAAGCTCCCAAGCGCCCAATCTGAGTACGATCAGATTTAAACCAAGACGAAAGCATCCCCTTTATTCCACAAGCGCTCAACTTCCATAGTAGCAGCTTATGGTCAACTCTATCAAATACTAAATGAAAATAAAAAGTTAAATTGAGGAACGTTCACCTTCCTTCTCGCTTACGCCCATAATTACGCAACTATGTTTTTCATTTCGGATTTGGTAGATCCAGGAATATACAGTATAGTGTACTGACATTCAACAGAGCGTCTGTAAACCTATCCTTAGTGTTCAAAGCCACACAGTAACAGAAATTAAATTTTATTACACATCTTTATTCCAAAGCCTCCGGGAATATCATTTTTTTGTAATAAAAAAACTTGTGAACTACGGAGTATTTATTATGGTTTCCTTGCATTATCTGAAATCTTGGCGTAAACCTACCCGCAGCCTAATTAAACAGAAAAGTTAAAATAGATTTATTTACCAATACCCATTTCATCTTTATTCCGAACATTTCGAATAATGCCTTGCATTAGGGTATCGTCTTAGTATCGCAGTTGTTTTCATATCGTAAACATAAAAGATAAATATTAATTCAAACGAAAGGTAATATGGAAATTGGAAGAAAACAGAAGTAAATATGTCGAATTTGTTAGTTACCCAATAGCGAATTTCAGTCGGAACATTCTAGGTGATCAAATATAACGTCCTCGTTAAATCCCATTTCGAAAATCTCATTTTTTATTACATGGAATGCGATTTTGTCTTCGGCTTTTCGCCTGCGCGCTGTATAATAAACAAACGGCAAGCGGCAACACTTCAACATTAATACCATTCTCCGCTAATAATATCAGGCTGAAAGCTTAAAGCTCGACTTTGCGCGGGCGTAAAGGGGCCAGTCAAAGGGTCGAAATTTATTTCCGCCATAACGTTTGTCACGCATAAAATCTTTTCCGTAATCACAACATAAAATTCTCTACTCGGCCGCTAATTAAATGAAATTTTAATTACCTACCAACCAGACCTAATTTTCCGACGAGCAGATTCCATACCTTTTATTAAATTACCGCGCTTTGAATTGAACGTAGGTAAAGTAAGCACAAATACCGCCGACGAGCGTATGTTCCTAAGTTATAAAGATCTCTCCTTCCCTTTTTCCTAGCGAGATTTAAAATTTACATATCTTACGGTGCGATCGTTAAAATAATAGGATGTGTTTTCATAATCCTTTTAAATAGTCAAGTTTCGAAAATAAAGAATATGGGGTGCATAAATCTTCGAGAGTGGAAGAATTTGAAGAGTTTTATTAATAACATGTGTTTACTAGCCCAACAGAAATAGCACAATAACAAAAAATTATAGTGGTAATAAGATTGAATTATTTTCAGTTACTACAAGGACTGTTCCGTAAGTTCGTAGGAATAGTCTTTTGCAAGACACACAGAACATCGTAAAAACGTCTTTCGAATTCACTCAAAATATTTATTAATTGTCTGTCATAAACATCAAAATTCAACTGAGGAATCTTTGTTTTCAAGGACAGAAAATGCTTCAGATCCCTTCTCTTCAGTTGATTTAACATCAGTTGCAAATCACTTTCAAATGCGTTTATTGGGCTGATTATCTCGTTAACACGTCTTTCCTTAGCTTGCAGCTCCAAATTAATGGTGTATTTAAACACCATTAATTTGTTGCATTGTGACGTCCGTTAGAACTGTGAAATCAGTCAGCCATCTTTCGCTTTTAGGCACCTGATTGTTCTCTTTCGCATAGAAACCTTTCCATGAATTTTCCGCGACTCAACCATCTTACGTCCGTCTGAAAAACTGAACCAGCGCATTCAGCAGATTCATTATCCTGCCATTGCAACTTGAAGAGTCGTCATTGCAAGCTTATGGCACGAATGGAATTCACAATGTTTACTGCGATGTTCATAATTTACTCCATATTTAAAACTTTTCAACATAAAACTTTTTGATGTATAATGCAATGGAATGAGAAAAGTGAAGGAAAATCGTCATTAGCTTGACATAATGCAACAAAACCGTTTTTGTCTTCAGTCGTGGTTGGTGCCCCATCTGTTGTAGTGTACACTACTTTATAGATTGGTAGCTTGTAGCTTGTCACAAGAAAGTATCAGATATATCTTCGCCACAGGATTTTCCTTTCAGAGGAATCATTATTAAAGATTCTTCTTTACCCGACATGTCACACAGCTGAGCAATATCTGTCAAACCGGTGGATTCGACGAACTACAAAGAAAAGTATGTAGATACCATGATATCTTATTTTAGATTATCTGCCATGTCCTGGCCCATGACTTCAACACGCCTTGTGACTGTCGGACGAGATAACTGAAGTTCTTTAACAGCAGACATGATTTCCGTTTTATTTTTAAAATCTCCAAATAAAATTTCACCCGTTTCAAAAAATGCTTTCTTCACAACCATTCCGTCTTCAAAGGGTTTCATGTGTTTCGCCAATATGTGAGAAATTTTAAATGACGCGATTGTTGCAGCTTCTGATTGTTTGGCTGGTCTTGTGAACATGATTTGTTCTTTATCAAATCATGCACTTTTCATTTTCTTAATTCTGTCTTTGGTGGAAAATCCTTTTCGTAGTTTTTATGGATGGTTTCGTCATGCCTCTCTGTATCTCTGCGCTTGGATATTGCAACTGATGCTCGGCAAATAAGACAAATGCATTTATCCTTCATCTTACAAAATAAGAATTCTCCCTCCCAATCCTTATTAAAATAATACGCTTTAAGTGTTGTTGTCGCATTCATTTTGTATTGTTATGTGCTGCGTGTTCGAAAGGATAAAATAATGCCACAGAAATTTTAGTAAAGTGAAGGTTTAACACCAAAGATAAAGTCGCTGTTAAATATAGCTTCCTCATGGTATTGATGAAACTGCACCCGCTTCTTCTCACTGTCTCTGACTTTGCAAACAAGTGTTTGATTCTCTCGGCACTAGTTAGCGCCAAGAATGATCACTTGAATTGTAGGGTTAAATATGGTGACAGTAGCGGCGAGGAATGGCAATGTGTCGAGCATAAGACCACTCGAAACCACGCTGATGACGCCGGGTAAGCGGAAGCATGTCCGTGTGTTAGCGTTCTATGTCTCTTCACATTGTCTCTCTAGTGAATGATTTCACCAATACCATGAGGAAGCTGTATTTAACAGCAACTTTATCTTTGGTGTTATTTTCTAGGCATTCCTTTGGATGTGTTTCAAAACTGGAGGTTTACTTGTAAACTTCGTATCGCATTCGAATTACTACTCGGACTGACTCCGACGCCCATATACGCGGAATTTATATCGGTACCGACGAAGTCTCGAATGTTCCCGCTAGGTAGTTTCGGCATGGTTTCTTAACGTACTGCCAAAGGCGAAGTTTCCAAAAGAATCAGTTTGAATTAAAGTTGCCGGCCACCGCGGCTTTTCTTTGACAAATACTGCGTGTTCCTTTGATAAATCCGCCTTTTCCGCTAGCAGGGAGTTCTGATATAAAAAAGTAATAAGAGGAATATTCTGGCTTAACTGTGGATCAACTTAAATGTGAATCATGCCGTCATCAAACAAAAATTGTGAATTGACCGATAACGGCCAATATTTCCCGAGATCAATTCAAAAAGCTCTCGCGATCGACCGTTTGAACACCTCTGGTTTACTGTATATCCTTCTATCTGTAATTTAGAACATAAAAATTGTAAATTAATGTCTCTTAAACCACAAAGTACAAAATATAGGGCTAACATTAAATATATTGTGGATCTATCTGTTGGTGCAACAATAGAGTACTACAAACAAACCATTTCATCCTCCAAAAGACCAAGAACATTCACAGCGTCTTTCATTTATAAAATATTAAATTTTCCTTACATTGAGCTATTTAATTCTTTTAGTTGTTGCGCCTTAATTAAAACTAAAGCATTACTATATTGGTAGCGTACATGTAGAAATGTTAATAGTGGGTACCAGTGGTACACATGTTTCATATGGATGGCTCTGTATGCGTGTAGGTCCAAAGTATTAGGTCGGAAAATGTAAGTTAGAAAATAGTTTTTGATGATTGCAGCAATAAAGCGAACGAAATATCTAAATAAAATGTATTTCCGTAGATCAAATTTCTTTTTACTAGGAGGTATGTAATCTTCTACGGAGAGAAGCATATTATGATGCTGTTTGTTGAATATACTAGGTGTACGCATAAGTCTTTTCCAGTTTAACTAAGAGATGGCTCCAGTGAAAAGTACGCTGCGTATTAACTTGACACATACGTCATTTTGTTCGCCTGACATATAAACTACAAACACACACAAGTAGAGTCCGCCAAAAACAAGTCTTTGCTTATTCATTTAACGATTATGTTGAGTTTTGTGCCTGAAAGAGAACATTTGCGCGCCTCATTACTTTTCTTATTTAATCAAAAGAAAAGGGCTGCTGAAAGCCACTATTTGCTGGTAGAAAGATATGGTAAACAAGCTCCATCGATTAAAACATGTGAGACTTGGTTTCGACAATTTAAAAGTGCTGATTTCAATGTGAAGGACAGTGAGCGCTTAGGTAAACCACAAAAGTGTGAAGGCGAGCAATGCAGGAGTTATTGGATGATGACCCAACTCAAACTCAACGGCAATTAGCATAAGCATTACATGTGTCACAAGGAACAATCAGCAGACGTTTACTAGCAACGGAGAAGATCAATAAACTCGGTAAATGGGTCCCGCACGATTTGAATGAACCTCAAATAGAAAATGCGACGCCATGAAAGAAAATCGTTTTTTTATCGAATTGTGACGGGTGACGAAACATGGATTTATTTCGAAAACCCGAAGCGGAAATAGTCGTGGCTTTTAACTGGCGAAGACGATCCTTCAGCACCAAGGCCAATCGCTTAAGCAAGAAGACCATGCTCTGTATCTGGTGGTACCAGAGTGATATTGTCTATCATGGATCCTTCAAGTCCGGCGAAGCCGTTAATACACAACGCTATCGGCACCAAACAATTAATTTAAACCACACATTAATCAAAGACGAGTGGAATGAGTCAAAAGATAAGAGATGTTGTTACACGACAATTCGCCGTCTCACACAGTGAAACTAGTGAAAGGCATCTTGAAATCTCTTGGATGGGTCATCCTTCTGCACCCGCCATACTCCCCAAACTTGGCGCCATCTGGCTATCACCTTTTCGAATCAATGGGGCACGAGCTCGCAGAGCAGCACGTTGTGGAAAATGGCTCGACGAATGGTTTGCCGCAAAAGGCAAGTAGTTCTTCTAGCATCGTATCTATAAATCATCTGAGAAATGGGTGAAATGTTTACAAGTCGATGGCCAATATTTTAAAAAAGAGGGAAATTAATTCCCTTGAAAATTACGTGTTTCTTTTTAACAAAAATCGGAACAAACTTATGAATACACCCGGTATTCGTATTTAAAGATCGGTTCTACCACTTAAAAGTTTTACGAAATAATAATTCCCATTACTGCTCCATGTCCCTAGCGAAAATAGAAAACCGACTTCCATTAGGAGCTCGACAAGAGGTATTGAAGATTGTGGCCCGAACGTAAATGGAAAGCGCCCGTCGAAAGAAAGACAGCAAAAGGAAGGAAAAAGGAAAGCTAATGCAAGTCCCATCTACGTCGCTATGCGCGACACACGTATAGAGTGTGACAAAATTATCCTAAATGCACCCTCATTTTACCGGCAGCTCGTATTTAGGTGTACATACTACGTAGACCTTTCGAAACTCTTCCCTCCAATCTCGAACGCGAGCGTAAACACGCTACAGAAGGTAGGAGATGGTAAGTGCACTATTACGTTAGCTTTTTTCTCTCTTCCTCGCGCGCGTTTTTTTTCCCTTCCTTTATTTGTTTCCGTTTGACGAAAACACTTCGGAGTTTGATTGAGTTTGCCAACTTTAAATTGAAACAAATAAATGCATCGGCTTTTCCGGGTGGTACCAAAACGACAAGTGCTTCGCTACACGCTAGCTACGTATGTATGTAGGCGAAGTACGGTTTTCGTCGAAAGAAAATTGGGTCCGAAAGCGGGGATGGGGTTGAGGGAGGCAAACTCAGGCGAGCACGTTGCAATTAAGTTGTCTTTCTCTCTATGTACTATGAAGTTGGCAGCGGTGCCTGCCTGTCGGTATTTTTTCGTTGCTTTTTACACCGATGTCCGATAATTAAACCGCACAATGATTAATTTCTGTTTGTTGACGTAGCGTGCAAGGAATCTCTATTTGGTTTTATTCGTAAAGCACACAAATCGAGAGTAAAGGTTTCTTATAAACCGTAGAACGATTTTTTTTTTAATCGGACTAACTCGTAATTTGACAGCAAATTACTAACGGTAAATGAGTTTACCGTATACCTATAGTATCCTGACATAGAAACAAACACACATGGAAATCTACTCGTACACTCCTCCTCATGGAAGCCCAGCAACTTTCATGAACTTTGTAAAACACATTTATCACTATACTCTGTTTTTTACTAACGCAGATCACCTTTAATATTACGCTGTAAATTCTAGCAGTGTTATCGGTTTCCGTAAAAGCAATTTAAGCAGCATAACCGTTTTGAACGGTACACTCGGAAGAAAGATTCTATGAGGCTTAATTCAAAAGTTTGACATTTATAGTTATGATGTAGACCAAGTATGGGCAACCATTGACATGTTGTGGGCCGAACTTTAGTGTGCAAATACGTTCGCGAGCCGCGTAGTGCATTTTAAAGTAGTGTTCATAATTTTTAGCAATACATATCAGACATGAAATAATACGACACTGTTATTATAATGCAATTTATTAAAATAAGAAAATGAAATGAAGAAAATAAGTACACTAAGGTGACACAATAAAATAGACACCAACTAATTAAAAAAAAAGACTATTCTCGTTATATATACAAAATATTTTTAAATTAGACTAATATTTTGTCGTTCCACCTTCACTTGCGTGAAGTGCTGCGAGTCGTGGCATAGAATCTATTAAATGATTAATGATTATGGTTAATATTTAAACACTCTCCTGTAACAGCTGCCACGAGTTCTTCCTCATTGCTGGGTTTTCGGGGTCGTTTCGCCATATTTGTCTGGATTATGTGCCAAACATTCTCTATCGGATTCATGTCTGGTGATTGGCCTGGCCATGATAAAATCCGAATCCCCTGTTCCTCTTTCCATGTGGTTGTTGTTCTTGCTTTGTGGCAGGGTGCTCCATCCTACATAAAAGTGGCGTCTTCTTTAGATAAAATGGCGTTGTCGAATATATAGTAGTATTTCTTCTGTTAATATTTGTATATATTTTGCCGCATTTATATTTCCGTCGCAGATTACTAATTGCGATCTTCCACCATACCATATCGCGCTCCACACCATGATGTTCACACCTCCGTATTTCACCGTCTGATGCAAAAATTTGTCGTCCAGTTGCTGTGATGAACGTCTCCATACCCACGTACGACCACCATCACTGAATTGGCAGTATCTGCTTTCGTCTGAAAAAATGAGAGACCGCCAAAACTCTTCGGGCTTCGTTCGCATTTCGATTGCCCAAGCCATTCGGCGCCGTTTTTGAAACGCCGTAAGGAGAGGTTTTTTCTTTGCCACCCTTTTATACATCCCCACACCTCGGAGGTATCACAGAACGGTGCGCTGACTTTTCTATGTAGTTGCCGCAAGCTCAGCTACTGTACTTTTTCGCGGTTCTGTTAACACTTAGCGCACAAGCACCCTTTTACTCCTTTCAGAAGGTCCGGCACGACCTGGTCTCGACTGCGCTGTTGTTCCTTCCTTGCGTTTAAATTGTGTTATCACACGGTTAACTGTGTTGACAACGGAATATTTAAAAATTTACTTATTTCACGTTGCGAAGCGCCGCGTTCACTCTGGCCAACGATGCGACCCCGGGTGAAGTCGCTAATATCACTCAAACCTTGCAAGCGAGGCATAGTTGTAACGATACTAAACTATGACGAATTCCTTTCGATACATCTACCCCTACCCTAATGACAAGAGAAAGTTCTTAATTCATACTTAGAATTTAGCTGTTTACATATTTATACCGCTTTATCTGGTGTCTATTTTATTCTGTCACCCTAGTGTATAACATTATAATTAAATTGTGATTTTTTTTAATTGGGTTTTTCAAAATGTCTCACGGGCCGGATCAAATCTTACAGCGAGCCGCATCCGGCCCGCGGGGCGATTGTTGCCCACATATGATGTAGGAAATTGTCAATGCGAGATTATGACTACTCTCGGCAAAATGGGGAAAGTTACAGTGTAGTGCGGAGAACAACATGGAGGTGTCGAGTGGCCCTATCAAGGCGAGTGTTCAGTACCGTGTACGTATTCGCATCATTTATGATTGTGACCTTCATGAGTGAGCATAGGCAATGTAGACGCAGGAATATTTACACATAGAATAATTATGAAAAATGTATTATATAACGTGCTGAAACATTTACTTTTTTAAGAAGTTTCCACGAAATCACAAATTGGGTGGCATCTATTAAATATTGCAGTCATTAAATATGTTTCCACATTTGCTTCAGTCAAATGAGTACGGCGTGCAGAATAAATATCTTTTAATGATGAAAACGACCGTTCCACATCGAGTGACGTTATATTTGCAAATTTAAAGTACTCCCTGTGACAACTTAATGGATCTTTCGACGCACCTTCACAAATTTGTCTTAGTATTAGAAAATCGGAATCCTCGTCAATAACACTTTCCACTTTTCGCGTTACACTTTAATTTTTTTCGCCTTCCGTCGTACATAGGTGTGAGTGAACATCATCCAGAGTTTGTCCAGAATCCACAAACGACATCGAATCATTTTGTAATTTTTCAATTAAAGGAAAGCATGTTAGCGGCACCGTCACTCATAAACATTAAAGGTTGAGTTGTTGAAACTTGAAATTTGTTCAATGCCCTCAGCACCACTTTTAAAATTTCATCGCTAGTACGTTTTGCAATTCTTTAGGAACCAAGTAGGATGGGGTTCAAGCTCTTCCATTATACGTACCATCACGTTCACCACAGAATGTTTTTGCCGATCGGTTCTTTCGTCCATACATAACCACAATTTTTTAAAGTTGTCGAATTTACAAAGCATAAGTAATCAAATATACCTAGTCTAGCTATAAATACTGTTATAAACGCTTAACCTGAAATATCGGCTTTTGTTTTAATACAAACAACAGTTCATGTTTTATGTTTCTCTTTATGTTCTCAGAATTCAATAACTTAACACTCTGATGGAGTGAGGTGAAAGAGAAAATTAAATATTATTAGCACATCTTAAAGTGTAGATGCAACCTAGTTCAATATTCAAAAACCTTACAGCCACTTGATATCTGCTGAATGTTTATTTATTATGCTAGTCGATTTACTGAAACTTTAGATGTTTGTGACCGTCAAAGATCTGCTCGTAACAAAAATGCTACTGAAGTGATGGAGCAAAGTACTACCAGGAGAAATGAAGATTTTTCAAGGATTATTTCTTGTGTAATCAAAAGTGGTTTTTAAGCAGAAGCTTTAAAAAGGTCAGCAAATGATTTGCTAAATGAAAAAGCAAAACACTGACCTCAGCTGTACGTTCACTACAACTACAGTAAAAAGAACTTTATTGATGAGAATCTTTTTGCAGCAGAAGAGGAATTAATGAATATATGAAATGACTGAGTTTATGCGTCGATTTCAACAGCAGCAAAAGAATTCATTGGCTCACCTTTGCATATTGATAATCCACCACCTTTGCGCCTTTACGAGATTTGTAGTTATCTATTGTACAACGCTGAACCTCGTCAGCTGTGAGTCAATGCTTCTTCAAGTAGTGTTGGGTGCTACCCACTTCGACAACAAAGCCTCCAATTATGAGAATATATTACAAATGCTGCAGGCATTAAGGTGAAATGCAACCTTTGTAACTACGGCGTTTGTATCATTGGAAGGTTTGGCAAGAAAATTTCAGATTCAGCAATGGTTGCCATCCTTGACACGTCTGTATACTACATTCATGTCTTGGGTTTTCTGCCTTCCCCATTTCTCCATTTTCTCTAGTCTATAGTAGGCATTTAACAGTGTGTTAAATATTCAAACCAAAGATTACTTTTATTTGCCGCGATAGGGATTGAATTTTTTATTCTTATATAAATTCCATCACGACTACTTGAACATAATCAGCCTAAAAATTATATCTAGTCGATTATTTCTATTAGTGGGAGTCGAGTGGCTATGGTCCCTACCGCTGAACAAATATACATTTGGCTACTGACAGCAGACAGTACAAATCCAAGCAAAGTAAAAAATATATTTAGTGTAGCTTGTTGTGATACCATTGAAACACATATTGGATCTTAAAATAACTAGCAACACCAAACATTCATTGTGTCAAGTGAGTTTTCAATAATTTTAGAAGTTGGTCGATCCAATAAGTAAACAAAGTCGTCTTCAACAGCTCGCAGTAAGAAAGCAATCTAAAGCTTTAGCGCTGCCTGCATTCTAAAATAAACAAGGAAATCCCCAAACGGTCACTAAATCAAGTAAGAAGGAATGCGATCGAAGGAACCCCCGGAAAGCGGAGAATTAACGACGAACAAATGAATGAATGATGACGCGGGGAAAAAAAGAGAGCGGACGCGCCGGGTCGGCGTCGTGTCCATTGTTGAAAACGCCAGATTACTTGATAATTTATTAATGTCCGAGAACGTAGTGTTTCGGGGATTACGTGGGGGCGGAATTCAAATGCTCCGCCGCTCGGAAAATAGTGTAAGGTGAAGTGACATTAAGCCGTTCGGTCTCGTCGGCCGACGCACGCCTCTATTACATCCAAACGGACGAAATGTCAGGCTCGTCCGCCGTAAAACAACAATGTTAATGGAAACATATAACCTCCGTTGCACCGCACATGCTAGCGCAAATCGATACGTGCCGGTCGTTCGGTCGTTCGGTCGTTTTACTATGTACGTATGTATGGTAGAGAGATGGACGTGTCGGAATAGTGTCTACCCGTTACCATTAGCGTTCGTTTTTAATGGCGAACTTTGCGCTAGCGCATACAACTTCGGTGCGACTACATGCTTTCGCACTGGAGAACAAGCGACGATGGTGAGAATAACGGCTAATAACGAAATTACTAATTAATATCGGGTAATCATTAATCATTCAGAGTAAAACGACAAACTCAACGAAAATACGAGGGTAAGCTGAAAGTTCCGTAACTAACTATGAGATGGCGCTGTGTGAAAGCAATCTTTGACGCTATTGTATATCTTGGTGTTTGAATTTCATCACTCAAGCAGCCTGTTGTGTACAGTCGTTCAAAGTAGAATACTTTTACCGCTTTTTAAAAATGGACAGTATTGAAATTCGTTAATCGTGTGGAAAAAGTATTTTCGCCCAAAAAAATTTATGTTGATATGGTAAATGTGTTAGGCGAGAATGCTCGTTCTTTTAAGACTGTTTGCAAATGAGTGAATGAATTTTAAAAAGGTCGAACGAGCATAAATAACGATCCCTGTTCTGGACAAGCAAAAACAGCCACTTTTGCAGAAAATGTCCAAAAAGTTTTGAAATTTGTGGAAGCTCATCGCCGATCAACACTGAAAGATATTGCCAAGGCTATAGGCACCTCCAGAGAACGGATGGCGTACATTTTAAATTAAAAAAATCGTGGAATATTCTACAGCCATTTTGGAGCAATGTCGGCAAAATCCAATAGGTATTCTGCGCCAATTTGTGACTTGCGATGAAATGTGAATCGCCCACCACACACCAGAAAGTAAACAGCAATCAAAACAGTGGACTAAACGTGGTGAACCGGCACCGAAGAAGGCCAAAATCATTCTATCTTGCTTATCTATTACTTTCGAAAGGAACAAACAATTACTGGACAATACTATTCGAAACTTTTGGTTCGATTGAAGGCAGCTATCGTCGGAAAGAGATCCGGCAGAAAGTGCACCGAATATTTCAGCTTACCCTCATAATACTAATCTGGAAATAGCAGATAATTGTAGCCATGATTTCCTATCAATGGAGCTGCGAATTGCGTCCGTTTATCAAATGCTTGGTAATTTAAATAAAATAAGCAATGCAAAGTAATAAAATAAGAATAAGCATCTGGTTATACGTTGTAATTTCTAAAACACCTAACTTCCTAAATAACGTCATAAAGTGGAGCTCAATTATAGATGTGCAACATTTGGTATGTTCCCAGTTATTACAGGCGACGATGTTAGTTGTATTGTCTCCAGTAGCGCCTTGTAATTATTTTGAAAAAAATGTGAATCCGCCAAACTTCAGGATATTGAAATATTGCTTAACTTTGCTTGATAGCAGTTGTTACTTTAAGAACAATATTTAATACCACAGACTTTGGGCGAAATAATAAAATGCCGCCTTTAACCTAATCCTTTTTGGAGATCTTAGAAGCACAACTTTTGCGAACGATATTAATCTGTTTACGTTTGGACAACATTTTCGAATTGCTTCAGCCACAAGAACCATAACCCATGAAGCGTATTCTCACATTCCGTGCCCAACGCTTCTTTTAAGTTGCATCTACTAATGGTATAGATGGAGCTTCAGCATCGTGTTTTACTTCCTAGAAGAGCGTAATCGAAAACCGTAAATAAAGCATTATTGAAACTCTACTGAGATATATATTTGTTCTCAAAAGGGCAATTTTGATACGCGATTGATAAAGGACATAGAAATATTGAATAAAATTAATACAATGCGGTCAATTAACGCTATACCCTCGAATACGATAAAATTAAAGTGGTGGATGACAGATTACTGTGTTAATGTAGGAAGGGGCATACAATCTTTGATATTAGGTATCATTAACTTTGCTGCCCCAAATTACATCAAATAACACATGGGCTGAAAAGTCCCGGGCCTAACAAAGAAAACACGATTTTTTTGGTTCAAAATTAGCTTTATTCATCAACGTAATCTCCATCAAGAGCAACGCAATCATTCCAGCGACCCTCTAACATTTCAATACCACTTTTGTAGCACGATTTATCTTTTGCCTCAAAATAGGCCTCAGTTTCAGCGATAACCTCTTCATTCGTGCGAAATTTCTTACCGGCGAGCATTTTTTTGAGGTCTGCGAACAGCCAGTAGTCGCTGGCAGCCAAATCTGGCGAATACGGTGGATGTGGGAGCAATTCGAAGTTCAATTCATGTAGTTTTGCCATTGCTTTGATTGACTTGTGACACCGTGCGTTGTCCTGATGAAACATTTTTTTCTTTGCCATATGCGGTCGTTTCTTTGCAATTTCGACCTTCAAACGCTCCAATAACGCTATATAATATTCACTGTTGATGGTATTTCCTTTCTCAAGATAGTCGATGAATATTACACCACGCACATCCCAAAATACCGAGGCCATAACCTGTCCAGCCGATTGTTGTGCTTTCGGGCGCTTTGGACGAGGTTCACCAGTTGCTGTCCACTCAGATGACGATCGTTTTGATTCCGGAGTGAAATGATGGATCTATTCACCCATTGTCACATATCGACGCAAAGATTCCGGTTTGTTACGTTTAAACATGGCCAAACACTGCTCAGAATCATCAACAAGTTCTTGATTTTGGTCGACAGTGAGCGAGCGCGGCACCCGCTTTGAACAGAGCTTTCTCATAGTCAAATGCTCATGCAATATAAAGCCAATACGTTCTTTTGATATCTTTACGATGTCAGCTAACTCACGCAACTTCACTTTTCGATCATTCAAAACGATTTTGTTGATTTTTTTGATGTTTTCTGGTGTTACCGCCTCATTTGGACGTCCACTGCGTTCTGCATCATCAGTGTCTCTACGACCACGTTTGAAATCAGCAAACCAACGTTTTATTGTTGTTTCTGATGGAGCGAAGTCCCCATAATACTTTTCAAGCCATTGCTTCGCTTGAGCGGTATTTTTTCCCATCAAGAAGCAGTGTAAAATTAAAACACGAAATTGTTTTTGATCCATTGTTTTGAAAATAACAAAAGTAGCGTGACTCTTAGCACAATAACTCACAAACTAATGAATAGAGTATCATGAAATTTTAACAGCTATCTTTTGAAGGTTAGTACTAACTGAGAGAAAGGTGACTGCAATAAAACTAGCGTCATCTATGTGTTAGGCCCGGGACTTTTCAGCCAATGTGTTATTACTCCGTATTTCCGTTCCGCATCTTTGATAGAATATTTACTGTATAAAACTAATTTTACGATCTTAGGTGCAGAAGTACTCTGTAATTTTACAGAATTAATGCATAATTTAGTTAAATCTACTGCCCTGTAATGATTATAAAGTAAGAATCAGATGCTGTGCATTTTAATTGGCTACTAACGAATGGATGAAGGAACTGCACCCGCAACAACACCTGCACATTAGTATAATGTCATCACTGTAAAGCTACTCCAATAATATGTTTTCTTAACCTACTCCATACTAAACGCGTATAGTTTCAATAGTTACCGTAGCAAGAAAAGAGTATTCGTATGGCTCACATGTAATGTAAGAATAAAAAGTATTTAACAAATAGTATGTGCATATAACAAGAATACAGAAAGACGAAACTATATATAAAACTAACTAAATATCAATATCCCTGTTCTTGATCCATGTAAGGGCTGTAACGTCAGCTTTCATGACGTCGCTCCAACTCCTCCGGTGAGAACGCAAGGCACCTTCATCCCTAATGTCCTTGATTTTCTGGTCTGGAGCCCCGCAATCACAAACTAGAGACTGTAATAGCGAGTTCTTTTTAATTTCACCCTCAGTTTTGTGTCGAATTCTATGCCAACAGTATCACACTTATATCTTCAGAAACACTCACGCACTTCAGGATTTTCAATAAGTTGACAGTTATGTTACCACAGTTCTCTCACCTCGATACTACAGGCATCTAGCTGTTGTACTTGCCGTAGCGGTGATTTCTCGAACGAAGTCTATTTCCTCGCAAACTCGGTATGTCTTCCTGTATGGGTAATTCCAGGTTCTCGCGCAGCTTATAGTAACCCTGAAGCAAGGAATCGCTTCTACGGATTGCTGGTGGTTAGATGTTGCTCAGTAGAGAAAACCAATAATCAAGTTGATATGGGAGTTACTTTCCCACATCGAGACACAATACTCGACTGTTGAGATAACCAATGTCAATCCACACAGTTTTTGAATAATATTGTTACAAGTTTTATATTGGCAGCGGTATTTTCAGAATATTTTTCGTATGAAAGAGTACGATCAACGGTGACACCAAGGTACTTCAAGCGCTTGTTATGACGAAGAGTGTCTCTATTAAGTTGCAATCTGGGCTCCATCTTAGCTTTGTTGTTCAGGTGAAATGCACATGCTTCAGTTTTAGTTATACAGGGTTTAAGTCGCCCCCTATAATAAGTTATTATAATATTCACATGTTATAGCATATTTTAACAAGTAGTATGGTCTTTACATCGTGTTTGATAGAAGTTGGTTTCTAAATAACACGAAGTATGGAACAATCCAACAATATATCAGATAGATGTCCTTCTCAGATTTGTGTTCTATTGGCAAAACTTTCAATCACAGTTTCAGCATAAATATAGCTGGATTTCAGTTATACAGCGTCTAATCTCCTCCTTCAAAACTTGCATCATTGTGTGCTTGTTAACATAAACCTCTAACTTCAAAAAATCCCAGAAAAAGAAATTCAATGGCGTTAAACTGCACGATACACTTTATTTAATAATAAACTTAACTAATTGACAATAAGTGTCCTAGCTCCGGTGCTCCGCCAGAGACACTACACCGGATGTCCTCAACTTAACTGTTCAATAACTGCACGATACAGGCAACCAATTTTGGTCGTTCAAATGAAGGATAACACGACTAGGGATGTTTCGTGCTATAAAACCATTTATTCAGGTGGTATGTGGCAAGTAGCAACCACATGCCTTGGAGATTTCTATCATCCATTTGAGGCACAAAAACTGGGTTATCATGCCCCGATACGGTTCGCTATTGACCATTTGTGTACTCTCCGCAGCGTCCCTGAAGAGGAATGATCCAGTGATGTCTCCACGCCAAAATTCACACCAAAGAGTGACACGTTTGGCTTGGATTTCTTTCTCATGAAACACATGTAGGTTTGCAATTTTACTTCCTGCGATAGCATCAACATTTGAAAATGGACTCATCGCTTATGATGATTTCGTTGAAAAGCTCACCGTATACTTGTTGTTGTTCATTGAACATATTGGTAAACTCTTATCGCTGTATATGATTTATAGGCTTGAGTTGTTACATTAGTTGGATCTTGTAGGCACAAAGACGAAAATCTTTCACGAGAATACGCTGCATAGTGCTTTAATTCTTGAACACGATGTCTAATAGATGTTCTAGGACTTTCAGCCAAATTTTGGGGAATATCAGTAATGTTTCCTATTAAAAAACCTGGTCAAAGACTTGTTAATGGTCTGACATCAGTAATTGAGCCAATACCTTGTGTCATTGTCAAAGGACATCGGCAATAACAGTGCTAAATTTAAATTTTCCGCTGTTGTTGTGTATGCAAATGTGACATTATGTATGCAAAAGCATCTTGTTAGGTATTGAAATCGAAAGTTTGATGTATACAGAATAAAGTAAGAGGTATAAATAATCTTGCTTATTTCTACCTCAATACCATCGTGATACTTCACCATCGTTTCCTTACGTTTCCTTTACCGGATATATACCTTTACGTCGCATCGCTTACATATCTAATGCGTTCGTAAAAGGCGAATCGATATCAATGAACGTAAGCACTTTAGATAAAATACCGAACGATTTCAGACGCTGCCTAAATAAGAGCAAATAACTTCCCGTAACGTATCGCCTTCCCGTTCAAGCCGAATCGCGAAAGACGTCTCGAATAACAATCTCTCGCGCGCATTTCTATTACTAGAAGAGGGAGACAAAAGAAAAAACGATAACTAACGCTCCATTAGAATAAGAAGAAACAAAATATGTAAATATAACGCGACGGAAGAGAATGCAAGGTAAATGCAAGCGCCGTTCTTGACTAGGTAAACCAATTTCCAGCTATTTTAAAAGCGTTCAATTTCTCTGTAGACCGAAAAGCTGTTCCATGCTATCTGTTCGAGCGAATAACGTCCAAAGCTCGAATGGGAATAAAAACGCAGAGATGACGACTCGTTTCTAGATATTCACAATTTCTTTCACCTCGATCGTGACTGTAACGGCGCTGTAGCAACTGCATTAAGAACAAAGGGGACGAAAGTATTCGCTAACTAAACGAGAGAGGATTGAAACGCAATGATGATGTCGGAGGTAATATAGGAACATCGGCAACTGGCGAACAAAGAACTGAATTAAGAGGGAAGAATCGAGAAATGTTATTGTCATTAATTTGGTATTTCCAACGGCAGTGGAGAAATATTCCTATTAAACAGTGTTTGTAATTAAACAGTTACTATCACCGTCGTAAAAGCTGTACATTACTCAAATACACTATATAACATGCGTTCGAATAAATTTTAACTCAAAGTTTCCTTTGAAATTATAATTGTCTTAACTTGAAATTCTTAATATAAATTTTGTTTGGTATAAGATATTTGAATGATAAATGTGAGTCAATTGACAACTAATTTAACTGAAAATTATATAAGTTACGACAAAAGCTTTTATTGGAATATTTTTGTTTCTCAATATTGTGAAGTGATTTGGTATTCGACCACAAAGATTTCAAAAAATACAGGGTAAGTACAGAATTCGTGACAAACCACATAGTTAGACAGAGAGATATAGTCAGAATTATGATGAGTAAGTTGTGAAACTAGGTGCATATGAATTTAGGAACAATAATTGACTTTCGTCCGGAGGGTATTTCAAATTTTAGTTAATTGTTGAAAACCAACAAATTCGAGAAACTGGACTGCAAGAAAACAATCAAATTTTAGTAGGCGACCTAAGAGGCGTCGTGAGAATTCCGTTTGCATACTTAATTCCTAAGTGTTTTTCAGCGTTCTGATGTTATCGATAATTTTGACTATTTTCCTGGTCCGAGCAGTCGGTAACACGGTTGACAATGGGAGCCCACGTGCTCTCGAAACGCTGCGTTTCGCATAATTAATTAATTTGTGTGAGTGGAGTTTACTGCTATACCTGTGAATTGTACACCCACACAGTCTTTGCAATCGTCATTTGACTATTTTGATAATCTTTTAGATTTTAGACGACGATAATCTGAGCTCACCCAAACGATTCGTTTTTATATCATTTCCAGAAATACGTAACTCCGTCAATAAATCCTTAGTGAAACCAACGTACAGATCGATTTGTTCCTGCTTTGTCAGACACATCTCTGCAGGTCCATATATGATGAACATCAGCTTCTTTCAGGCATATCATCGACTACCTCTTCTGTATCGGCGGAAAAATATTAAAAGTTACGGTAGAGAAGAGGAATTTAGAGGTTTTCAAACGTCTCCGAAATAAAAATTGTATTTGCCTAAAGGCTGAAAAAGATGAATAGAATAGAAAGGTGTACAAACCGGATTATTACTATCGTGTCAACACAATGCTAGTCACAAAACCGTAGAAGGAAGTAAGGAGCTTACCTTCGATGATAAAAAGTACTAAAGATACTATTAGGTAGTAAATTTAAATTAATTCATAATTTGAAACTTAAAGCATTAAGTTCAAATTTCACTACTCGAAAAATTCTCAAACGGAGTAATTTCATCAGATAGCTTTTGGAATTGATACCCTAACATATAAATTATTTAAATGATTAGTAAGTGACGCGAATGAATGAATCTATCGCTCAAGCAGATAGGTTAAGTGTAGAAAATTCCTTAGAATTTGTAAATAAAAAGCATTGCTGGACGTTTGGTTGTTTTTTCCTAGCGTTCGAATTCCAGGAACTGCGGGGTACTTGGATGACTTTTGAAACTAAATAACGCGGAAAATGTAAAGACCTTGAGATACAATGCACTAACTAACCTGTGCATGACTCAAAATTACCTTCAAATAAGCGAAAAATGGTTTGAACAAATGGAAGACACCATGGACACAATGGAATCTATTGCCATGGGATCCATTGAAATCTATTACGTCCTTTTATAGCGAATCTGTAAATTTAAAACCAGCATGTAACAACATGTATGTCACAATTTCGCAGGTATTTGATGTGAATAAAGAAGCTAGCGTTTGGTGCTAGAAAATTACAGATTGAAAATTCGTTGACAAATGAAAGGCGTAGACCAAAACCGCGCAATTCTCGAACATTTGATTGAAAAAGATCGTTACATTACATCAACTCCGCTGGGTGCGAAGATGCATTTTGTTAGGGATTACGGCTGAACGCACTATACCTGAAAAGGGACGCTAAGAATCTTTCCTTAGCTGTGCTCTTCGAGTTGTGCACGTGCGTTACTCACCACAAGATATCATGTACATACAAAGTCATTGTAGTAGTTAAGAAGTCGTTGTTGTATCAATATGCAATTTGTTTTCGTTTTACTGTGGATTCTTTTTAGTTACAATTAACCAATTTATACAGTCCACAACACATTTCGATGAGCAAATCAATCAAATGATTACTTCACTTTAACAGCCCACCAGATATTACAGAGAAGAGAAATCATTAATTGAAATTGAATTTACGTGTTCACTCCAGAGATGAAGCAACCGTCCATGGTATGGAAATGTCCAGCTTTCCCAGCTACGAAAAATTCCAATGCCAATCACCTGCTCGCGAAACCATGCCCACCATGTCCTGGGATATCAGAAGCTTACTGCATTGAGGATTCCTCAAAGTGCGCACAACCATGTATAATCAAGTTGTTTCAAGATGGCGGTTAGACATAGTCCCTGGGGTGGAAAAATTGATCGTTGTGAGATATATACAGTGTGTAGAAGAGAATGTGAGCAGGACTCTCAACTATTAAAATGTGTAAACTTTCGTGTTGAATAGAAAATGTACTGAGTTGAGGAAAAAATCGTTTGGATTGTGGGAAGAACATAATACGCAAAGGTAACAACTTAAAAGAAGAAGGAAACATCAAATATAAACCTCACTGTCTTACAAAAGGTAAATGATGCTATAAAAAATATAGTCAGAGCAATAAATAAATTAATATGGAACCTCCTTTGGCAATTCACAATGATAAATTACAATTTCCTTGTAATTACCAACAAATTTGAATTTCTTCTGAAAAAGTCAGTACCGGTAGGATTCGAACCCTCGTTCTATCCTTTGCCGAGGAATATATATTGTCTGCGGAAATATTATAATATACCTACAGACATTGCGACATCTAGGCTTTAAAAGTGATTTGAACTCGCAGGCTCCCATAGTCCAGCGGTAATACGCTCCCCGGTAGGGGAGAGGACGTGGGATCAAATCCTGCCGGGACTGACATTTCCAGAAAAAAATTAAACACGTTGGTAATTACAAGGAAATTGTATTTTATCGTCTACATACGGTACTATTCTAAACAGATGTCACTGTCTGTTGCAACATTCTCTGCATAACACCCCTCGTATTTTCATTTACTCGAACCTTTAAAATGTTTTTGTCTGGCAAATACTTTGCGGATCAGAAGGTATTACACGATATAGTTATACAGCCCAAGGCAATTAAACAAGTGCCAGTACAGTGAAGGGATATTCAAACAAGTGTCATGCTGAAATAAATGTCTCTACGTTTACGTAGATTGTATCGAGAATTGAACAAAAGTATGTAGTTTGCTATTGAATGTAAGAAGCACTCTTTTTGACTATAAATGTTAGTTTAAATTTGGATTGCACCTTTAATATCGGATACCCATCGTATTATGCATTATACACAGACGCAAACGCTCTGATTACAAATTCAATGCTATTTTATTTAACTACATCAAGTCGACACATTAATTCATTGAATTACCGTCAAATAGAATCTACAAATCGCACAGTTGTCAGTGACGCTTCATCAGTGAGGCAGTAACACACCGACAGCCGGCGACAAACATGATAAATAGCGGCGAAACTAAATTAGCCAGAATGAATTAATTATACCCTAAACGAGGTACGTCCGCGTATCGTTATAAATTCGGATTACGCGCTACTTTATTCTCTATAGGCGTATTACATACAATCAGGCGTTCAGGCGTGAACGACCATTTGAATTCGTAATGGCGATGGGCTTGTCTTACTCCGAATTTTGGGAGCTAATGTTCGGTACGCACGCAGGACGCTATCTCTTAGGGTACTTTGCTGACGAGAAATTAAATATGCTTGTTATTTTTTTCGCCATGTCAGATTATATCAAAACGAAATTAGTGCTTAATGTACGCATGCTGGATATAAGATGTATTACATTTGCATGGAAAATAATACATTTGGTAGATCCTACTGGATTATATTTAAAATGGAAGATCAAGTTAAAGCGGCGATGGCAAGCAATGTGGAGCTTCGAATTTAATAAGGGATTTCACTGAATACACCGCAAAGGATTATGACAAGAATCATGTTTCGAGTCACGTAATGAGAAGTTTTTTCGTAAGTAACAGAGCTAGCAGAAAAATTAAAAAAAAATTGAAACTGGTAGCTTGTAGACTGACTACTATAAGAGCAATAGTACGTTTTCTAGGTGCTTAATTGTCTGTTATTGACAAACCATATCCTAAACGCAATATTGCTCTTAACAATTTATGTCGATATCACCGAAATTACTTTTTCGAGAAAAAAAATCGCGAAATTCAAATTTGAATAAACGGGATAATAACAACAGAGACATACCTAAATACATTATAGGACACGTTTCTCCAAATTCTAGGTGTTCTGGAGAAACAAAGTCTATTCATTTACAAAAACCATTATTTATTTATAGTATTTTCTTCAAATCGCAAAACGTTATGTGCCAAACCCACTAATTACGGTCGTGAACCCTTGGGGGTATGCTGAACCCCTCACCACCTTACAGTAAAACTACAGTGGCATTATATTTTTAGATTTTTCGACATAGTCTTCTTCTACACAGTCTACATCATGCACTTGGCCCATCGGTGCTCCAACATATCAACAGCCTCCTGAAAAATTTTTTGTTCGATCTCTGCAAACCACCGTCCTACAGCTTGGATCACTTCGTAGTTACTGGAAAATTTAGCCCTACGTAATATTCCTTTTAATTTCGGGAACTGCCTATAACGACTAGGAGCCAGATCCGGCGAATATGGTAGGTGCTCCACTAATTCAAAGCCTGCTTGGTGTATAGCAGCCATAGCAATACCAAATATATGATTGGGAGCATTAACCTGATGGAACAGCACACCGTATCTTAGCTTCCTTCGGTGTATCTCTTTAATAGTCACTTGCCATTTAGAAATCAATTGCATCTAGTAGGCCCACCTGTCATGCTCTGTCGCTTTTGCAAATAGTCAGTCAGGATGATTCCTTGAGCATCCCAGAAGAGAGATAGCGAAACCTTTCCAGTAGTCGACACGACTGTAAATTTACGTGGAGGAGGAGAACCGCCATCTTTCCACTCTCTAGTTTGCACTTTGGCCTCGGGATTATAGTGGTGTACGCATGGCCTATCCGTGGCCAGATACCGACTAAGAAATTTCTCTTTGTTTGCTTGCTACCTTTCCAAAAGACGCTTACAAATCAACATCGGATTTCTTTTTTGAGCAATGGTTCGCATTCGGGGCACCTATTTTGCATTCATCTCTTTCATATATAATTCTCTAGTCAGCATGTTGTGAACCACATGATATGATAAGCCAGTATCTTCTACAATGTTCCCGATGCATACTCCTTGGTCTTGCAGTACGATATCTGGTCCCTTTTAAAAGTTTTTGTCTGTTGCTACCGTTATGGAAGGACCACCGGCATGTCGGTTTTCATAGAATGTTCTTCCGCAAGAAAGTACAGACTCACCAATAGTTGTCATAATATCTTTATGAATTTGAGTTGACGTCATGCACTTTTTCTGGAGGTACTTTATTACGGCTCTTTGTTCTACAGGATCCATTTTTATGAACAATGACGACACACAATTCAAGAATTAGCCACAGCCTAACAACACTTTAAGATACAAACTTGATAGTATGTAGATATGATCTACAAATGTTAGTTAACTAAATGTCAAAAATATTAATAAAGCAACCAATTAGAAGTAGGTGAGTGATGGGGTATGAGGATTCGCCTCGTAAGACTACAGTTTCTTATTTGTGCATAACAATTATATTAAGTTAGAGTTTAGCACTTTCTTACAACTGCATAGAAGGCAATTAAAATACGTTTTAGTGTTTATGTATAAATTAAAAATTTTCCGAAATAATATAAGAATGACAATACAGTTCAAAAGAAAGGTTCCTCAATACGTTATTTTCACTGTTAAATAATCTATGACTGGTAGTACTATTACAGAACATTTTCTAATAAAAAAATTTAAAAAAATCTCTAGGTAGAGGATCTCTCTAGATCTAAATCTTAGAAGGTGGGCTTTTGAGCCTTCTGAAGTCGTTGTTAAATATGATATTTCAAACAAATAACAAAATTTCTGGTACGATTTGTGTAAGATACTTAATTTTAATGAATTACGTTCGACAGGCGCTAGATTTGTTAATTAAGTTAAACCTCAGATTGTAAACATTCCACAAAACAACGTCTGTAATGCAGATAAGACTAGATTTAATTTATAAATGCACTCCGGCCGAATTTTATCGGTGACGGGATAAAGAACAATAGAAGCTGTTGCTCAGTTTTTGTCTTCTGTTGCACATACTTACACTATATTGCCAACAGTTTCGGCAAATAGTCACCTCTTCCTTCTGTTAAAAGGAGCAACAGGACAAGTTTTACCGCAGATCCAGAAAAAAAAACATTTTCTGCCTATTAACGCATATATTACAGCTACCACATCAGAAGAACTGGTTTCACGTTTTCTTGTCAAGCGCTGGATGCAAAACGTATTGCTACTAAATTCTTGAACTTCATATCCAAAAGTTAGAACCCAGAAGCAACAGTTAATACTTTTACAATTGCAAAGAAAACAACGTTAACCTTTAGATATCTGTAGCCCCCCTATTGGGATTAACTTTTCAGGAAAAAATGTTGGTAATTACAAGTTTCCAACGAAAGTTTCACATTAATCTAATTAATAAGAACTTCTTTAAATTATATTGTCTGCTGAGATATTGTATCTACAGATATAACGACAACTAAATTTTAAAAATGACTTGAGCTCACAGGATCCTGTGGTCTAGCAGTAAGACATACTCCCAGCAGGAGAGAGGACGTGGGTTCAAATCCTACCGGAACTGACTTTTCAGCAAAAAAGTATTGATTATTAATTTAGGCTTACAGATATGCTTGACATTTCTGCAGACACTTTTGTTGTGGATACCAAAAGCACTCCAGATTCATGCATCGCCTGAATATTTAAAAGAACAGACTGTGCTCTCTAAAAACTGAACAAATTAGGTATAAGTGCACAGCAGTGTGTGTGAGTAAGTTTAAAGACGGTTCAATGGTCATCTTCTTAAAATCTTACATACTGTTATTTAAAATACCTTCTCTACATCATCAAATAAGAAAACGTCAAAAAGAGAGATTTTCCATCACAGAATACTTTTCGCAATTAACATTGGGTGTACCTTTAATCATTCGTATACTTATCTATATATTAAGCACGGACTATTATATTAACTCGCTTCCACTATCACCCGTCTTTAAAATAGAGAATCAATGTCAAATAAATATTATAGTAACGGGTCTGTTTAGACACTACCACCTCCCGCCTTTGTACGTTGCGCTAAACCTAGTTCATCTATTCCCGCCGGATAGTTGCGGAAATTCCGAACACACTGCATCGTTCACTTATTCAGTAGCGTTTACATAATTCACAGAGTAGCAGTGTCACGTCGATGTGAATGATACGTGAATATATGCGCTTCTTTGCCATGAGTGCTTAAAGTATGCATACGTGTATCTGAAATGAATAAAGGATGGATTCACTTACTGGTGGAGTAAAGTTAGCTTCCTTGTTTTTGGTTAAAATAATATGGAAATTCCATAAACTCTGCATGAAGGATAATTCGGTGTTGTTATTTATTGAGTAAGTGAAAAAGGAAATTTTTACGGCAACTCAGAAGAAGTATTCTGATGACTAGAGTTCGGCATTCCGGAGTACATGATGTCGATTCCTGGCCAGATACTCCGAAACAGACACCGGATTTAGCGCGCCGAAAGCTCTTTCATATCTAAAATTTCGAGCATGACATAGCCAACGCCTTCTTCTGAGATGCCTGTTGTCTCTGCTATCTCTTTCAGCTTCAATCGGCGAGCGTCTAACAGAACATCGTGAATCCTGTCACCGATTTCAGCGTTGGTAGCGGTTTTCGCCACTTGTGTTTGTACGGCAATATTTGAACCCACTCACCCACAAGCTAATGGTCGAAAATAATGGAGTACATCCGCCATGAACCTTTAGCAAAATATTTCGAATTTCTCTGGCCGTTTTCCAAGCCATCCAGATGTGATTTATCACTGCACAAAATTCGATTTTATTCATTTTTGCGAAACCGCCTGACTTGCTATGCAAAACACACATTTAAACGACAACTATTAACAGTAGACGTCTGAAATTTTGACAGTTGCCAAAAAAAGGGTTTCTCTTGCCGACCAATAAATCCACTTCAACCTTCATGTGCCATCTCTTGCCGATTAAAGAAGCATTTCAGGTTGCCCTCGTATTTCCAATTTTAGCCTAAGAAATATTAGTAAATTATTACAACAGTTATTGTTTGTTGATGATGTATTGAATTTGCAAGTGCTTTCCACATTTTTAAAGTCACTGCAAACACAAGATTGAATATAAATAAAAAACTTAATTTGTCGCCTGCATATACATTTACTTCGTTATTGTCAAATGCAAACACTAAGAGTTGTATTCTTTCCGAACTCTAAGATAGATATTTCAATTCAGACCGCAATATATACGGTTTCGTTTATATATTAAATATTTTGAGTCTTTTATCTTATTTGCATAATTACAACGTCTTTTACAGATATTTATCCCAATAAACTTTGCTCCCGCAGAAGCCAATCCCAACCGATTGCGCGCTCGTTCAAACGGTACATAGTTTTGATAATCACTACGCTCTAGTCGATGACATTAGTTCTGTTAGGCGGTGTGCATTATATAGATAATGATGAGCTTGTTACGTATTGTTGTATTACTATGTCCATCATTATACCCCTGAATGCCGATCCGTAGTGATGACACAGTATAACAATCCATCGTCAACAGTATCACGTCAACAGTATAACACAAATCAAATTTCAAGCCATTTTTTTTTATTCCTTTTGACTACAATAAACTCGCTCACCTATCGATCGTAAATTTTGTAATTAACGTGCATGACTATTACAAGGTTAATTATATCAGCAACGTCGTTTATGGAGAGTAGGTAGACATTCAATTCATCAGCTCGTTAACATTTTTTCAAAATCGCTTTTTCCAGATTTAATACCTCAATAAAAATTTATGTATACGTATGCTCGCAACGCTTCCATTGCACATTTACGGGAAATTACCGCTTAGCCATTATACGACTGCGTAATTAGAAATTCATATTGCATGCACAATTTCATGCCGGACACAGCAAGCTCTCACACACACACAGACACGTTCGCATTGTGTAAACGTAAATCGTATTAAAATTGCATTACGAAAAAAGCTTACGCCGTCACCGTGCATTTACCCGTAGCGGTTACCGAGCCCTACTTTTATTTTTACGTACATTCCACCAAAGTAAATTCGTATGTATATATACATATACACAATCCCGTTGCATTTGATTTGCATATTTTATGATACGCGAGAGCTCGCGTAATATTTATCACTGCAAAAACACGCTGTATGTTTGCAGCAAGGAGTTTATATATGTATAATATATATGCATGGTACTTATGTAGAGCCACTAGAAGAGATAGCATCATCAGAGAATTATGTATACAGCTTTTAGGTGTGAGAATTGCTTGTTTCGCATGACTAGTTTAAATTTATTGGCACATATATTCAAAGCTGCCTAGAGCGGATCTTGTAAAGCTGAAATGTGATATTAGGCTACTCTTTCGCTATTTGTCTCGTATTTTCGGCTTCTAACTCATGTATTAATTAAATTTAAACGCGCATTCGTCTAGTGGTGCTTTCTTTGCTTCTGAGGATGTTTAACGTGTTCCTAAAGAACTAAAATCTAATATGACTTCTGAACATGACAGCCTATCCAGCTTTCTACTTCGTGATTACACAGTTGTACCATGCGAACCACTTTCTGTTCTCTTCAATTTGGAGCTTCGCAGAATAAGGTTTGTCGCATATTAGTAGATTAATAGAATTACACCAGTTTTCTTACATTATAAAGAGTTCCCTAAAAACTTTAGGATTTGCTAATGTCAATTCGCAATTGTTCAAGTTACAATGGGTCAATAAAGTATTTGCTCACCCAATTTTTCTTGAATAACTGTTGTACTGTATGTACGGTTTTGTTCTACATAAAATAAAACAATTCATGCAAAAATTGCGATAAAAATTCTTTAAAGTTAAAGGCACTGTGTGAGGCATATGAAAGCAATATATCAATAAAGTGTTGGCTTCGCCGGAGGTATCGTGGCAAAGAATAGAGCAAGTACCGTTCTATCTACTTCTTTGTTCATTCATACACCCAACTCTGACAATTAAATAACGGAACTTTAATTTAAATTATAGAACATTTAGCGTCATGTATTAAATAGTAGCAGCGTTAGAAACACGCGGGTTTCCTCTATTAAACGCACTGAAGTTCGAGCAAATCGGATGGTAGGTTATAAAGCTACACCCATTTCAGTGACGATAGGTTAGATGGTCTTGCCATGAAATCGCAATGGAACAAATAGTAAATATTAAATTTTGTTATAAAATAATAAAAGAAAATTGCTGAGACGTTCTGTTGCAGAAAGTGTATGGTGATGAGTGTGTGTCTTGTACAAGAGTTTACTAGTAGTTTACGCGATTTGAAAACGGTCGTGAAGATTTAAATGATGATGCAAGATCTGGACGTCCACAAGGCGAAAATCACGCCAAACTGGTGCAAAAAAATTCGGGAAGTCATTGCTATCGATGGGAATTTCACTGTTGGTTGAAGAATTAAATATCAATAGAGAAACTATTCGACAAATTCCGTTAATCGATTTGGCTAAAAGAAAGGAGTATGCACGTTTTGTTCCACATTAGTTGAAAGAAGACCAAAAAATCGCTCGTGTAGTGCATTGTAGAAACACCCTTCAAAGTGAAAAGGATCCAGATTTTCTTAACTCTATCATAACTGGTGATAAGACATTGTGCTTTAAGTATGGCCCTGAAACTAGGCGCCAATCTGCATAATGGAAGTCCGAAGGCTAGTCAATACCACAAAAATTGCGCTTGCAGAAATAAATCAAGACAATGCTCATTACTTTTATGATTCACAAGGAATTTGTTCCAGAAGGTGAAATTTTTTATGGTGAATACCGTCTAGGAGTTTTACATCATTTGTCGTCGAGAATTGTTCGAGTTAGGTGAATATCCAGCAGAAACAGCGGATTTTATTGTACGATAACGCACCACCTCACAAAACCTTTAAAGTTCGTGAGATTTTGACTAAAAACAAATACGTCTTATCACCTACCCACCGTACTCGCCTGATCTATCACTATGTGATTATTTTCTGTTTCCGAAACTAAAAATGAAAGGACACATATGATAATGCTCCAGCCATTCAAGCAGCTGTGACACAGATGCTGAAGAACATCCCACAACCCAACTTCAAAAAAATCTACGACTGCATTAGTCACCCATGACATTGGTTGTGTTGAGACTACTCGAATAAAAAATATGTTCAACAATAGTATAACGTATATTTCATTCTATATCTAAAAACCTCCGTTATTTAATTGTGAAACTGTGTATGTATATCTTCACACATAGACCCAATTGTGTCAGCTTCGTGAAAATAACAAAGAAAATGGGTCGTAAAATACGAGAACTTAGCATCGCGCAAAGAGAGCATGTCATTGTGTTATTTAAACAAAATTATACTATACGACAAAGAGGTAAAATAGTTAAAAACTTAGACGGCCCTGTTATTTATTTGATTAATAAATGCAAAGAAACAATTAATATAGCAAACAGATCGCGATTTGGATGCCAAAAAATCGAAAGTTCCCATGTAAACCCAAAAGAGAATCTGTGACACATACTGGATTTACATACGTAAATATATAATATGAAATAAATAGAATTTAAAGAAATATTAGCAACAAGCTTGGGACAGTATACCAGTAGGAACTACTCAAAGACTGGTAGCTTTAATGCCTAGACGTTTACAAGGCGTGGCTTATGCCCGTGGTATGCCAAGATATTACCATAAATTTTGCTGCTGTTGTGATATATGAGCTAATACTTTAAATAAAATTATAAATTCCATTTTTCTGGAATCAATGGTTTAGTTTTAAAATTTTTATGTCACTCTTTTTATAGGAACGTTCGTCTTTTTGATATAGAATAAAACAGTATAACATACATCAATATTTCAATTGCTTCCAGTTCAATAGTTACACTAGCAAGTATTCAAGCGGGCGATTACTTTATTGACCCATTGTAGTACTGCTAAATTACTGTCCAGTCGTATGTGAAAAGCAATCTTGAATAGACAAACGTGTCCTTTTTGTGCATCACATATAGCATTGATCGAAAACAGTCAGCGTAAATTTCCCAAACATGTTCATTATAAAACCGAGCGTCTTGTTTTAATCACAATGTTCTCCTACAGCAATTTGATATGGAATCCTTACATCTGCGACGCCAATTCATCAGCTTGAAGTTCTTGTACAACCTTATTCATCACAATACTGATTGTGCTTATATATTATCCCAACTAATTCTATTGGTACCTCGATTTTCTGCTCACCAAATAGCGTTTTTTTACAAAGTGTTGCAATTAAGTCAGCACCCAAATTCTCCCTTCATAGTCATGGCACGGAACTCTAATAGCATTCCACAATGTTGTGATACAAATTACAATACCCTTACCAAGTTGCTTACCGTAGCTGGATTATAGTTATAGCTGTAACATTTTGCATGCTTTGCTTTTGTTGTATACGGTTGTAATTTATTGCGTGTGCAGTTTATGCTATTGTTTTGTCTGCAAGCCAAATTTAAGTATGAGGATTGTCTCGAAACTCAGCACCATTTCGTTCTACCGCCCCCGCAGCGCTATTGCCGTAATTCCGCGAATGCACACATATCTCTCTGATTCGCAGTTTTTCCGTTGACGCCATTACAACCGGATTGTGTTGTGTTGTATACGTTTGTTAATAATCGTTCAAAATGTTTAAGCCAATTTCTGAGCTCGCCAGCTGTGAAATGCGTTCTGCAATACAGTTTTTGAACGCAAGGAGTATTAAGCCAGCCGAAATTCATCGTCAGCTTCTAGACATTTTTAGTGAAAATCTAATAACGGATGGAATGGTGAGAAAATGGACTAGATAATTCAATGATGGACGAACCTATTTTATGTGTGGACGAAACAACTGATCGGCAAAAACATTCTGTGTGGTCAATATGATGGTATGTACAATGGAAGAGTTTGAACAGTCATCCCCTATCTTACTTGCTTCCTAAAGAGTTGGAAAATGTACTACAGATGAAAGTTTGAAAGTGGTATTGGGGACAACTTTTAATGTTCGTGAGTGACACGGTGCCGCTAACATGCTTTCCTTAGACCGATCTTTTAAAGAAGAGAGATGCAATTTGTTGTAACATGTAAAATCCATGCTTTAAACCTTGATGCGAGTACGTAAATGTTACTGAACATTCGCCTTGATACGGCCGCTAGGTCCTTCCTCGTTGGTCTCAGCACTGCACTGTAACTTGCCCCACTTTGCCGAGACTAACTATGTATATACGGTTTCTAAATTTTAATTGCAAAACGTCTGGTACCATATATTTTAATCCACTGCATCGTTTCATTAATATCCTTAAACTGAAGTGTTGTTTTATACTTTTTCTTTCTCAATTATACGGAGTGGCTGAACCTTCGTGACTGGTAGTGTACGTCTGCGTAGTAGTAAAGGAGATTCGTTAGCTTGTAGGATACAAATTGGTGTAGATTTCATAATACGTGGAAATAGACGTATAGCTTTGTTTTTCAATATGTCACGAATGGTTCCTCTATTAAGTCCTACTGTTATTGATATACCGTACGCTGAACACCAACCTGATTCGACCGATTTGCTCGCTACTTCCGAATATAGAGTTAAATGAAGGACCAACCCGGCTTTGACTATAGTAGTTGCATTTCGCAGATGCGGATATGAAATTTCATTAAAAATATGTCATAGTAAAATATTCCTAGCATATTAAAACATATCTCACATTGCAGCGAGCAAGCAAACATTCTCGCTCTCTCGCATTTTTATTTCAAGTACACTTCAGGATTTATTCACGGCCCCGTATAAAAATGCAGCAGTAGCTGTGTAAAAATTCACAGCCGCCTAACGCGATACAACTACGTCGATGGGGACGCGGCGACGTTGCAGTTTTGTTTCTCACGTACGGCGGGTAGTACGTCATCCGAGGAAAATGAATTTTTCAACGCCGTCAACGGGCATAAAGCCTCGACGTAAGTCAAATGCAAAGCGATACGAAATGAAAGATGAAATTCAAATATCAGACGTAATCCGTGCGCGCGAGGCGGAATTCATCCCGGCGACGGGTCGCCTCCCTTTTTCATTCTCTTTATCCACTGCGGCAAAACACACCTCCAACGTTTTCCCCAATTCGGTGGAGAGCGACGACGCGACTTCCATATCCACCCCGGCCGGCTATGACTGCATTTCGCGGAAAATCGAGTCCGTTAAGTCCGTATTTCTAGCGCCATTATCCGCGCTGTGCATACTTTATGGACTAATAACTTGAATGTGTGTATACATATATATATCCGGGCTTCTAGCGTTAGCCATTTTATGAATTTCAGAATTTATGTTCCGATACGTGTCTGCACAGCATGCACTTATGTACGTTTATTTGCTAACATCTTCTGTATGAATGCATAAATTTCACCAAATAAGATAGAGAATATAAATGCGGTTAGATCTCTCTCGAAATATCAAAATTGTATTGTATCTGAAACATAAAAAATTGTCGCTAGTTCAAAGTACACTGGAAGATACGTAGTGATATACAGATATAATGGCTAGTCAACCTTTCTAAAGCTTCCTAGAGCTAAAAAAATCTGCGGGGTAGATCAACCCCAATTCTCTTCGGTTTATATCTTCTGGCATATGTCTCTCCATTTGCTTCTATCTTTGGTCTTCTCCTGCCATCTGTAGATGCCAGCTTTATCAAGATCCGCTTAGCCTCCTGCAGCCAAGTAGTACTGGGTCGCCCTCGTCTTTTTCTTCCGCCCGATTGCCACTCTAGGATATTGTAGATTGTAGTTTTGTTCCCAGCTGTCCACACATGTCCCAATCATCTTGCTTTCTGTTGCTTTATTCTTCTGACCACGTCCATACCTCTCAACTCATTTGCTTATTTTTTAAAAGTCGTCTATTTGCCTGCTAGGTTTTACTTATGTTTATTTCTTTTTCCAAGCTTCCTGCTTCCGTCGCTTGTAATAGTTAGCCTAGGTATTTAATCTCCTATTTCAACTGTGCCACTCCCAGCTTCTGCTTCCTCTTTAGTCTCGTCTTTTTTTTTCTGGATCTATTTTCAGTTCCATTCTGTCATCCTCCCTCACTATTTCCTCTATAATACTTTTGGTTACCTCACGCTTATTTGATATAATTACAATATCGTCAGCATGCGCTATTAGTTGGTATGTCTTTGTTCTTATTGTGCCTTTATCTATTTTTCTTAACACAGCGTAGTGATACGGTATAATATATATTTTTCTTGACGTATTGTAGTAATATCCACTCCATTTATATATATAGTCCTTACAACAAATATATTATGATTGACCCCGTTTCTGTAACTGAAATGGACTTGCTATATGCATTTAAATCGTTAAAAGGAAATGGCATCAAGAAAATAAATTTTCTCGCAAAAATCTGTCTCTATTCAAGTAAATAGTTTTTCTTCAAGACTAAAAAAAATATTTAATACAAGAAAGTAATATTCTTGAAATTATACTTGCATCAAATGAATATTTTCTTGGTGTTAGAAAATCAAATAAATGCAAGACATAAAAATGCTTTTTCGAAGTAAATCATTTAGTCTTAAGTTAAGAAAATGTTAACGAAATTGTAGTTTAAATATAGGTTTAACACAATAGTTATTACCTTCCTTATTGGCTTAGTGGTAGTCAGATGGAATACGAAAATCGAGAACTAGAATAAATCGAGTTCGATCGCTCGATACATCAGTTTCACTAAGAAGCAAAAACATATAGGCAACAGCCTAACACGGTATTGATGTGGTTTTTTATTTTTATATTTCGGTGTAGTCTCCTAGAAGATCAATACACCTTTTCAAACGGTGCTGCGGTCTCTTCAAGTCGTCGGAAAAGTAGGATAACCTCTTTATTTGAGGCCAATTTCTTTCATCCCAGTGATTTTCTCAGGTTTGGGAATAGGAAAAAGTCGCTGGTCCGGTGAATATGGAGGATGAGAGACTAATTCGCAGCGCAACTCATTCCATTTTTACACGATGATGCGGGACGAGTGAGCCGGTGCCTTGTCGTGGTAGAAAAACACTTTTTTCCGCTGCAAACGAGGCCGTTTCTCCTTCAATACTGCATAGAATCGGGTGAATAAATCTCTGTGATATTGCTCCGTGATTGCCTTTCCCTTCTGCAGATGAGGATCACACCTTGGTAATCCCAAAAACGAAACCAGCGAAACCGCTTGATTTGCTATACAAAACACACTCTTAAACAACAACTATTGACAGTAGGTGTTTGAAATTTTGACAGTTGCCATGAAAAAGGTTGCCCTTGCCGCCCAATAAACTCACTTCAACCTTCACGTGCCATCTCTTGCCGATTCCGGTAACATTTCAGGTCGCCTTCGTAATAACGCATTTTCTGGTAAATATACTATCTTCATAAACCCAAAGCCAATTTTACTCCGCCGAAATGAAATAGTGCCTTAATACTACTAGAAAAAGTTCGACGTACAATGTCTGACTCACCGCTTTTTATCGACACAGCGTGAAGAAAGAAGGAGAATACGTGACCGACATGTAGTACTTAAATCGGCAAGAACGTGTAGTTGCTAACGATATTAATCTATAAATTCCTGGCTCCGCTGCGTATTCTAAAGGAACATTGTAGAAACTGTCGGTAAATAAATAATGTCGCATATCGCACGGCTGTTACATATAATACATATATGTATATATAAACCTACAGTTAATTATTGCGGTTGGGGTACCATTTGGTCCAAACACATTATGAACGGCACTAATACACAGAAAATAAAGTTCGTAAGTTATTTTCGTGCGTTATTTTTTTTTCCTTGTAATATTCGTTAGAGGAAGAAAATTACAAGTTTTCCTTTGTATTACATGTCCTTTGCGTTCCGAGTTTGTAGTACAAGCTTTCATACAATAAGGTCCAAATTATACATGAAATATATGTATAATGTATAACATTACGCTACCTAACAAATAATCAACTTTTTGAACCTACGATGTGACTTATACTACTTTCGAAGGCCTATTTATAAACATGTATTCAAATTATAATGTCGTAGGTTGGTTAGTTCACTCGAAATTTAATTACCTTGTAATTTTCAAACCCTTCCTTTAATTATATCCAATTTATTGTCAAAGGCATTGTACTTAACTAATTCTCGTATTTGGCGTTCTCCAAGGACCTCCCCATTTCATTTGGTATCTGCAATAGCTAGAAACTTCTTTAAGCTATTGCCTAACTTTCACTAAGTTATCTCCATAGAGACCCCTACTATGTACAAAGGAAGTGTAGTAATATTCTGTTTCTGTACTAATGATCGATAAAGTATGTTTGTTACTCTTAGCATAAAGGTTTCTCTATTCTCTAGTAACGACTATATATATCACGATGATTCTAAAGACATAAAAGACAGCAGTATTTAACTTAATTTAGCCATATCTGATGCTGAAATCGCCATTTGTAGATCATAATATTTTTATTTATCTCCAGCTGTTCGCTTTTCTGGTTAACTCTTTGTAAGACGAGGTATCCAAAGAGTCCTTTCCGAAATAAAAAGAATATAATAAAATAACGAGCAGGTTTAACGAATAAATTTTTATTTCTCATTAAAATATAGGCTTAGGGATTGTCTAAGAAATATGTCTTCTAAATGTGTTTCGCTATTTTTGCTGGTACTATTCCAAATGTTAGGCAAAATTTTTGAGAACTGCGCGGTACACATTTCTCGTGACAACCCGCATTTCTCTTGGAATATTCTCTTCTAGCTCAATCAGTAATGCTGTATATCATTGATTTAAGGTAGTCCCAAAGGCAAAAATCCATTGGTGTCAAATTAAAATATTGTTGAAGGACCAAAACCACTGAATCATTTCATTCTCGAAGTTGAGCTTCTCAGCAGCATCAGTAGGCTTTAGTTCTTGCGCTAACTGCAACTTCTAAGGGTGAAGATGCAACTCCTTGCGCGATACGGAACTTTTAGGAACATTATCCTTTTATAAACGGAAAGAGCGACTGATGTACCCTCTTCACATTTACGACGATTCTTGACGTCCTTGGTTGCCCTGTGCGAGGTTTGTCCATTGGTAATCCAGTTTCCTCGAACTTCTGTACCTATTTCTTAATGAGTTCAGTACACCGTGCAAATGGGAGTCTAGAAAAGTTACTCCGCGCAATAGTGACGGAATTATCATTTTTGTAAAAGTCGCGCACACAGCACTGACGCTCTGCTCCCGTAAAACACCCCATAGCGACTAAATTTCCAATGAAGGGGCCGTCGATATGTACACCTCGACTCCTCACTTGACGATTGTGTTCGCGCAGTAAAAGACTTAAGAAGATGCACCATAGACTTGAGGGAAGGATATCCAAAAACATTGTTGTTTGTGTCATCCTCCAAAAAGCAAAGGCAGTACGATGAATCCGAAGTTACAATAAGGAAAAGATGCTCAACCGGGGTGTGATCTATCCGTTTTGTGTTGGAAGTACTAAGAAACTCTAGAAGTTGACTCTGAACGGGATGGCAAATAGTGCCTTTTCTTTTATTTTCGTCAATTCCTCTCACCAAGACCGCCATACTAAAAGGTGGTTCTTGAAGGTATTGAGAAAACTTATTGACTCTAGTTGTATTAGAGGTTGCGTTTAATTTTTTCATGGCTAGGTACCCACAGAAAAGAGATATCCCTGTGCTGGATGCGTATTCCGTGGACAATCGCTTGAATGATCAACAGCAGCTTACTCGTGTAAAGAAATCCAGGCAAACAATTGGCCAGAAAACGGAAGACGCTCCTACAATCCAAGATGACGAGAGACCTCAAATTTATCTATTTGATGCCAACTTTGCATAGGTGTCTGTATATGAAGTCCACGTACCAAATCTTCCATATTTGAGAGCATATGAGAGCATCTATGTACCCGAATTAATATTCATGTATCATGCGTTGTTGAACCTTCGTGTTTTGTAACGTTACCAGCAATCCCAACATCCGGATAGTCCCTATTATAAACTATATAAATATAAAATTTTTACACATAATCCGCGAAGTCCAAACATTTAGGTACAACATTTTAATATATCTTATTCTCATTCTATTCTCAAAATACATGCAATGTTAAGCGTTGATTAATTCATGTCGATACATTTACACTACCGCTCATAAGTTTGGAAGCAAGGTGAAATACCTTTAAAATAATGCAATTGATATCATGAAGCCATTAATCCCTATTATAAACTATATAGAATTCAACAGAAATAGTTTTTTGACATCAGCGCCCAAATGTAAGAATTTGGTAAAGTACTAAGTGCAAAAATGCCAAAATGCAGACACTCAACTGTAGAACATCGTATTAATATTTGTACTCTTCGTCGCGAAGGATAAACCGAGAGAGAAATTGCTCTATGATTAGAGATTTCAACGAAAGCTGTGCCTTACACGTTATTCTGGAGAAGAGAGATAGGGCAGAATCTTGATAGAATATGAAGTAGGAGACCGCGGGTGACTAAAATAGCAGCAAGTTTAAGGGCATCTATCGGCCCCAAAAACTATTTGTAAAACGTGTGCATTAACGGAAACTATTAATATAGGCAAGGGAGCATGCAAACTGGTTACGAGATGATTTGAACGCAGTGTAATGGACCGACGAGTCCAAATTTCAGTTATTTGGTACGCAACGGAGAGTTTTTGTTCGTCGATGACCAGGTAGTAGTGTTTTGGTTTGAGGTTGTTTTGCTATAACAGCTACGGCTTATTTAGTGGAAATTAGTGATACAATGTAGAAAGAAGAGTATTTTGATATTTTACAAAATCATGCTATTCCGTGTGGAAGCTGCCTTGTTGTTGAGCTCTTTGTATTCCAACAAGGCAGTGACTTGAAACAAACTACTCGACTCTGTAAAAACGAAAGATATAAACTAAAATTAATAGTTTGGCCTCCTCAAAATCCGGATTTACTTTCTAGTTCCTATTACGGCATGAGCTTGATCGAAGGGTTAGACAGCTATAGTCACAGAACACCTAACACCGCGGACTGTCTCGAAAAATTGTTTCGAAGTATGCCTAGAATTTGTACAATGGTTATCAAAGCCAAGGAGGAGTCATGAATACCTAGGCTTCCACGGCCAGAGTCAGTAATAAGCGAACTACTTCCGGAATTGGACCGTGTCATGATGAGATAAAAACAAGAAAAATGAAAGGGGGGGGAGTGAAAAAAGAGAAAAGGTGAAGAGAGTAAGAGAAGGAAAAGGAAACAGAAAAAAGGAAAAAGAAACGAGAACAAAAAGAGAAAGGTGGTATATTTTCTCCTTTTTTCTGTCTCTCTTTCCTTTTCTTACTCTTTTCACCTTTTCTTTCTTTTGTCAACGCCCACCCCACCCCCACCCTTCATTTTTCTTGTTTTTATCACTTTCTGTTTATTTTCTTTGTCCTTATTTCATTTCTATATCATATTTCTATATCATCATGACAAGGTCCAATTCCGGATGTAGTTCATTTATTAAAGGAGGAGATATCGACGAAAATAAGCTTAAGAGCTAAATAATGCATAAATATTATTTTGTTGAGAATTATTTTACTTTTATTTTACAACAGTCAGTTATGTTGTATAAATTCATTAATAATTACAATAAAATTTTACTATGTCTGTGACTTTTTGTAAAATCCGTTGCTATTTCCAAACTTTTGGACGGTAGTGTATATGCAAACAGTGATCGCTATTAACTCGTCATCTTTCAGAGTTATACACTTTAGTGTCTATTAAGTTTTACTAATCATATGTTTATTGTTAAAGTTCATTTTGAACGGTGAAATCTTTGAAATCTCGCAACACCATCAAGTCAATTGTATTACCGTTTATTCCATTTTCTATTTTATACGTCCGTTATTTATTGATAGTAAAAAAACTAAGAAACAAATTACAAATACGTTGAAAGGAAACTCATTAGCGGCTAAAACTAACGAAAATAAATTGCAAGTAATAAATCCTGAAAAGGCCCTCACAAACAAGAATTTTAATAGCTTCTACACTTTTCAGAGGGAAATTTCCAACATAATATAGAGCAAAAAATGCTTACGCGATTTTAATCAAAGTAATTACGGACGAGCAGCGGGAACAGCGGCAGCGAGCGCATCAAGCTCGGATCTACTGCATAGATTCATTTAGCTGCTACGTTCGCCGAACTCGAATGAAAAACGCTTGAAAACCGACAGATGGCGAGCGAATAAGTCGCATAGAAAACTATTTCGGCACAAGCGAATTTATTTAAAAAGAAAGCAGGAAGGAAGATCTCGTGGTAGATACTGCAGCATCAGGATCCAGTCGTTTCACTACTACTACTACTACTAGTACTAGCGCTGCTGCTAGAAGAAATGGACGAATCCATTTCTGACTGGGAATGTTTTCAAACTTTCCGGACGACATCAAAGGAAGTCGGGAGGAATCTGAACGAGGCCGCGGCTTAGAGATAAAACTAGCCGGATAAAAGTAAAAGGATGCGAGAAGATCCGGTGCTGCGAAAACAAGAAAGGCCGAGTATGGGAACTAAACTTGCCACTCTCCGCACTAAGTTTGTACTTGTGTAATTTTCTTAACGTCACGCCGAGGATTTATTAAATAATATTAGAGGGAAGGAGAAAGTTTCTCCACTTCTTCGTTCTTCCTCTTTCGCCTTGCCTTCTCGTTTCGCCGGGCTCTCTAGCCTATTATTACCGTTATTAGTTTCGATGCTTCGGTTAAATCGCCTAAATGACGTGGAAAATATTGTATCTCCACTTACTTTGACGTTCCAAACGACCGCTTATAAAGTTGAAAAATGTAGACGACGAACTAATATTAATGTTCGTGGAACAATGATGAACGCGTAAAGTGATATTCTTAAGTAAACTAAATTCTTCAGCGGGAAATTATTTGAGAAATTTTGGGATTAATTTTAGGAAGGTATTTTTATGATGAAAGGATGGAATTCTCACGTTTTCAATCTTGAACAACATTTATCTAACAAATAACCAAAGAATGTTTTTCGGATAAAGTAAGGGATGTTTTATAGGAGCCCAGAAAAGAGATATTTTATAAAACGTATTACAAACTGAGATTACCTTTTAGTTTTACCACCATTTATACGTTTATACTAAAAACATTATATTAGGAGCATGCGTACAAAACTACACAAATACATAAGTGTCGTTCATGTAATTTTACTGAAGTAATTATACAAGATTATTGCTTTAATTTTATTATACGAAAAGAAAGTGGTTTGTAGTAACTAACCATTATTCCTAGATTTATACAACCTTTGATCAATTCTGTTAACAAGGAAAAGTTCCCGTGTGTCAAATTCAGATCTTAATGAAACTTGATAGGTAAGTACCAAGTGTTACCAAGTTGAGACTTGAAAATAAACATTTTTTGTTTGTGCTGAAATTCACTTTGAGGGAACGAAACACCCCTTCGAAAATTCACAGACAGTCAGCTTTCTAAATTTAATTCTTCAAAAGAAATAGATAGAACAAAAATTTAAATGCAGATGTTGTACTTTATCAAAAGTTCCGCTTTTCAGAATACGTGAAAGTGGTATATGCTGGGTGTTGCATTTAATCGCAACTCTCTTGTGCAAAAATTGATCATAGTAATATGGAAAAGAAATTAACGCAAGTTGTTAATCTTTTATATCTTTGATTGATTTTAAGTCATTTTCAACTATACAGGGTGTGATGTAAAGCAAGTCGTACGTTACGCTACTAACACCAAAACCATCCATATATTGCATACATACACTATCGCTCAAAAGTGTTTAGGCACTCTCACTGACAGCAAAAATGTTAATAATATTTACTTTTTATATACAGATACACGTGCATGAATAAAAATATATTAAATAAATGTGAAAATTAAAAGGTTTAATTCAAATTTTGCTTTTATCTATGTGACCTCCTCTTGATTTAATAATTGCAGCACACAATAGAGGCATTCTCGCAATAAGTTTTGCCAGAGTGTCTTGTGTTATTGAGGTCCAATTCGATTGCAATTTGTTCCACACGTCAGTAGCTGATGTCGGAGCCGATTTCCGTACTTCCCGATCTAGTTCTTCCCATAGTAACTCGATTGGATTCAAGTTGGGGCTCTGGGGAGGCCATTCCATAATTTTGAGAGTTCCTTCCTCTTCTAAATGGCGTAAATAGACTTTACATAATTTAGAAGAATGTTTTGGGTCATTACCTTGCTGGAAGATAAAATTTTGACCCAAAAGTCGAATTCCGGAAGGTATTGCGTGGTTCTCCAAAATTTCGCGGTAGCCTTCTTTTTTTAATATACCGTCAATTTTTACAATGTTCCCTACACTAGTGCCAGCAAAACAGCCCCAAATGATGATAGAACCTCCACAATGCTTCACGGTAGCAGCAATACACTCTTCTCTGGCACGTTCACCCACAGATCTTCTTACGAATATGCGTCTTCGGGTTGCGAACAGCTCAAATTTGGACTCATCCGTCCATAGGACGTTGTCCCACTCTGCTATGGTCCAGTGTTGGTGTTCATGAGCCCATTTAAGTTGCTTTTGCTTGTTTTGTTTGCGTAGTAATGGCTTTTTCATCGCAATACGTCCATGGAGCCTAGCTTTCTGTAGGCGACGTTTGACTGTAGAAATACTGACTAGACATTTAATTCTGCGGTGATTTCCGGGGCTGTTTTGCGTCTATTTAACTTGCTGGTAACCACTATTCTGCGATCATCTGCCGATGTTGTCGCTTTTCGCCTTCCACTCCGTCTGTTATTAAGAAAACTGCCAGTTTCCCGATATTTTTTTACGTTATAGTCAACCATAGCGTGGTGTATTTTAATTTTTTTGGCAATTTGTCGATTACTTATGTCACTTTTATGGTAAGCTATTATAAGCGCACGAGTTTGCGTACTAATTTCTCTTCGCGGAGGCATTTTAAAAAATTGTCACACGATATTTCGCTCACGACGTGAATAGAGTAAATACCACACTGCAACTGACCATAGGTTACAGATTTCACTATAATCTTCTGGGAAGGTAATTTAAACATTACAATCCTACAATCTAACAGATGACTAAATTTACCCAGTAAATTCAGAGGGATTGTTATTATAATTGCACAGCAATAAACAGTTTATGGTAATCCGACCAAGTGCAGGTAAATGATAGTAAACCTTATGCGATACAATGGGTGTTTATCTTACTGAACTACATTTTAAATACGTATTTCATTTTATTATAATGTTTTTTTGGTAAACATAATACTATGTGAATAATCCACGAAAACAGGGATGCCTAAACACTTTTGAGCGGTAGTGTACATACGTCTTCTTTTAAGAAAGACCATCATTAATTAGTAAAATTGCATCAGTTATTATGCCCTAATGTTCTGAATTCATGCAAATGTAAACACGGGATTACACTTGACAACAGATCCTTAGTATTAATAAAAATGAACAAAGTATTTATTTTAATGCGTACCTAAATTATGTACTTATGATTTGATATGATAATGAAAATCGTCAAAAAATGCTTAAAGCATAAAACGTTTTCGCACCAGGAACGGCGAATGAGTGCAAAAGCACCACATTGAAAGCAACGGAGAGAAAACGGAAAAGGTCTTGGTTTGAAAATTGATATATTTAGAGGCGGCAGTTTGTGTATTAATGATTAGAATTTTATGGCACTATTTCACCAATGAAGGTTAACATCATGATCTTCTATATTCGAAATCCTGTGACCTGTCCATGAGTCTAAAAGTGTAAGACTTCTTTGACTAATGCTTGATGGTGGTTAAGTTCCCTGAAGATGAGGCTTGAATAACAATGTTCGTGGGACGAATAGGCTTTGTTGTACTTGGGGCCTAGACTTGGCATCCGGTTTTTAGTACTATCAACAGTGGACACATAACTGTACCACATACAGATATTATTATACCATATACTATAGGATTCTGCTAGAGGCACCTCTAACACCGCCTGGATTCATCGAGTAGGTATATAAATGTTGTATTATAAAACCACAACGTTATCTCTATTATATACTTATTTTTCTATATCTTAACAAAAAACCAATTTTGTAGTATATTATCAAAATACCGCCAATATTAAAATATGTATAGCCTTAAAATTGATATTAAAATACAATAATGCCTTAACTATGAATTTCCAAGCAATAGGATGTGGTTTGTAAATATTTCGTTTTAAAGAAATGTGGTATTTCTGAATATCTGCCATAACAAACAGCCAGACACGGCAATGTCTGAATTTTGTCAGGTCCCATTATACCCACAGGTTGACGATATTCAAAAAAAATCACGAAGAAGACTGACAAGTATGAAGTTATTTATCATGCTGTGCCAAGATTCTAGAGCCAGAGGTGAAGATCTCTTAGGGTACGGCTGTTAAGCATTAATTTTATGAACGGGATTAAGGCCCATGTCGCTAGTATCGGCAAAAGCATTGTATACAACAGTGGTGAGAGTTACACAATTTTGCCAGACGTTTCTGTAGATGGATGCTTGCTTTCACCGTTTGGTATTAAAGGAATATACGTTTGGAAATCGAATCACTGTTAGGCGTGCGCCTATTTCTTCTTTAACGACTGAAACATTCATTGGCTAGCAGATGATTTCTTTCCATGGATTTTTCATGAAATGGGTATGGTGTTGCCAAGCTTCCGAAATTGGTGTCAAAAGATAAAACTGCAAACATTTTAAATATAAACTAAAAACGACTGCCTACGTCTTCATTTAAACTTCTAGACATGTTTGGTTTTAGATTGTATTGAACTTTTTTTTGAATTTTTTTCGGATAGGCTGATTTTGAAAAACTACTGCATGGATCTGCGAAATAGTGTCACAATCACTAAATCACAATCAGTTTTCTTCACCAAGATTTTTTAACTTCTATAAATGTTCGTGATGTAAGAGTGTATACATGCAAGACAGACCGAGAACGAAACGCTATAGAATTTTGAGAATTCTACGGAGTTTGGTTTTGTAAAAGATATAAAATCTATGCCCTTGCACAGTCTTTGTATAAACACCCCTATTGTGCGTTGCCCGTGTTGCCTTGTTAGACAGAAAGCTATTATAAGGGGAGAAATCACTAATAAATATAAATGATCTTTCTTGTTCAAGTGTACAGTTAGCTTACAACTGTTACATGTACAAATGATGATACTTTATACGCCCACATATTTTACCAGCAATAGATTTCAATCCAACAACAACGTACTAAAATTTAAGCATGACATGATTCCCTTGAATTTGAACTAATATCGAGTAATAATCTCATCCATGTTATTTCCTTCGTATACTACATGAATTAAACAGACATTAAATGCCGACCCTCGAGCTCGCTATTACCGTTATTACGGAATTCATTTGACGACGGAGTAAGAATCTCATTTTCCGACATACCTATGCATGTAGCCATACGTTCTATATACATAACCTTTTCCATCCAGCAAGCTAATAACATCGTGTACGACCTTCCGCATCGTGGATTTAGTTAAAACGGAACGATATTTCGGGATAATCGATCGAAGCCACCCGCTTGAAAACATTTATTTACACAAATACGCACTACTTTAGGCCGTGTATATACCGTGAATGCGGGTTAAATTGCTCATATTCGCGAACGCTCTTTCTCGCCTGTCAGGTACAAATTTTGAAGTTCGTACGTTGCGGAAATATTAACGGTTTTTGACATTCAATTTGTGTGAAGTGTAAATACGTTTATTCTATTTAATCTGAACAGTAGCAGGTTGAATTTAACTTTAAAAGTATAACTGTTTGGATTTATAATACGACTTCTGATTTTTGTGCTGTTAGTTAGTGTAAAATGGATTAACTGTAATAAATTAGATGCATATACTATGTACAGAATTTAAAGACGAAGTCTTTTATACAGAAAGTACGGAAAATGAAATAACATTATCCTATAGAGCATAAATCCATAAATTTTAGAATTAAAAAACCCTAGGAAACTGTAGTATGTGCCGCCTATGGATGCAGGGTGCATATACATTATACAGCTGCGAGCAAATGTTATATGCAGGATAACTTTTGTTAGCGTTACGATAAGACGAGAATCTCAAGACTAAAGAAAAACACATAATTCAGTTTATAAGGTTCTCTCTAGCCTTTATTACAGCTTTAATTCTTTTAGGCGTAGTAGCTACCAGTTTGTAACATGTTTCTGGGGAAATAGACGCCCATTCCATAAACACTGTTTGCTTTAGGGCTTCTCTAGAGGCATAGTTATATTTACAAACCCTGTCCTTCATTATATGCCATAGATTTTCCATAAGCGAGAGGTCAGGCGATTGTGGGGGCCAGTCCAAAATCTCCACTTGGTTATCAGTAAACCATTTCATTACAGGTCGAGCCTTATGGCAAGGGGCATTGTCTTGTAATACTCCTCTGAGTCCATATCATAAAATCTGACAATTGATGGTTCGAGAACCTTCTCCAATATCCCTATGTAGCGTGCCCCATTCATGCGGCCCTCGCACATATGGACTTCCCCTACACCTTCTGCAGACATACACCTCCAAATCGTAATGTTTCCATCGCCGTGTTTAACAGTAGGTAAAATATACTCTGGGGAAAATGCTTCGCCGGACCTCCTCCAAATAAACTTGCTCCGGAAACGCTGTGCATCTGCACAGAATAAACGAAGGACGTTAACTTTTTGAACATTTCTATTTTGTTGAGAAAAGTAGGGGCGCTGAGTTCAATTATGTATATTGCAAGGGTTATGAAATATTTTTAAGCACTTACGTCTACATTAGATTCATCGGACCAAAGTACTTTGGCCCAGTCATCTACAGTCCAATGTCGGTACTTCTTTGCCCACATAAAGCATTGCTTGCGGTGTAGCTCGGTCAGCAAAGGCTTGTGTCGCGGTTTCCGGCCACGTAAATTCACCGCAGTTAACCTTCTTCTTACCGTATGCACCGAGAATGGTGCGTCTCGTTGAGCGCGGAGCTCTGCAGAAATCGCTATCGCGGATATGTGCCTATCCCGGAGCGCGATACGCTCTATCAATCGTTCTTCTCGCACAGTCGTTACGCGTTTTCTACCGCTCTTGGGTAGATTATGATACTTTCCAATCCATTGGTAGCGGCTAATTGTGTTTTGCACTGCACAACGCCAACATTTTATTGTCTTAGCAATTTTTATTTGTGACAATCCTTGTTTGTGTAATAATAATGCATTTGGGGCTTTTTTGGCATATTGTGTATACACAAACTTACAAAAGAGGGTCCGCACTCTAAATGAACTTTTGAAACCGACAAACGACGTTTCTTTCTCTACGCATAATATATTACTCAACCTAAAAATTTTAATTTCTGTCTTATATAGCTTCGTAATTTATATTTTCTAGGAATTTCTACTTTAGATGACGATCAGGTATAAGTTGGCAGAACCGTTGTTCTAAGAAGCGCTACCTGCTGCACGAAGCACATGTTTGATTAGGGTGCCTATAACATTTGCTCGCAGCTGTACATTCATCCAGCCAAACTCGCATGCATATACTGCAATAAAACAGCTGTCGATGTTATAAACACTACAAGCTAACTGTGTACCTTTCAAACGACATGTTAAGATTTCAACAACACGCTTACATACGATTATTTCGGCTGTGAATAATAAAGAATTTTTTAAAAATTTTTACCATTCTTTTCGCGTCTACAAAGGAATTTTCGCAAAATATTTTGGATTCAAGTCTAGTAAAATTAGTTCTTCTTAGTTTTTCATACATTTTTATTTTATTTCATGAACATTCCTGTATAAATGGAGTTGATTCATGATATTTTAAAATATAAAGCGCTATAAGTATTTCGGAATATTGGATAGATTTCAACATTTTGAAACTGAATTTTAATATCCATTTACGTAATTGAAATATGGAAATGTTTATTAAAATATGAAACAGTCCTTTTTATGCCGACAGATGAACATAACCTGAAAATGACGAACTACTTTAGTAACATCGTATTTTAGTTCCTGGAATTGTTCGATATATACACAACCGTCCATAAGTATTTGGCCACTCATGCTTTTCTTAATTTTGCGTTATGATTATTTAATACGAAGAAAGAGATCAGGTATAAACAACCCTCATATTTCATATATGTGTTCTTCTTTTATGCAATGTAGTTAATTGCTATATGCTATTTAATGATCCGAGATCTCTCTGTACCATATGATTGTAATTTGTGATAATTCGAAATCTACTGTTCCTGGAAACACACACAAGCGAATTGTTACCTGTGAATTTTTATATTTCATAGTTACTTGTGTTATATTATGATGAAAACTAAAGTGTCGTCCGTAGAGCTGTGTGCTTTAATTGCTAGTTACTATAAAACGGGTAAAAGCAATCGACAAATTGCACAGGACTACAACGTGAACAAATTTCAAAATAGTGGTAGTTTTCTCAACATAAAGATAGGTGTGCAACCAAGAAAAACGAGGCCAGCAGAAGATGGAGTAACGATCGGATCGGCAAAGGAAACCAACAAAAAAGCGCGCCGAACAGCAGGAAATCAATTAGTGTGGCATCTGCATGAGTCGTAAACTTTGAACTTCCACTCATCACTCCACAACACCTTTCTGTAGTCTTCGATGGTCCAATTCTCATGTGCTTGTGCCCAATTATATCGCTTCTGCTTGTTTTGGTTTCTTAATAAGGCTTTCTTACAGCTATTCTTCCAGCTTCGCTTGTGTGTATACCCAAAAACAGCAAATTTCGAACTATCACGAATTACAATATCATAGAAAGAGGATCTCGGAACATAAAATGCAATAAAACAACTAACTGTATTGCATCAAAACTCAATTAACTCATAGCTCAGGTATAGCTTAAATGAATTTTTATTTCTAAGGACTCACTAATGGAGTGTCTAGCTAGTGAAACCTATCGATAATATGTATACATATGAACGTTGTTTGTATCTGCTCTCGTCATTTGTAGTACATAATTCACAACGAAAAATATAGGTGCTCAATTACTCATCAACGGCAGTGTATATTTACACAGACCATGAACGGCAGACTGTTATTATACGAGCTAGTAAGGTCCCACTTATACATTATATATTATACTTTATAACAATTTGAATTCTGGTAGTATAAATAACTCCAGAAAAATTTCTTCGAAAAGCTTCACCGAGAAATTAAATCACTTCAATACGGTTACGAGCAGATTGGATTGATTTGCTATTGCACCAACACTCAAACAAGTTGACATCTACGCTGATGCAAATCCATGAAGCTATATGTTCAAAATGAACAATGTGTAAACAACTAAATGAAGAAATATTGGTTAGATTATAAGATTGAAAATAATGTTATACTACACAGCAATAATGCGAATAAAACGATTACAAAAGATTGTTACAGGGATTATTGCATGCCCCTTAATTCAATCACACTCCAAAAGAAAAAAAGAGTAGAATGCAGACTTTATTTGAGAATCTCAAAACAAAATTAAAGCTATCTGGAAGTTGGTTGACGGGGTATCTTGACGAAATGCTCGAATAAATTTTAACATTGATAAAGTATGTGACCATCATAAGCAAACTGTTGATAAAATTGGAAATAGCTTCAATTCCTGTTTCACAAGTACGGCTAATACTCTGTATAGTGTAAGCATGGAATGTATTTTTAGGAATGATAGTGATTGTGGTGCTATATAATATCCACTCTCTACAGGTCTTTAATACAACTTTGCTGAAATATTATTTTCTTTGTCTTTTTATATATTTGGTTAACTAAGGCTAGTAGTATAGCGTATAGCTCCGTATGTGGAGATAGGCGTTTTAGTCTTATTGGCATATAGCTTAATTATTATTGTAACTTATTTTATCTGCTGTTTCGTTTTCACTATGCCAATAACTCCTATTCTATTCTATATACATTATCAATTGGAACAAAACTAATAAAGAGTTGTACAGATGTAATCTGTGGTCCAATCGCAAACACGGTTAATCTTCCCCTCGATACGACTACATATTCCGACCTTTTAAAGACAGCTAGTATAAATAACATCAAGCTTTAAGCAATTATAGACCCATTGCATTAATATCTATTATAGCAAAAGTAGTTGAAAAAGTCATTTTATCAAGATTAATATTATTTACCAAATCCTGTAATCTTCTAACCCCACTTCATAACACATGGGCTGAAAAGTCCCGGGCCTAACATAGAAAACACGGTTTTTTTTGGTTGAAAATTAGCTTTATTCATCAACGTAATCTCCATCAAGAGCAACGCAATCATTCCAGCGCCGCTCTAACATTTCAATACCACTTTTGTGGAACGATTTATCTTTTACCTCAAAATAGGCCTCGGTTTCAGCGATAACCTCTTCATTCGTGCGAAATTTCTTACCGGCGAGAATTCTTTTGAGGTCTGCGAACAGCCAGTAGTCGCTGGGACCCAAATCTGGCGAATACGGTGGATGTGAGAGCAATTCGAAGTTCAATTCATGTAGTTTTGCCATTGTTTTGATTGACTTGTGACACGGTGCGTTGTCTTGATGAAACAACATTTTTTTTTCTTTGCCATATGCGGTCGTTTCTTTGCAATTTCGGCCTTAAAACGCTCCAATAACGCTATATAATATTCACTGTAGATGGTATTTCCTTTCTCAAGATAGTCGATGAATATTACACCACGCACAGCCCAAAATACCGAGGCCATAACCTTTCCAGTCGATTGTTGTGCTTTCGGGCGCTTTGGACGAGGTTCACCAGTTGCTGTCCACTCAGATGACGATCGTTTTGATTCGGGTAGTGATGGATCCATGTTTCATCCATTGTCACATATCGACCCAAGAATTCCGGATTGTTACGTTTAAACATGGCCAAACACTGCTCAGAATCATCAACACGTTCTTGTTTTTGGTCAACAGTGAGCAAACGCGGCAGCCACTTTGAACAGAGCTTTCTCATAGTCAAATGCTCATGCAATTTAAAGCCAATACGTTCTATTGATATCTTTACGATGTCAGCTAACTCACGCAACTTCACTTTTCGATTATTCAAAACGATTTTGTGGATTTTTTTGATGTTTTCTGGTGTTACCGCCTCATTTGGACGTCCACTGCGTTCTGCATCATCGGTGTCTCTACGACCACGTTTGAAGTCAGCAAACCAACGTTTTATTGTTGTTTCTGATGGAGCGGAGACCCCATAACACTTTTCAAGCCATTGCTTCGCTTGAACAGTAATTTTTTCCCATCAAGAAGCAGTGTAAAATTAAACCACGAAATTGTTTTTGACACATTGTTTTGAAAATAACAAAAGTAGCGTGACTCTTAGCACAATAACTCACAAACTAATGAATAGAATATCATGAAATTTTAACAGCTGTCTTTTGAAGGTTAGTACTAACTGAGAGAAAGGTGACTGCAATTAAACTAGCGTCATCTATGTGTTAGGCCCGGGACTTTTCAGCCCATGTGTTATACAAGAAATATCAACCACAGGTGCTATTTACACAGCCATAACCAAAATAGCACAAGTAATATCTGAAAATAATGAGGTAACTGAAGTTTTCGTACGCCCATCAAAAGCATTTGACAACAACGATCGTAAGGCTTTACTTCAAAACTTGGAAAGAATGGATTTCAGAGAGAGACATCCTGCTCAATATGCTATTTAACAAATAGAATGCGGTGCGTGCAAGTGAATTCTAACGGAAAAATGTGCCAATCGCGTTAGCTACAAAGTAAAAAAGGCACCTTGGAAGGTATAATATTAGAAGGAGCATTTATGCTTATATTCCAAAAGTAGCGCGGCATTTTTTTACTCTATATGCAGATGGCACGTCAATGAATATTAAGTAAAAAAGATTCGTGATATGTTGGAATGTAAAATTACTGATCTTCTCATGAAAACAAACAACGGGTTTCGAGAGAATATAGTTTCCAATGAAAATCAAACCTACCTTACGTTCTGAAGCTCAACAAACAATATCAAATAATAACTCGAATATTTTGGGTGTATTACTTGCCAGCGTACTAATCTGGAAAGAGCATGTGCTAGCCAGAAAGGCATATGTGCCATGAATCGTATGAAGCGAAGTTCACGTTAAACCAGCGTCGTTAGCTTACTATACATATGTACGGCCACAGCTGTTATATGGTATCGTCTTCTCCGTGGATACCGACAGGATCCTCATCCTCCGGAAATCTTGCTTAAAGGCATCTTTAATCTGAAGAATGGGGAGTCATGTAGGAGTATCTTACATGCGTCGCACATTTATGAATGTGTTTTGTGAAGAGACATTACCACTAATCGCTTGCCGAATACCAAATGAATCACAATTTTAACACTCAGTAATATCAAAAAGCGATTCTCCCTATGCCGTGAGCGTATACGTAAGGGTATAGTGAAATAGGTCTTTAAAATGTACAACAGGCTACTTTATGAATTCAAGCCATGTAATCTAAAAGATTCCAAAATATTATTAATAGAAATACCGATTCAGAAATATTTATACGGTCTAAATGATCTTCTATATAATTGAATTATAAACAATATTTTCCAGTATTTGTAGCCAGCTAGTAACTATTTCTATTGCCCTTAGTATTATGAAATAAAGGGTATTGTTGTTACTATTATTATTACTATTAAGAGACTATCAACTATTGGGGAGGCAATCAATGTATAATGAATTGCCAAAACAACTTAAGGATCTTCCACTTATTAATTTTTGGAGAATAATGAATTCTAATTGAAAGAGAGTGCTACAATATTGCTGACTTTTTTACTAAATAACATCAACTTCTTCTTTTGGATGTTTGTCTGTTCTGTATACTTTAGTTTTGTTGAAATGATATTGTTCTGTAATGGTATTATTACAAGTAAATAAACACTACTGTTACTAACAACTCAATATGTTAACTTTTTGAAATAGTTATACTGGGACAAATTTTTGAAAGTATTTTGAAAATAATTTCACAATAAATGTTTGACTTTTCCGTTTTGCTATCCACAATCTCGTTTAAAACCTGCTAAAAGCTTACGGATTTATCCTTACCGCAGCATCTACTTTCTAAAGCCACGCCGGCATAACAAATTTACGCGTTTTACCTAAAAGCATCAAAAGTTTTAGTTTTAAAGCGAGTTTGCATCGCCCAGACAACTCATTTAGTTGTAAGCGAACTGTCTGGCGAACAGCATCACCTCCATTGTTACCGCTTCTTCCTCCTCCTATACGCGGCTAAAACACGTACGATACCGCCTACACGGAGAGGACATCAACTGATAAAATAGTTGCGCAACTTTGATATGTAAATTACGAACTTCGTAGTAAGTTTAGCGTCACGTTTTACGACTTCGTCGACTTCGCACGCTCAGGTAAATGCATTGTTTTGTGTACACATATTCCTGCTTTCGGAGGATCGAGATTCGCGACGTTTAAGATGCTCGCGGTGACATATTCTAACGCCGACTTTCTTACGTAAAAGTTGCGTTCGCGTTTTACCCGACGAACTACACTCATACATTGAGTCGTTTCGAATCGTACTTTTGTTTTATTTCCGGACAAAGCGACAGGAGAACGACTTTGTCTTCCGCGTAAAGTTCGAAACTTATTCTCGGAATTAATCTCTTAATTTCAAAGGTGGTGGTTTTCCAGCTACTCCGCTGTAGATTGCCCGCGGAAACTACGAATGTTTAATGCATTGATTAATTGTTTTAGGGGTGCGATTCCTTTAAAAATGTAATAGAATCGAAATTTTGAAGGGAACGATTGTAGGAAGAAAATCCTTGAAAATAATATGACCAATGGGTACGACGGTTACCCTATACATTTTGAGATGCACAAAAACTGCAAGTCTTTTTTCGAAATAATCACCTCCTAATATTTTAAATATTTAATCCATGCAGTTTTCTTTTTGTGTATTGAATGTTACAGATGCCACTTTAGTTACTATTTACTGACATTTGATTTATAATTCAAATTAAAAAAAATCTCTTAGGCAACGTGTACAGTGGAGACGTAAACTCCCATATATCGTTATTCTTAAAATATATATTTGCGATTAAATTAAATTTCCCCGAAAATGTCTCCAAAGATGCAAAATATACTGTATTCATACGCATTTTATCGAGTTATAGAGCACTTATCGTCACGAACTAACACACACACAGTTTTTCAAAATTCTCATACGTGGATAAGGTAACACGTCTGGTAATCTTACTAATAATTAATTTTATTCCATCAAGAGTATATGCTGTGTATCCTATCAACCAGGTAAACAGGTTTAGTACACCATGAATGTAACGTTGGCCCCGAAAGCAACGGCTAAGAGAAAAGAGTATATGTGTCCCAGCTGCTATAATTCCATTAATTGGAATTCCTAATATACTTGCGGAGTCGTAGTCCAGAATATCTAAAATACAGTATAATAAGTGTGTGTGAGTGCTATTCCAACATTAAAGATTTCAAATTGTAAAACACATTCATATTCATTGTTTTCCTATTCTAATTCATATTTCGTTTCTATATATGAGAAAATTACCTAGGCAGGGAAGGGACTGTTGAAGTAAATGTTTAAAGTCAATATACTTTTTAAAACTTTTTATTTGGCAACATCAATTATTTAATTTGATATACATATAATTTTAAAGAAAAATTTAAGCAAATGAACCATCTCGACAAGCTAAGAACCTGAGATTTTCCACCGCAATATGTAACGCCAACAGCAGAGGAACCAATTACACACTGCGCAAACGCAACTACCAAAGCAACCAGTATATTAGGTAAGGACAAAACGCAAACCAGCTGCAATTGAATGGAAAACGCAGAATTTTTCTTCGAAACGCCGAGAAACAATGCCGCATTACAATGCGGACCAGCATCAGACGCAGAACAACAGCATATGTGTACCCCTACCTCTTCGTATGTATTTGTAATTTTTGTTGGCTTTTTTTGGAATTAAAGTCTGAGTTTTATATGATTGTTAAATGCTTAACTTTCTCTATCAGAAGATATTACTTTTTTCATTATACGGTATTTAAATAGTCTTGAATTTAATGTGGTAAGTCAAAATATGGATTTAAGTTAACTTCGTGTAACAGCCTTCCGCAAAGCTGCGGACAGTATTCAAATCTCTGACCGAAGATGATGAAACCTTTGTAGGTAACAGGGACGAAGTAATTGTCCTTAAAAAGTCTATCAAACAAACGCATCGTTTACGTCTAAAATTCTACTTATTCGCCAGGTACAAACACGAGGATTATTATCTACAGTTTGCAAAACGCTCCTTCGAAGTTTTGTGTACGGATTGTACGATCTTTGCCACTGTTTAATTTTGGCGACCTAAACTGTCATGTTCCTCTTAGTCTACGGTCGATTTCTTGAAACGTTGGATGAAATGAAACATGCCTCAAACGATATCTGCTGATGAATTCGTCTAGTTTCCGTTTCTCACTAGATGTGTTTTAAATATGTCATGACAAGCCTGAGAAATCATTCACATGTGTAGTTTATCCTATGCACTACTCTTGGTGCGAGCCCCCTCTCGGGACTAGTAATCCAAGTATTGCTCCAGAGAAGGGCGGGAAGCTGTACCCGCTTCTTCTCGCTGTGTCTGACCTTGCGGGTAAGTGTTTCATTCATCTGGCACTAGTTAGCGCCAATAATAATCACTTGAATTGTAGGTTTAGATATGGTGATAGTAGCAGAGAGGGAATGACAAAGTTCGAGCATAAAACCGCTCGAAACCACGCTGATGACGCCGGGTAGGCAGAAACATGTACGTGTGTTAGCGTTTTATATCTCATCACATTGTCTTTCTCGTGAATGATTTCACCAATACCATGGGAAAAGTTGCATTTAACAGCGTTTTTATCTTTGATGTTATTTTCTAAAATTAGATGTGTTCACGATACTACTTGACTATACATGCATGCCAGCGTATTCTACTCAAGCAAATGTAATCATTGCAAAACTAATAAGCGAACTGTTTAAACTAAAAGGAAAATAAAGAAATAAGGGTGAAAGGAAAATGAAATAAAAAGTGGAAGAAAATGCGGATAGAAAAATGAAAAGAAAAAGAAAAAGGAAGCGGAATCTCGACGTTTCGCCTCCAACGTCGCAGGTTTCTTCAAGAGAAAAAACAGAGAGGACCAAGGTAACTCGACATGTTAATCACACTAGAGGGGAGAACTTTCTCTCGTGTACTGCAGAATACCAGCGATACCTTTAGTTTCTACTTACTTTTATTTTATCTTTTTCTCCTCTTATACCTTATCATGATACGGCCTAATTCCGGAAACATTTCGTTTATTATTGATACTAACCGTGGAACCGTCCGTTGCGAAACTAAACTGCACTTACTCAGTAATGAGTAAGTAAACTGCCAATATTTGAGGGATGTGTTTTACGATATTTTGATGTTTTTTGTTATATGCGGTTTTGAATACGTAGGCTTCCACAGCCAGAGTCAGTTTTGTTCATCTTAACTTATACAATTAACCACCCAAATTCAAGCTCAAGTGTCTCATTGATTTCGTTGTAGCTATTTAACTTTCTTAGCTTGTAATAATTCCAAATTTCACGATTTAATTATAATGTTGTACATGTTTTTAATTTATTATTTTAATAAATTGCGTTATAATAACATTGTCGTATTATTTCACATCTCAAGAACAGCCAAGTATCGAGCATAAGAGTATTATATACTATAAAATGCATTACTTTTAAACGCGGCCCACGAACGTATTTGCACACTAAAGTTTGGCCCACAACATGCCAAAGGTTGCCCATACTTGGTGTATTAGAATGTTTTTCTTGTTCCTATCTCTGCTATGACCCATCGAAGTGCTTTCAGTTTTTTCTTAACCCAATATAACTTAGACAATCGAAAAAATTAAAGTTAGGTACAAAAAGCAGTTGACTCATTTACAAATAAATTTAGAAAGCTTGACAAATCTAGGGTCTAATTATATGTGCTTGAAAAGAACCATAATGTTCCCCAATTCATATCCGGAGACACACAGTATACCTTGCGATGTGATGAATACATCTTTTAACAGTCAACAATGCTTTGTCAAACAATGTCATTTGTATGTATTTTTTAAGCAAGTTCCTTTCGTCTCTTTTGTCTTTATAATTAGTTCCTGCAGTAATGTCTTCTGTCACGGTTTCAGTTATCTGACTAACGTCTGAATACAATAACCATCTCGCAAGATGTAATGACACTACTTTGAAAAAACAACCAACAGATATTCTGCTGTAGAGTACGTTACACGTCTGCTTTTGAAATTGAGATATTTACTCGGATTTAACTAATCCACCATAGTCGACGGTATATTTGTTTACGCTACGAAAAGCTAGTAGCAGTCGGAATGAGCTATGCAACGGTATAGAATCTCTGTCTGTTCGGTAATTATTCCGATTCCCGCCGTCTATCTAGCGAACCTTCCTATGAACTCGTACATACGTGTGAGAAATGTAGGTTATTATACTGCAAAATTGCAGCGCGGAAAATCAACAAAACAGAACGTACCAGCCGACTCTAGCCGTTATATTTCACGGGGAGATAAATCATAAAAGCTTAGTCGGTTATTAATGGCGTTCTCTTTCAGTTTTGACGTTAATATTAGGTAATACTTTACGGCATTCCGACATAGGAATCGGAGATATTATGCAAGAGTTATAAAAATAAGTCACGGAGTTAGGTGAATTTATCTGCTGAGTTGTGTATTTTTGCGTCTTCGCGCGGATAGTGTATAGATCGGAAAGATTAAGTGGCGACCTAGAAAATTGGCGGCAGCGCGACGATATGGGTCGCTTACTGACTTATGTTGCGCTAACTGTGAAAAATGGAGAAAGTTCTTGTAGAGTCGTGAACATATCTTGTTATTAATGGATCCAATTTTATCATAAATTATCGTTGAAGCTGAAACAATGTTGATTTTACTTCCCTGAATTGCTTTTGTGTAATTCAAGACAGATACAGTTCGTTTCTATTTGTAGTGCTGAATCATAAACAAACCTATTAAAGTACCTTGAAATTTAAATCGTTAATGTTAATCTATGAATTTTCTAAATTTTATTACCTGTATAATAAGTAATAATTTAATAGTAACAATAGGTTTTAATACTTTGCAATTACATAGCTGTGTAATATAAGAAATGTCATTTATTAAATTAATTATTCGGTGGTGGTTTTAGCTGCTTTGTGTTTTCTAGGTCATGGCTAAAAACTCTCTGTTCCCCAAAGAAAATAGAACAATCAAAGATACTCAAACCAGTAAAAATACTTTAAAGAATGTGCTATATAGAAAATCCTAAAAGAGAAAATGAATTATATAGAGTAGATATAAACAAGATAATATGCAGCATTATACTTGACCAGATGAGCTGTGCTAAATGAGAAAGATGTACATTGCAGTTGCATGTCCTTTGCGTCCAAGATACAATATCCAGGAATTGCTACAAATTCGCTTATCCGTTTAACTGTAACGACAAACACACCAATCTTCGGATCTAGTTATACTAAACTTTTGGCTAACAAAATTTAGGGAAAACATTTAAACTTAATGGGCTGAAAAGTCCCGGGCCTAACACATAGATGACGCTAGTTTTATTGCAGTTACCTTTCTCTCAGTTAGTACTAACCTTCAACGGCAGCTGTTAAAATTTCATGATATTCTATTCATTAGTTTGTGAGTTATTGTGCTAAGAGTCACGCTACTTTTGTTATTTTCAAAACAATGGATCAAAAACAATTTCGTGTTTTAATGTTACACTGCTTCTTGATGGGAAATAATACCGTTCAAGCGAAGCAATGGCTTGAAAAGTGTTATGGGGACTCCGTTCCATCAGAAACAACAATAAAACGTTGGTTTGCTGACTTCAAACGTCGTCATAGAGACACCGATGATGCAGAACGCAGTGGACGTCCAAATGAGGCGGTAACACCAGAAAACATCAAAAAACTCCACAAAATCGTTTTGAATGATCGAAAAGTGAAGTTGCGTGAGTTAGCTGACATCGTAAAGATATCAAAAGAACGTATTGGCTTTATATTGCATGAGCATTTGACTATGAGAAAGCTCTGTCGAAAATGGGTGCCGCGTTTGCTCACTGTTGACCAAAAACAAGAACGTGTTGATGATTCTGAGCAGTGTTTGGCCATGTTTAAACGTAACAAACCGGAATTTTTGCGTCGATATGTGACAATGGATGAAACATGGATCCATCACTTCACTCCGGAATCAAAACGATCGTCATCTGAGTGGACAGCAACTGGTGAACCTCGTCCAAAGCGCCCGAAAGCACAACAATCGACTGGAAAGATTATGGCCTCGGTATTTTGGGATATGCGTGGTGTAATATTCATCGACTATCTTGAGAAAGGAAATACCATCAACAGTGAATACTATATAGCGTTATTGGAGCGTTTGAAGGCCTTAATTGCAAAGAAACGACCGCATATGGCAAAGAAAAAAAATGTTGTTTCATCAAGACAACGTACCGTGTCACAAGTCAATCAAAACAATGGCAAAACTACATGAATTGAACTTGGAATTGCTCTCACATCCACCGTATTCGCCAGATTTGGGTCCCAGCGACTACTGGCTGTTCGCAGACCTCAAAAAAATGCTCGCCGGTAAGAAATTTCGCACGAATGAAGAGGTTATCGCTGAAACTGAGGCCTATTTTGAGGCAAAAGATAAATCGTTCTACAAAAGTGGTATTGAAATGTTAGAGCGGCGCTGGAATGATTGCGTTGCTCTTGATGGAGATTACGTTGATGAATAAAACTAATTTTGAACCAAAAAAAACGTGTTTTCTTTGTTAGGCCCGAGACTTTTCAGCCCATGTGTTATTGCACTACAACGAACCAACACACAAGTAATTTTCGGAACTTCCCATGAAACGTAGAAAAATCAACGCGAAGAGAGAGTGGGAATAAAGAAAAATAATTGAACTAAATACTAATTTTGCGGTTATTAATGGAATCAAATGAAAATGTGCCATCTGAAAAGTAGAAACAATAAAGTCACGTTAATTCTTCTTCTTCGAAAATTAATAAGCAAATATACGTGGTGCTGTCTATGAACCAACGACCCAACCTAACAAACTGAAATCGGCCCACGAAATTTCACAGTAGCAACTACTAAAATATACACTTCCTGCAAAAACTAAATGTAACTAGTGAATGTAGATTTTACCGGCTATAATAACATGTGTCATAGAAGACATAGACAACATTTATCTAAGGATGCAAAGCAAATATATACAATGACTTGGTAAAAAAAGATACCTTATTTAAACGCTGTTAACTTATTAAAGCAGCAGAATCTTGTTTATACCTCAACATTCAAGTAGTTAATAAATATTAAGCTGTAAAACATTGCAGTCCCCCGAGGAAGTTAACAGTAGAAAGTAACTTGACGTGATCAGCAAATAAAAGTAATAAACTCAGGTTGCTTTGATGTCATTGGTAACTATTTGAAATAGCAATGGCACCAAAATGAAGCCTTGGAGAAAACTTGATCTGATAATCTCTTTGTAGGAAACACAAGAATGTGTTGTGGTGGTACCACATAAGTAAGAACAAATCAATCTGGTTAAAAGGTCACTCGAGTCAAGAGAACCGCAATCTATGCAATAGAAGACCGTGATATATCATCAAAAGCTCCACAGAAGTTAGTGAAAATAACATCGACTTGCCTATCAGCATTAATAACTCTTGAAGTATATAGAGTAAATATAACAGGCCCGAGAAATATTGATACAATACGCAAATTCCCAAAATAGACGGAGAGAGAATGGAGCCATAAACTTTGATTATATTTCAAATAGGCGATAAATTGCAAAATGATTTAAGCTTTGATTGAAAGATCTTGAAACGACTAAAGATTCTTTAAAAATATGTTTATGGAATGTTGTATTTTGATTGACGCCAGTACATAAGTGAGTTATAATAATGCATAGTTATAAATCTTAAGGGTCCTTCTAAAGCCAGTGTAAATGCTGGTACTTACATTTTGAAAATGACTGCTACAAATAATTTTTTTTTAAGTGGAGAAAAAATATTATAATTTTCAAAATAGCTGAAATAGAGTATACTTGATAAAAAAATAGCATGCAGAAAATAATTCCCATTTAAAATAAGGAAATTGACGATGAGGTCCACTACAATCGGAAAAGCAACCATCAATTTCGCCGTAGTTCAATTAGTTTAAAGCCAAATTTTCAAAAAAAAGGGCTTTGCACTATCCGTAGTACTTCTAACAAATAGTTTCAACCAGTCACCCTGTACAAATTTGAGTTTGGTACAGTCCTTCTCCTTTGGTACAAATTAAAAAAATCAGTAAGTTAGATACCTATTCGGTGCTGTTGTCGTGAATTACCAAGGCTGATACTACGTTTAAGGTGCTCGATCCCTCACAAATGGGCGATTCAGAGTACCTTAGTTCCTACACTCTATCAATTTAGAAACCCACAGATCCATTTTTTATTTCAGAATCTTCTGCTTACCTGTACTCTCTTAAATCAATCATTTCGGAAACAAAAAATAATATAGAAAAATAAGATAAACAACCAACGTTCTAAATTCCTGAAAAAATATCAGTGAAGGTAGGATTTGAATTTAATGTCTCTTCGTTGGAATGTGCTACCAACTGCACCAAGAGACCGAATCTGAGTTCGAACACCTTTTAGTACCTAGATGTCACAATATCTGTAGGTATATCGCAATAGTTCATCAGACACGATATTATTAAAGGCAAGTTCCTACTAATTAAATTAATATTAATATTGATATGAAACTCTCATTGGTATTAGGAATGGTAAAATTACTTCAGGTATTACAAGCGATTTGAACTCCCATTCAGTCTTGTGGTGTAGTTCGTAGCACATTGCGCCGCTAACGCAGAGGTCATGGGTTCAAATCCGACCTTGACTGATATTTCTTCAGGAATTTAAAACGTTGATAAAATGCAAGGAAATCGTAATTTTATCAGTACTAATACCAACGATAGTTTCATATTAATATTAATTTAAATGGAAAACTTGAACAAAATTCATTGAAAAGCGAAACAAACAGGGTACAAAAATATTCAAAGGATAATTAAACGAAATGAAAAAAAAACAATAATAAAAACTCTATTAATCCTTCAAAAACAAATTTTTAACGACGTAATACGTCAGCTTACTATCGTTTCGCTGCGAAACAAGCAACAGTGAGCAACACAAAAACAACCTAAAATTAAATTTTATAAATCACGCCGACGTAAAGGGGTTACTTTATTTAAAGCTCCGTTTGATGTGCTCTACATTTACCTTTTGTAGAATACCTCAAATTCCTGAAGCAAAAGGATACACGACGCTCGAGATTGAAAATTCCCTTTAGGCTTTTGGTTCTTTACCTGAAATTTAACACTGGCATGATGAATTGTGATTTATTGCGCGAGTGAGCAGCGTACAGTATATAAGAATCCAATTTCTGGTCGGCTTTGTATTTTTTTTTTCGTTAGAGGGGTAGATGAAATACTCTAGGTGCAAATTTCTCTGTGATATTATATATCTAAGGGATACGTGAATAGCAAGCAGATATAAAAAAAGATACAGGTTCCGGGGCGATTTATTTTCATACTTTTTCGTGTATTTATTTTTGTACGGTATATCAAATGTCTCTCCGTTTGCTAAATAAATTCCTTGTAAATTCTGTAGGAAATGAAGAACACGTTAATTATTAGCAGAATATCAGTGTATAGTATGCCCACTATCTGGAGAAGATTCAGTTATTTTCGGTAACAATTGACCCCTCAACTTTTTAGAACCTTCTTAATTTATCGCAAATCTAACAAATAATCTGACGATAAAATCAATCACATTATGTACATGTATGTTATAATACAATTCATTACACTACTTATATATACAGAGCTACTAAAATTCAAGGTAAATATGTGTTAGAACTGAAAAAGGTAAATCAATTTTCCAAAGTTAATTATCCGCGTAAAGTTCATATGTACATTATATAAACATTACATGTCAATGATTTTTTTAAAAATTGCTAACTTGCTGCTCAAGCTTATTTATTGTTATATGCAATATCATCTAGCGGTGAAAACTGTTCCACAATAACGCAAAGGACTTTGGTTTAAATGCTACTGGAAGTGACTATTTCAGGAAAACACTTTTAAATACGTTGCTAACTATAGGGAAATCGTAATTACCAACTCACACGTTTCTTTGAAAAACAAAACACGACAAAAATATTTTTTTCTTGCTTAAGAAAATATTTTAGAACATTTTTTTGAAAAATATAAAAAGAAAATACAACACTAATCGAAATTTTAATTTTGGATTTTGATCCACGTTGCAGAAGAAAACCAAATATAATCTTGCGGGTATTTTGACATTGCTTATCTTTCATTCCGAATTGCTGTTTTAAAAAAAACACATATTTTATCAATAAAAATATTGGTATATACTTTTTCAATAAAAATAGAATAATAGTATTGATTTCTAAAGAATTATTCGAAATTTTGTTTTGTGTGATATATAGTCTCGGCAAGGTGGGGCAGGTTACCGCGCTCTGCGGAAAACAACATGGAGGAGCCGAGAGGCTGTATTAAGGCGAGTGTTCAGTAACACATTATTTATACATAAAATAATGATAAAAAATATATTGTATAACGTGCTGAAACACTTACTGTTTTAAGAAGTTTCTATCAAATATTAGAATAATTAAATATGTTTCCACACTTGTTTCGGTCAAATGAGTGCCGCGTCCGGAATAAATATACCCAAATGCGACATTTTCTAAGTATGTGTGTACTGACAAAAACTTACAACGACCAGTCGAATAATATTGAACAAACGTGCTTTGATACGGGTACTCGATTCTTCGTGCCGCGCGCTTCACCTCTCCACATTGTTTTCCGCACGACGCTAAAACGTGCTTCTCTTTGCCGATAGTGATATATTTCGAAGTAAGGTGCAGCACATAGCCCGACACTACAAGTATTGCACATATGTTTTTTTCCTTTTTCCTTTACTATCCCTTTTAGCACAACATACAGCGTGATGTTTTGTGGAAATTTCTTTCTTTTAGTGTTGGTAGAACAAAACTGGATAAATGAGGTTCCGTTAGTCGTAGATTGGCAGAAAATTTTATTCTACCTGATTTTTTATATTTGCATCACTATGACAGTTTTATACATATAAGTCTTTCTACTAATTTGCTTCTAAAATCTAGAGTCCTTTCCGCCTCCACTTTTTTTCTACAAAATATATTTGTTCCAAATGCTTATGTTTAAAAGTAAAAGAAAATTTTTGTATAATATTTTTTTCTTTTAATGGGATAGTAACGTAAATGCTGAACTAGACGATCAACACTCCCCATCGTTTCCATAGCTTACAGTCCTATGTTTTTTTCTTAGCTTCCATATTGTTATTTACAATCCTCGATTATATTCGAATGTAAAAATTACAGCAGCATAAAATTCGAGGCCGCTCGATTTACCTAGAGTGTTCACAGTTTGGCCTGTTTAACGCGCTCTAATTAACTCGAGCGTTAAGGGGTTAAAATAGTTTACATTACTAGGGCGAAGGAAATCCAACACGCAATTTGCAAAAAAATCGTTAAAATGGCAAAAAGTTTGGTTTTTCATTTCGTAGATATCAAAATCACATAAGGAATAGGAATTTTCTAAATTCATTGAATTACTTACTTACTTAATTCTTTGATCTTTCATACCTTGCCGTTCTTTTCCTTCTCCGCAAGTTTCCAGTTTTCTTTTACTTCGTTGTCTATGGCTTTCTGAGTCATGTATTAACTTTTTCAGTTTTATATATTTGGTAGTGCTCAGTCTATTGCTACATCCAAATCATTTAATTAATCGTTTTTCCAATGATTTTCACGATGTGTTTCTATTTTCGTGAGGAAGCACTTCTTCGTAATAATTATCCACGAAATTAGGTAGCAACCTATAAGTAAGCGTATTTGAAACATCTAACTGCAGTTCTGACCTAAAATTCACAGGAAATTAAAAAAATATATTCTTTAAGTAATCTCTTTGGAGCAATTATAACAAAAAAATTACAAAATTTGTTGAGTGTAGGCTTTCACGACCGTCGTCCATAGTAGAAATGTCTATCGGGTTTTGTCGTGTATTCACTATTTTACTTGACGTTTCGCTTATCATGCTGTCGGCTTCTTCAGAAGGTTTCTAAAGACTGGTGCTGTTGTCTCTTGCTTCTCATTATATATCCCATTTCTGTTCCGCTTTGCTGATTCATAACTGTTCCGCTTTGCTGATTCTTAACCGTTCCGTTCCGTTCAATCGCCTCGTTCGTATTATGATGACTCCGCAGTGCCAACTTCCACGTGTTGCTCATCTTGTATTCCTCTTCACGATTGAAGTTGTTGGTATTCTTCATTATTTCTATTGATTTGCGTATTATCCTTGGGTAGTAGTGGCTGGTCCTGGCTAATACCTTAGCGTCGCTGTAGGTTATCCGATGGTCTCCTTGTTGGTGCAGGTGTTTTGCTACTGCGGATTTCTCAATATGCCTGAGGCGTGCGTCTCTCTCGTGTTCTTTCACCCTGCATTGAATACTTTGTCCTGTCTGACCGATGTAGCTTTTTCCACATTGGCATTTTAGTTCGTATATTCCTTTTGTTTGTAGTTTTGGTGGCACGTCCTTCTTGGGAAGGAGTAGCTGTTCGATTTTGGTCACCGTATTGTATCGTGTGGTAATATCCTTTTCTCCTAGGGTCTTCTTTAGCCTAGCGGTGACTCCGGCTATGTATGGGAGATATGCGTAACCTGCTGGTTGTTGTTGGCCTTCATCCTTTTTCTGTTTCCGTGGTTTTCTTATATCTTTTGTGCTGCAGCCGTTCTTCTGCAAGGCGTTTTTGGCTTGATGCATTTCACTGTTTCTGTGATATTCGTCACTGATTTTCTCCGCTCTTCTTAACAGTGTATTGATGAGGGATCTCTTCTGTTGAGGATGATGATGGGATGTTGCATGCAGGTATCGGTCTGTGTTAGTCTTCTTCCGGTACATACTGTGGCCCAGTTTTTTGCTCCATTAGGACATTTAGGAATGGTAAGTTGCCGTCCTTTCGATCTCCATGGTGCAGTTAACGTTAGCAAATTTGTTCTTTAATAAGATAATGCAAACCAACCGAATTAAGTATGCATAATCTATGTACTTCGTTCCTACAGAAGCAACATTTACTTTATAAACATAAGAAATACTGCGCTCTCTGTAATCTAGTATGTTGGGCAACAATATAATTACCATATTGTACTCTCATTTGGTGTAAATGTTATTCAGGCATAAATAGGATATAGTTTCCTTATTGGATGTACGTACGTATATGTTAAGTAATTGCTAGAATATGCAGTGGGTACTTTAACATCTGTACGTTGCTAATACGAGCACGAAAATCGCGATGTTTAACGCGCTGAGGGTATAATAGCGCTTTCAGTATAGAACGCCGTTTAAAGCGAAGTATATGGATGCAGCTGAATATTGCGAAAACGACATTTAACCAGACCAGATCTTAAGGTAGCTACTCACTACGTGCATATGCTTACAGGAATTAATCGAAATGTTACTTGCAGAAGCGTCATGTAATATTACCGTAACATGCTCGTCCTATTAGTGTCGAAGCCTGCTGCATCCATGTGTTTAAGCAAATTCCTCGCAACGGAAGGTGGTAGCAATACAATGTACTCAAAATCAAGAGAATTAAATGCTGCATCATTAATTAATGCATCGATAAATTATGTATAAAAAGTTTCGTCTAATTATATACATAACACAAAAATTGAATAGGTAGTAGAACACTTTTAGTTCAGTATTGCTTACGGGAATCGGCAGAAATGAGAACAGAGTTGTAGATATTTCGCGCTGCAATATCTGATATATACTCACGGTAAACGGGGCACCACCAATTTGTTATCGTGAAAAGAAGTAAATAATAAAATTTGAAACACTATAAAAGTTTAAAGCGAAAAAACCAAAAGGGAATCTAAATTTATTATCTAAAAAAATAAAATTAAGTAAACATTTATAAGTTTATACATGACGTCAAATAAATTTTACTTCAAAGTAGTTCTTGAAATTCTTGTTCTTAAAGCTCTTGGAAAATACTGTTTATGTAATTGGTTGCCACTGGGAACGAGATGAAGTATTTAGGCTTTCCCTTAGGAGGTAAGTTATGACAGAATATAAATTATTTGACGAAAATTGGCACACATAGATTTACACATAATAATCGCGCTAGTGCCATAAATTTGTTATTTGTTTCCATAGCAACAATACAAATGACATGCATATTATATACAAATGACATACAGTTGATGACTGATTGATAATTATTCATGTATTGATTTAAGTTTGACAGATTTGATAAGATACTCGTGTATAAACAAACGTCAAAATTTACTATAATTTTTCTTATATAATTCTAAGTCGGTAGTGGGAAAAACTGTCACATGAGGCATAAATACAATTTTTGCGGTCTTGAATAACTTTTAACAATATCCTCGACCGCAAAACCTTCCTTACGACCCTTGTGACAAATAACTATTGAGCCTGTCTTATAACTAGAGACCGGATTATATGCAAAGTGTAGAGATTTAATTCAATTTATTTATTATATTTTACGTCTATATGTAGATGGATTACACTGATTAAATTTAATTAACGCTAATGAACTTTAATCCGGTCTCTACTTATAACACACAGTGAATAGCATTTGAGAAGTCCTATATATAAGGCAGCATATAAGGCATTCGAAAAACCTTACATATAATGCAAAATGTTAATATTGTTGTAAAACTGAATTAGCGATGTAACTTCCATTGGCTTTAAATGATAAATTTAATTTTCTCAGTATTAGCAACGTTGAAATTTACTTAGAAATTTCACGGTTCCTGTAGGATTCGAACCTACAGCTCCTCTTCGCTAGACAAACGTATTTTCTATGTAGACCACGGACCTTAGGTATATGACCTTAGGTATAACAGATTATTAAAATTATTGAATCGAGTATGTTCGAAAAAGGTTCTTAGATTAAAGTAATCACTTTTGTCAATTCTCCAGGTTCGTAATAAGTACATACAGTCACCCCTATAAAGCAAAATGGGAGAATATTTATGACGACCTTCAATGCAAGATTATATCAACAACAATTCCTCTCTGCTCTTAACGTGAGGTAGTTGATCGTCTTACGGTTGTATTCTTTTGCGCATTGTAAATATACGACAGCTCATTTTACATTTTATGATAGCTGAAACCATACTAATCACTACTGTAATCAGATGGAGATAAATTCTAGGAAAGAATGGTTTTTAATGTAAGATGAAACGGTTCCAAGAAGTAACATAAAAATACCCGAAAATCTATGCAAATATTTTGAATATAGCGTTAGTTTAAAATTTGTTATTGTGCGTGTAAGAATGCCGAAACGACAAGCAATATCAATTGGAATACGTTCGGCCGTTTCAGCATTATGTGGTAAAGTGTATTCAATAGTACAAATCGCTAAAATGGTAAAGGTATCAGAAAACGCAGTATCTATAACCCTTAAGAAAGTGCAGAGAACCGGTTTACGCAATAGAATACAGCCAAGGCTCTTTTTTGATCTGCCGTCAAACACTAGTTTAGCGCCAAGGTATACTCACTTCAGTTGTAACGTTAGATATGATGATAGTAGCAGAGCGGGAGTTGAAATGTGTTGTCTCTTTCTCGTGAATGATTTCACCAATACCTCGAAGAATCACTTTAATGAATTAAAATTTTCTTTCCTGTGAAAAATTCTTTTCACGATATCAAATATCTATTAATGAATATAATTTCAATTCAAATCAAAGAAAACATCAATTTTATAGTCGTCTCAATATATGAACGGCAGTGTACATATTTATTGTAGCTTACATCACTACACGATCATTAATTTCACGTTAAGATTCGATCGGAAACGTAAACATTAGCATTTACACAATTCTTAACTAAACCTAAGTTAAACAAAAGAACATATAATGCCAAATAAAATAGAAAGAAGTAGAACAACAGAAACTACTAATCAAAATACAATTAAGTAAAGGTTATTGTCATTAGCTTACTCAAATATTTGCATATTTATACAAGAATTATTTCTTAAAGGTAACACACGTCACATCATGCTTTCTCCAAAAGACGACAGAGAGTTTAAATAATCATCACTTATAACCTCAGATTGGTGAAATCGTAGTACAACTGCGATATGATATCAAACTTTTACGCCAAGCTCAACCTTATGTCACGCCTACAACTACATTTAGAAAATCGATAACATCGTAAAGGTGGAAGTAAATTACAGATCACCATATACTAATTTGGGGACTTACACGTATTCTACTAGACATTCTTTTACTTAGTTTGTTCACTTACTAGTTCTAATTGTGATGTTTAGTATCGACAAAGAGGGGCAAGTTTCAGTGCCGTACGGAGAACAACGTGGATGGGTAAAGGCACGGAGAATCGAGTACCCGTATCAAAGCACGCTTGTTCAGTATTATTCGAGTAGTCGTTGTCAGTGCTTGTCAGTACACACATACTTAGAAAAATCGCATTTAAGTACGTTTCGGAAACGGGGTATTTCGAGTAAACTAGAAGACGTAGTAGCGAGTATGCCGGATTTGGAATACGAAGGCGATAGAATTAAATATGTAAAGCGCAATACCTATTTGACGTATACCATCAGGTGGATGTTAAACGCCACCTAGAAAATATAAAACACTGTTCTGCAATCCGTGGCAAACGGTACAGAGAACAACTAATATGTGATCCTTTTAGGTATTTATTTTATTCTATGTAATGTACCGTTCACTTTACTAGGCTAACGAGCATTTGTCTCGATCTGGAGCAAGTATTTGGATTAAACATGACCCAGTAGAACATCGTTAAGAAAGTTTATGCTATCTGTTCGTGACTATGTTGAAAGAGAAATTAGAGCAGAATTGAAAGATAGAAGATTGTGGTTATGTGTAGGCGAAACAACCGATCAGCAAAAAGATTCTGTGGTAAATGTAGTGGTACGTATAATGGAAGAGCTTGAACCGTCATCCCGTGATGAAATTTTAAAAGTTGTGTTAAGGACACTGAGCAGATTTCAAGTTTCAACAACCCCACTTTTAACGTTTGTTAGCGACGGTGCCGCTAACATGCTTTCCTTAGACCTATCTCTTAATGAAGAGAGGGACATTCTGTTACTTGTAACATGTAAAATCCATGCTTTACACCTTGTGGCGCAATTGAAATGTTATTCACGAGTAAATGCTTTAATAGCTCATACGAAGGCAGTATTTCTAAAGTCCCCAAAACGTACAACAAGATTTCACGAACCGTGTCCCAAAGTGCCTCAATCACCACAGCCGATTACTAAGCATTGGGGAACATGGTTAAAGGCTGCGTTCTACTACTGCGAATATTTTGATAATGTAATGAAGGTAGTTTCGCAATTCACAATTCGATTCGAACGCGAACGCTATCAAGAAAAACCAGAAAATGTTTCAAGATAGTGAGGTAAAATGTGACTTAAGAAAATATTCGCAAGAACTACTATGGACTAGCGGAGGGAATTGAGAAATTACAAAATAATTCGATGTCATTTGTGGATTCTGTACAAATTGGTGAAGGCGCGTCGAAAGCACCATTAAGTTGTTACAAGGATTACTTTAAGTGTTCAGATATAACATCACTCGATGTGGAAGGATCGTTTTCATCATTAAAAATGATGATTCTAATATTTAATAGATGCCACCCAGTTTGTGATTTCGTGGAAATTTCTTAAAACAGTAAGTGTTTCAGCACGTTATATAATATTTTTTTATCATGATTTTATGTGTAAACATTACTGTGCCGGTATCGCCTATGCTTACTCATGAAGGTCACGATCATAAATGATGCGAGTACGTAAGCGTCACTGAACACTCCCCTTGATATAGCCGCTCGACCCCTCCATGTTGTTCTCCGTACTACACTGTAACTTGCTCCACTTTGCCGGTGCTACTGATGTCGATATATTTTTTCTTACTTAATCTACATATTTTACTTATTAAAACGTTAGATACTAACACATGGGCTGAAAAGTCCCGGGCCTAACACATAGATGACGCTAGTTTTATGGCAGTCACCTTTCTCTCAGTTAGTACTTACCTTCAAAAAACAGCTGTTAAAATTTCATGATATTCTATTCATTAGTTTGTAAGTGATTGTGCTAAGAGTCACGCTACTTTTGTCATTTTCAAAACGATGGATCAAAAACAATTTCGTGTTTTAATTTTACACTGCTTCTTGATGGGAAAAAATACCGTTCAAGCGAAGCAATGGCTTGAAAAGTGTTATGGGTACTCCGCTCCATCAGAAACAACAATAAAACATTGGTTGGCTGACTTCAAACGTGTTCGTAGAGACACCGATGATGCAGAACGCAGTGGACGTCCAAATGAGGCGGTAACACCAGAAAACATCAAAAAAATCCACAAAATCGTTTTGAATCATCGAAAAGTGAAGTTACGTGAGTTAGCTGACATCGTAAAGATATCAAAAGAACGTATTGGCTTTATATTGCATAAGCATTTGACTATGAGAAAGCTCTGTTAATAGTGGGTGCCGCGTCTGCTCACTGTTGACCAAAAACAAGAACGTGTTAATGATTCTGAGCAGTGTCTGGCCATGCTTAAACGTAACAAACCGAAATTTTTGCGTCGATATGTGACAATGGATGAAACATGGATCCATCACTTCACTCCGGAATCAAAACGATCGTCATCTGAGTGGACAGCAACTGGTGACCCTCGTAAAAAGCGCCCGAAAGCACAACAATCGGCTGGAAAGGTTATGGCCTCGGTATTTTGGGATGTGCGTGGTGTAATATTCATCGACTATCTTGTGAAAGGAGATACCATCAACAGTGAATATTATATAGCGTTATTGGAGCGTTTGAAGGCCGAAATTGCAAAGAAATGAGCGCATATGGCAAAGAAAAAAAAATTGTTTCATTAAGACAACGCACCGTGTCAATCAAAACAATAGCAAAACTACATGAATTGAACTTCGAATTGCTCCCACATCCACCATATTCGCCAGATTTGGCTCCCAGCGACTACTGGCTGTTCGCAGACCTCAAAAAAATGCTCGCCGGTAAGAAATTTCGCACGAATGAAGAGGTTATCGCTGAAACTGAGGCCTATTTTGGGGCAAAAGATAAATCGTTCTACAAAAGTGGTATTGAAATGTTTGAGCGGCGCTGGAATGATTGCGTTGCTCTTGATGGAGATTACGTTGATGAATAAAGCTAATTTTGAACCGAAAAAACCGTGTTTTCTTTATTAGGCTCGGGACTTTTCAGCCCATGTGTTAGAAGTAATTCTTTTTTAGCATTGCATTTTAAAAAAAGAAAAATATATATAAATTCCATACAATGAAAAAGTTATGAATTTGATAGCTATTGATTTGACGTACCAGATTACGAGTGAGCAATTCAGCTCCCGTTTAGGAGGAGATTACAAGAAAAGAGTTGTTCTGTGTCTCCTTTTTCATTTCGCGGAATTAAAATTGCCGCTTTCCATCGAGCAGACGTCTGTCTGCGCGTATACTTAAAATAATTTAAACCAAACGAAAATTTAAGATTACATCGGCGAGCCGTGCATGCGGCTTTGATCCTGACGAAAACAAACGAAGTTAATTTCCTAGTTAACCCTCTTTGTCGTACACTTTTCTCGTTAACTACTTCTTTATCTTGTTTTTGGTTTCGCGAGCGGCGCAACCCAACGAACAACACGACCACTAACTATACCTCCTACTCCTTCTCCTTACCCCTTCCGCTACCCTTCGCCGCCGCCTCCACTGTGTATTAGTTCCCGCTGCGCACGGCGACCGAATTAGTATTTTGTGCCTGGAACTGATTACAAATTATTCCAGAATCAAAGGACCCAACGTTGCCGCCACCGCTACTTGCTGCTGCCGCTGCTACTGGATGCGATAACACGTCGCGCCGAACGTAGGTACATATACGGGCAAAAACTAAATTAGATTACATCGAAGAACTTTATAGACACAAGGTTAGCACGCAATTAAATTAAAATTGGCGAGGAAATAATTGTTTTAGCGTTAGCAGGTTACATAGGGGAAATTCGGAATTTGTTAGCTGTATGATACGTCTAAATTAAATTAGCGACGACGGCTTTTGTTTTCATATAACTACGCATACAAAATTTTGTTTGACTTTGTCGTTGTTTAGTTTTCCATTATAACTTACACTGGAAAATACTACGGTTGTTTTTGAAATCGTATTTAGTGAGAAATGTAAATGTTGATTGTATAATAGCAACTGATATGTCTGTAAAGAGTTATATGTTTAAGTTACATTCTTTTACCACTGAATATTATTATCAAAAATACATTAACAGACTTTTATACAGCTTATACACTAGGGTGACAGAATAAAATAGACACCTACTAATTAAAAAAAAGATTCTATTCTCGCTATATATACAAAATATTTTAAAATTTTTAAATTAGACTAATATTTTGTCGATCCACCTTTACTTGCGTGAAGTGCTGCGAGTCGTCGTGGCATAGAATCTATTAAATGATTAATGGTGTCTTCTGGAATATTTAACCACTCTTTCTGTAACAGCTGCCACGAGTTCTTCCTTATTGCTGGGTTTTCGGAGTCGTTTCGCCATGTTTGTCTGGATTATATGCCAAACATTCTCTATCGGATTCATGTCTGGTGATTGGCCTGGCCATGGTAAAATCCGAATCCCCTGTTCCTCTTTCCATGTGGTTGTTGTTCTTGCTTTGTGGCAGGGTGCTCCATCCTCCATAAAACTGGCGTCTGCTTTAGATAAAATGGCGTTCTCGAATATTAATATTTGGATATATTTTTCCGCATTTATATTTCCGTCGCAGATTACTAATTGCGATCTTCCACCATTCCCCATCGCGCCCCACACCATGTTGTTCACACCACCGTATTTCACCGTCTGATGCAAAAATTTGTCCTTTAGTTGCTGTGATGAACGTCTCCATACCCACGTACGACCACCATCACTGAATTGGCAGCATCTGCTTTCGTCTGAAAAAATGACAGACCGCCAAAACTCTTCGGGCTTCGTTCGCATTTCGATTACCCAAGCCATTCGGCGCCGTTTTTGAAACGCCGTAAGCAGAGGTTTTTTCTTTGCCACCCTTTTATACATCCCCACACTGTGGAGGTATCGCAGAACGGTGCGCTGACTTTTCTGTGTAGTTGCCGCAGGCTCGGCTGCACTTTTTCGCGGTTCTCTTAACACTTCGCGCACAAACCTTTTACTTCTTTCAGAAGGTCCGGCACGACCTGGTCTCGGCTCCGCTGTTGTTTTTTCCTTGTGTTTAAATTGTGTAATCACACAGTTAACTGTGGACAACGGAATATTAAAAAATTTACTTATTTCACGTTGCGAAGCGCCGCGTTCACTCTGGCCAATGATGCGACCCCGGGTGAAGTCGCTAATATCACTCGAACCTTGTAAGCCAGACATAGTTGTAACGATACTAAACTATGACGAATTCCTTCCGATACATCTACTCCTACCCTAATGACAAGAGAAAGTTTTTAATTCGTTCTTAGAATTTAGCTGTTTACATATTTATACCGCTTTACCTGGTGTCTATTTTATTCTGTCACCCTAGTGCACATTGATGGTGTACTATAGAGCATTGAAAATAACACTATACCGTTCAAAATTCCACCAGACTCGAAACCAGTGGGGGTTTCTTCTATGGTTAACATTTAATTTATAAAATAAAAAAAGGTGATTTTTGAAATTATAAATTTAAAATTTATGCTATATTACGGAATAAATTAGCTATTTCTGTTATATATATTTTGATCATAACTCGAAAAACGTTATCTACAATCATTCTTGCTGAACTGTATTCTAAAAAATGATGACTGTGGTTTATAGCTGAAGAAGTAGAATTTATGGGAATTGCTTACACTCTGGGAATGTTCGTTTTTTTTTTTTAATAAGAAAATAGAAATTACACTGTTTCCTTAACTCAACCATTAGAGTTAACAGTGCTTACAGTGACATATGTATACTTAATTGGAGCTAGCGCTGATAATTTTTATAACACTGCAGTAAGGCTGTCCGAAATATTTAATCGGGCTAATTCGCTTATGGGTATACCCATTTCAATATTTATTGAGTCATGAACCACTTCCACACTATATTAATAAAGAAAATAAGTCGTTTTATAATTTTTGGTCGGCTCCTTTTAAAGCACTGTAACATAGTTGAAACATACTCTTATTGTAAACACAGCGTAGATGCTGTCGTAGAGAATCTACGCAAAATAATAGGTATAATTTTATAGCTTGTTAAGGACTTAACATTGTTTTTGTATTTTCTAATTTTTTACTATTATGTATTTTATCTTCTTTGCATTATTATTTTCATTTAGAATATTATTTTATTTTCATTTTTATATTTATTTATTTTCATTCTTATATTTATTTATTTTGCTCTCTTATATCCAATTTTATTTTAATATGTATGTACATTACGCATTGTATATGTATGCAAGTCAGCCATTCGCATTACGCTAGCTAAAACTGCCTAATTAGAAATCATTCACTGCAACGTCGTCGGATATGTAATGGGAGTTTTCTTGAAATTTAAGGTACACAAGTATAGGCAGTCGTCTCCCGCGCGACAGTCGAGGTATTAGCGATCGTGCACTCTCGGTCACCTTTCGTGCCTCGTCGTAACGTGTACAGTAACGTCGTCGTAAGATTATTAGAGATTTCTAAGTTTTTCTAGTTTTGGCGGGAATCGTCGAGGACGTTGTCTATACATTTATTTCTGGCGGGAGTCATTTGGTAACGTCGTCGGACCACACGTATAGATTTTTAATAAGTATAAATTCTCGATTTTCTATCATCGTACGTCGAGGCTACTGTGTCCATTGTCGTCTATACATATTTTTAGTCTTCAGTTAAGTTTGTGTCGGAAATTATTTTGGTGAGATTGTCGGCGCGCATGTATAGACCTCCTCTACAAGTACGATCACTCCGCGTCTTGCTGACGGTCGTTGCGGCCGCAGCGCCCGTTGTCTTTTGTACGTTTGTTCGGTCCTTGTCGTATCGGGACTTAGAAATTTTTCATTTAGTTGCTCGTCGTAGCGGACGAGTGTCCCGGGCCAGTTTTCTTATGTAATGTCGGCATCATCGCTCCGTTTTACTTGTCGGTGCGCAGTTCGCACATTTGCTGGTCACTGGATTTTTCCCTTCTTTGGGGCGCAGTAGAGTAGAGAGCTAAAGATTGCACATAGCGTAATATTTCAAACGAGAACGCCTGGGTAGCTGTGACATTACTTTTGTATTGAGATCGGCTATTATCGCTACTGTCGCCCTTGACCAGGCGTTCAAGCTCTAAGAGATAGGGTGGGTTCCCTATAAATGTGAATATAACAAACGTATTTGGTCAAGTACAAATACATGCCAATAATACAGGGCCAAGTCCCTTAGGCAAATTTAAAACAAGGAAAGTATATTAGGCTCCCGGAAAGGGACATATAAATAAGCATAGCACCGAGGTGCGCTTATAAATTTAAGAAATAAATAGGGTTGGCTCCTATAAAAGGTAGTGGTGCATGCAAACAGATAGAGGCACTAGTACATGCCTCTAACAAAGCTTCAGCGGAAGCATATAAGAGTTTAACCTTTTAAACAGAATTAAGGCATAGCGTTGCAACGTACATGCTGAGGCATTACTTTATGTTGCTACCAATGAAAATACATATACAAATGCTAATGTACATTACATGTATAAGAGAGCTCGAATAACTGCAATTATTGCAAATCTATATATCTTACGTACATCGTACATGTACATAGGCAAGAGTGGAAACCGTGTAACCATTTCATTTTTAAATATATTTTTTTTGCACATGCGCATTGAGTTTCACTGTACAACCTCTTCTCTAGTAAATAAGCGAACATACTCTACAAGTAAGTATTGGTCAAGTAATTTAGGAAATTACGAGCAGGCTACAGCGGCGTTGTTCTTCAAACCAGGAGAACGTAACATAGCTAACATAGGATTTTGGTAACGACATTAAATATTTTAACACATGATTGACTGCGTAGAAGTTATCTATGCCCTTGCTATAAGAATGTTACCTATTATTAAATTAATATATTACAGGAATGTATTCCATGATGACACCTATTTATCAAATATTGAGCGCATCCAGAATTAAGAAAGCATTTATTTGTTTCAAAGATCTTACGCTAGAAATCCTGTTTGGAGAAGTTATATTAAGAGGCAAATATTTTAAGTTTACCAGTCTTAGTATAGATGAAAAATTGCATTGGTATGCTGATAAATAAAATATCAGTATCCTTTATTTACTAGATACTACTGTTGGACAGCCAGAAGCTCTTCGTGAAATAAGTGTCGGGTGTTGATGCGGCGTTGAAAGGTATATTTGAGGTACATCTTGACTATCCACCAATGTGAATGTTGAAAGATTCCCAATCTTTCATTTTTTGAAGTTATACACATATCGTAGTCAATTTTAACATAGCACCACAAAAACTTCATTGAAATGTGTGGCTTTAGTGGATTCAGCTGAATCATAGGAACCAGTCGAGCTTTGCAAGCCATATGCCAATACGAATAGTTCAAATTTCTTTACCAACACTACTTCTGCAGTTGATGAAAATAGACTGTAGATTACATGCTCATTAAACTTACTCCTCAAAATTGCATATGCATTATTTTTTAGCCATGAAAATTGAATAAACATTAAATATTACAGTAAATTTGCTGAGCACCATTAATTTTACATAACAAATCGTTGGTAACAAAGTTGTCATCGAGTTTACATGTAATTCTGCTAGATCTTCTTTTAAAGTGTACTTGTGCATATTTCACACTAGGATAATATTAATAACAGTAAAATTAATAAGATAATTAAATGGAATACAATTTAACTGTGAATTTTGTTGTGGTGTACGTTTCTCTATCTTCACCTGGGCTTTGTATTTCTTTTAAGTCATGTATGTCACGTCCCATTAAAATACATAAATCTCCCTTTAAAACCTTTCGGTCCATTATCATGTATGTTAATGTACTTTTCGATTCGTTAAATCTATCTCAGAACCTTGCAAACACGTTTCTATTGTCTTTATGTAACTTTTAACAGTAATAAGAAGAAAAAAATTAACTCGGAAGTTAAATGGATATGGTCAGTTTCTCACAATACTCTGTTCGAATTATCAATACAAAAATTCATTTAAATCTGATTATATACCTGCGAAAATTCTTGCACTACTTTAGTTACTTGTACAGAAGTAATCCTCTTAGTTTTTAAAGAAAGAGCACTTGCTTTACATTCGCTAACTAATCTACTTTCATTAATTTCGTCGTTGGAGAACTTATGAAGACAAAAAGAGTTTCCATTTTTGTACAAAAGTTCCACGCGCTATGATTGCAGCAAGCTTTCGGTCCATTATCATGTATGTTAATGTACTTTTCGATTCGTTAAATCTATCTCAAAACCTTAAAATTGTTCTATTGTCTTTATGTAACTTTTAACAGTAATAAGAAGAAAAAAATTAACTCGGAAGTTAAATGGATATGGTCAGTTTCTCACAATACTCTGTTCCAATTATCAATACAGAAATTCATTTAAATCTGATTATATACCTGCGAAAATTCTTTCACTACTTTAGTTACTTGTACAGAAGTAATCCGCTTAGTTTTTAAAGAAAGAGCACTTGCTTTACATTCGCTAACTAATCTACTTTCATTAATTTCGTCGTTGGGGAACTTATGAAGACAAAAAGAGTTTCCATTTTTGTACAAAAGTTCCACGCGCTATGATTGCAGCAAGTGAAGTAAAACTTCTTCGACTTCGATGTTTTTCTTTCATTCCTCCTTAAGAAAAATACAGCTTGGGTGCACCAACCGCCGCTACTCTCCCATTCGCCAGCTAGCCATCATCTCGCCTCACTTCATCCCTCATTTCGCCAACCTTCTACTTCCTACCATTACCCGACCTCCCTCTCCTACTTCAAAATTAAAACTTTCTATTCTCTCCCGCATCGGAGAGAGCGGAGAGCGGAGGAAGGAACGAAATCGTCCTCCGGTGTAGTAAGGAGCGGGGTCTTTGTGTCTCCACTTCGGACACCGATTCCGAAGTTAATGACTCAATTAAAGCGTTCGTCTAAATCGCGAAATGGCGTTCGAAGGCACGATCCCCGTTCAGATGAAAAGATAATGAATTAGAAATCCTTGATAAGGTTTAATAAGCGCCTGGAGCCCGAGACGTCCGATTTTCTATGGGAGTCGAAAGAGAAATGAGCAATTTTAATTCCTCTCTATATACGTATCTAACTGAAATTTCGAGATAATTAATAATGCTGTTTGAAAAGTTACTAAGTCGATTGAAATTAATTGGAGTTAACATCGGCAGTATACAGACTGTATGTACACTATCGCTCATAAATTTACCACCACCTATTATATCATATCAAAAATGACAAAATACTAAAGCTCAGTATCATTCCAATAGCACTATGGTTTTAACATATTTCTGAAATTGCAAAAACTGTATGTAAATACACCGTTGTTTGACATAAATCCTCTTTTTATCTATTTTAATGTAGGCATATAATCGCAAGATATTGGCGTCTTTCATTACACCGTTGAATTTAGTTGTCCTCTGCGTAAGCCTTTAAATCTTGTAATCACATACTTTCAGTATATACGAGGGCTACCTGCAATGTTCCGTCGATGTTGTGAATCAACAAGACAAACACGGTATTTGTGTGGTTTCTTATTTTTATTCTTCGATGTAGTCTCCTCGAAGATCAATATACGTATTCAAACGGTGCTCCAGCCTCTTCAAGCTGTCGGAAAAGTAGGATGTTTCGAGATCTGCAAAATAGATATCGCTAGGAGCGATAACCTCCTCATTCGAGACAAATCTCTTTAATCCCAGTGATCTGTTCAGGTTTGGGAATAGGAAAAAAATCGCTGGGGGCTAGGTCCGGTGAATGTGGAAGATGAAGGACTAATTCGTAGCGCAACTCATTCAGTTCGGACACGACGATGCAGGGTGCATTGTCGTGGTAGAAAAGCACTCTTTTCCGCTGTAATCGAGGCCGTTTCTCCTTCAATGCTGCATCTAATCCAGTCAATAAATCACTGTACTATTGCCCCGTGGTCGTCCTTCCCTTCTGCAGATAGTCGATGAGGATCGAACCTTGGGAATCCCAAAAAATGATCGCCATGGCCTTTTCAGCTGATGGAACGGTCTTTGCTTCCTTCTAAGCCGATTCGCCCGGAAAAGTTCGCTGCTCGGACTGTGCCTTAGTCTCCGGTATATAGTGGTGAATCGAAGTCTCATCCACGGTTACGAAACGCATGAAGAAATCACTTGGATTGCGTTGGATCCTGGCCAGACACTCCTCCCAAACGGTCAACCGATTTCGTTTTTGCTCCGGTGTGAGCAAACGCGGTACCCATCGCGCCCAAAAGGTTTTTCTTACACAAAATTTCGAGTAGGGTATGGCCAACGCGTTCTTCTGAGATGCCTATTGTCTTTGCTAACACTTTCAGCTTCAATCGGCGATCGGTTAACGTGAAATCATAAATCTTGTCGACTATTCCATCGTTGGTAGCAGCTTCGTCACTTGTGCTTGTGCGGCAACGTTTGAACTCGCTCACCCAAAAGTTGGTGACCGATTATCATGGAATGTGTGTCAGTGAGCCTCTGACAAAATATTTCAAATTTCCGTGGCCGTTTTCTCAGCCATCCAGAAGTGTTTTATAACAGCACAACCATTTGTGCGAAACCGCCTGACTTGCTACACAAAACACGCTCTTAAACAACAATTATTGACAGTAGGCGTCTGAAATTTTGACAGTTGCCATAAAAAAGGTCGCCCTCGCCGACCAATGAATCCACTTCATCCATCGTGAGCCATATCTTGCCGATTCCGGAAACATTTCAGATCGCCCTCGTAAAACCCCCTCTTTTTCTTCATACATTGGGCAACAGGGCCACGACGTGCAGGCATCACCATGAAAGTCTGATTATATTTGCAGATAGATTCCAAACTAGCAGTGGTTGTGGATGTGCTTTTTGTTGCTTTAACTGTGAGCACAGACCTTTTTCGACGAGATAGGAGCGGATTAGTTTTTACTGTGGAAACTGTAGCTATTTTAGAAGAGATTCGTTACAGCGCCACTATATTCAATATTAAGCAAATAACTATAATGACCGACTCGTCCAGCGTGTTGCAGAGCCTGAGAAAATCTCTCAAACATCCGGAAAACTCTCATGATCCAGATTCTAAAACCGAACTTTTTACATGATTTTCACAACAAAGCGTGCAACACATTCTAATACCTGGTGGTGTATTATGCGAAAAAGCTAGGCGATTTCGCCAACAAATAATCCTTTAGCAAGTACCAAATGGTTGGATAACTTCAAAGAACGTAAAAGTAGCCGAATTGCTGACGAAAAATTATGTTGTGATGAATCTGCCTTTGGGTCATACTAGCAAACATTTTTAATGAAAGCTGTAGAAATTAACTTAACGCCCCATTATGCCGACGTGTATTTTGAACAATACTTTCAAACAAATCTCTCCCGCCGAGTAGCAAAATGGCCAAGGACCTGTATACTTTCACGCCCTGTGCCGGTGCCAAACATTAATTGGGTGGGTAGCTATGGTTGCCTTTCGTAAATAGTGGCATTTTTTTATTCCTGAATTTAAAGGAAAATAAAGGATTTGAATTTGCCTTCGGAAGATTTACTTATTTTGGATAACGCCTCTGGGTATCATGATATAGAAGAATTCTGTATAGAAAACAAAGTCCTTCAGCCACCAAATTGTACCTCAATCAGTCAATGAATCAATATGTAATAAAAAAGAATGAAGAGGATGTCCAAGGTATATTGTCTTTTTTTTAAATTTTGATTTTGTGTCAACGATACTACCTCTTTAAAACGAGTGATGTGCTGTGTCATCGAGAGTCATAGAATAAATGTGCCGCAACGTGGATGAACTGCTCAAAGTAAGTGATGCAAATGAGGATTACGTTATTATGCTCGTTTATACGAGATACGAATTCAATCAAGTCAATGTTGATGAGAAATTACCGATATTTGTGACGATGGCTTTTATATGAAATGGCAAAATAACTGGGTTGAGACGATGAAGAGATTCTAACAACGGATGAAGATATAATTTTATAATTATATATATATGTATATATGCATATATAACTAATATATATGTATGTATTGTATTATTGTCTTTTAAATCTTTAATAATATCAAATGTTTTTCTAAATGTTTCTCATATTTCTACATATTTTCTCGTCAGTGTATGGTTGACGCCCTTATCTTTGTTATTGTTGATCTGGTCCCTTCAACATGTGTAGTGGAGATGTACACTCCACACATCGCTTTTCGTAAATATATTTTTGTATGTAATAATAACGTCTTCCAAATTTATTTCTAAAAGGCGTTTAATGTACTGTACTCACATATTTTTAACACATTATTAAAATATATAACACATGGGCTGAGAAGTCCCGGGCCTAACACATAGATGACGCTAGTTTTATTGCAGTCACCTTTCTCTCAGTTAGTACTAACCTTCAAAAGACAGCTGTTAAAATTTCATGATATTCTCTTCATTAGTTTGTGAGTTATTGTGCTAAGAGTCACGCTACTTTTGTTATTTTCAAAACAATGGATCAAAAACAATTTCGTGTTTTAATTTTACACTGCTTCTTGATGGGAAAAAATACCGTTCAAGTGAAGCAATTGCTTGAAAAGTGTTCTGGGGACTCCGCTACATCAGAAACAACAATAAAACGTTGGTTTGCTGACTTCAAACGTGGTCGTAGAGACACCGATGATGTAGAACGCAGTGGACGTCCAAATGAGGCGGTAACACCAGAAAACATCAAAAAAATCCACAAAATCGTTTTGAATGATCGAAAAGTGAAGTTGCGCGAGTTAGCTGACATCGTAAAGATATCAAAAGAACGTATTGCCTTTATATTGAATGAGCATTTGACTATGAGAAAGCACTGTTCAAAGTGGGTGCCGCGTTTGCTCACTGTTGACCAAAAATCAGAACGTGTTGATGATTCTGAGCAGTGTTTGGCCATGTTTAAACGTAACAAACCGGAATTTTTGCGTCGATATGTGACAATGGATGAAACATGGATCCATCACTTCACTCCGGAATCAAAACGATCGTCATCTGAGTGGACAGCAACTAGTGAACCTCGTCCAAAGCGCCCGAAAGTACAACAATCGGCTGGAAAGGTTATGATCTCAACAATAAATATTATATAGCGTTATTGGAGCATTTGAAGGCCAAAATTGCAAAGAAACGACCGCATATAGCAAAGAAAAAAATTTTGTTTCATCAAGACAACGCACCGTGTCACAAGTCAATGAAAACAATGGCAAAACTACATGAATTGAACTGCGAATTGCTCCCACATCCAACGTATTCGCCAGATTTGGCTCCCAGCGACTACTGGCTGTTCGCAGACCTCAAAAAAATGCTCGCCGGTAAGAAATTTCGCACGAATGAAGAGGTTATCGCTGAAACTGAGGCCTATTTTGAGGCAAAAGATAAATCGTTCTACAAAAGTGGTATTGAAATAGAGCGGCGCTGGAATGATTGCGTTGCTCTTGATGGAAATTAATTGATGAATAAAGCTAATTTTGAATCAAAGAAACCGTGTTTTCTTTCTTAGGGCCGGGACTTTTCAGCCCATGTGTTATCATTCCGAAATTATATTACACTACCTTCAAAATTTCTCGTACGTCGGATGGATGGCACGCCTGGCAGCCGTTACTTGTAAATAATTTCATTCCATCAAGAGCGTGTTTACTGTGTGGCCTAACGTATTAGCAATTAAGTTATATATAATGTGTGTACCCCGGTAACGAGCTGAATATAAAGAAGAATTGCGTCAAAGTTACACACGTCGAAGTCGTCTCTCCAGAGAAAAAATTGTTACTTTTCGAGATAATCGTAATATTTGAAATTCTTAGAATTTATTTAAGGTCAAGCAGTGTGTCAGCTGATATTATCGTAACAATTTGGAGTTCCGAACACATTGGTGTAAGCCAAAGACCAGGATACCTAAAATACGAGACATCGCATGTGAGTGTGATTACAAAATTAAAGACTTAAATTATAATAAATTTTCAAAATTTACCGTTCTAGCTAGTACTAAGGAGCTGAGATATTTCACCACAAAATATACAGATATATCCATTTAGAGATATCTCTAAAATATCAAGAAAGCCTAAAGTACTAGATAATAACAGCTTAGAAGCTTTTGATGGAAGTAGATAAAAACTTTGCAAACGTACATGATAAACCGTTGCACAGCATCTCGTAGTACGAAGATGAAAACATTCTTTATGACCGACCGGGGAGCAACTTAAAAGATGTAAAATTCCCTCCTGAATATATGTTTAAATTTGCACTGGCACTTACGTGCGGCAAGGTTTAAAGTGTAAAGAGCAGGAAGCCTATTAGAGTTAAGAAACCGTACATTAGCCGAGTACATGTACGTATGTATATAGGTGAAGCAAATTGTTGCATTTCATAAAAAAAAATAATTACGGTAGGAAGATGTAAATGACACTAATATCCAGCGTATAGAATTTTTAATGTTATGGCTTACATACATGCTAACATAGTAACATCGACGGCGAGAATATTAATTTTACTATGCCTTAGATGTCGGTAATCAGTTTTCTACGGAGAATTTTTATTGATCCGATCTTTATATAATTGGGGCAGGAAAATAGAACAAATTAAATACAATAAAGTCCTTGGTACAACCCGCAATTCACACGGCTGCTACAGTAATAACTTCAAACCGTTTCGATTTATGCATAAGATAAAATGAGGTAAAAATGGGATATTATACCTGGTCTAATTCTCTATTTCTATCGATTTCTACTATTATTGCCATTATTATTATTATTTACTTGCGCAACTTCCACCGCGACGGTAGTTCAAATATGAAATTGTACCGACCAGTGCCGAAATATTTTGGAACAACAGGCAATTCAGTGAGAGACGAGATTATTATATTTTTACACAACAACGTCCCGAATGATGCGCCAGCCCAAAACAATTGCAGATATAGTGATATTTTCTTTAGGAACATACGAGGAAAAGTTAGACAGTTAGCGTGCGCGTACGCAGGAGGTATTAAAATAGCGACCGTGCTCGAAGACCGGGAGGAGTAGCGTGCTGTCGTGCGTTTCTTTCTAGGCAGAAGGACATCTTGCAAAAGATATCTATAAGGAAATATCTTCTGTTTATGGTGGAAAGTGTTTGTCGCGTAAAGCCGCGTATAACTGGGTCGAGAAATTTTCTCAAGGCCGTTCGAAAGTTGTTGACGATCAGCGAAGTGGCCGGCTCATTGATATTGCGACATATGCAACACTTCGATGGCTGGAATAGATTATCCGAACTAATAGGCTGATAACAGTAGACAGCATATCAACTGTAATAGGGTGTTCTCATGGTTTAGCTTACGAACTGATGCACGATCATTTGGGTTTTCGAAAACTTTGCTTACGCTAGGTACCTAGACAACTGACCAAGGAACATAGAAGGAGTCGAATGGGCTTGTCTTTGCAACACCTCTCTCGGTACCCAGAGGAAGGCGGAGACATGCTTAAGGGGATTGCTACTGATGGTGAGATATTCGTGTACCACTACCGATCCAAAACAAAGCGTGCTTCAATGCAATGAAAACATCCTACTTCACCGTCTACAAAGAAATTCAAGATTGTGTCCTCAGTTGGTAAGGTTATGCTTACCGTGTTCTGGAATTCCAAGATGTGCTTTTAGTCCATTTTCCATTTCTTTGCAAGAATTGCAGTTGTCATCTGTTTCGTTTACTACTGGATAAGACGATTTTCATCTGGCACTGTCACTGGCATCACCTTGTAAAATTTTATTTGCGTATCCTTTCTTGTCTTCTTTTTCAACGTTCTACTGATTGGTCCACAGACATGTGTGAATTTATTCAGTTTTTCCTCTATGTCTTTGTTGTTCGATCATAAGATACATCGCAGCCTTAGTACTTAAAATGTTTCGCTTGTTCCAGGACAGTATCTTTTATGGCTATTTAGTCCTAATTGAATATTTCCCCAGGAAAGCCATGGTTATGGTGTTATTTGCGCATATTTTTCATAGTTTTAGCAGACTTTCTGTAATGTATTGTAGTGATATGAAGTATTGTCTATTAATTATCAATGATTTTTTCTAAATTATACTAGTTTACCTATTCCAGATATTTTCTCTTCACTGTTTGGTGCACGCCGTTATTTATTTTTATTATGGCTGATATTATAAGTTGGAGGTAGAGTACTGTTAGCACTCCCTCTTTATGAATTTTTGGCACAGATATTCAATATGTACAGGTTTCTTTCTAAAGTTTTACAGATATATTCACAATTTTCTTGTTTACAAAAAAAACAAGCAGAGGAGACGTAAACGTTACCATCGTTTATTATATATATATCGCTTTTCGTAAACATATTTTTATATAAATAAATATTTCCAAATTTCATTCTTAAAAGATGTTTAATATACTGTATTCACACATTTCAATCACGTTGTATAAATATTACGAAATTATACTTATAATCTTCAACATTCCTCGTACGACGGCAGGATGGCAGCATTTACCTATATAATTTCACTCATACCAAGCATGTTTCTACTGTGTGGCTTACGATATAGGCAAACAAATGTGTTACTATGAATATAGAAAAACATCGCATCAAAGTCATACATGTTGGCATCGTCTCTCCTGAGAATAATTTAATTTATAAAGATCTTCGTTTATATCCGTTCGTAAAGTGTATCAGCTGATACTACAAAGAAAATCTAGAAGTTCCGGACAAATATATTGGAACTCGAAGACCAGTACATCTTAAAGGCGAGAAATCACGTGCGAGTGAGTACGATTTCGAAGATTAAAAGCGTCGAATCTTCTTAAATTCCTCAAAATTATTTGTATCTATTGCTCTCATTTTGTTTCGCCTATTAATTAGAATATTTAACGATTAGCTAGACAGGGATTGCCTTAGGTTTTTTGTAAACAAAATCATATTTTTGCCAAAAAGCGGTATATATTTATTAATTTGTTAATATATTTATTTCTTTAACCTTACATTTGGTTATTTTAATTAGAAAACATTATCATATAATTTAAAAACATGAAGAACAAAATTTAAAAATCCACCATAATTCTAGTCTCTAATGTATAAACCCTGTATAGCTCTTATTAAATAATGTGGATATCCCTGTTCTTTCACAGTATCCCATAATTTACATCCGTTTACCTTCTCGAAGTCTATAAACGTTATCTGTGTATAATTTTCTATAGAATGAATGTTCCATCTGTAGTTAATCTGCCTTTTTCATTTATTCCTCTTCTATTAGTTCTTCTGCTATGGTTTCAACCTGTTCTTTGATATTCTAGCGTAAATTTTATAAGCGGTGTCTAATAGGCTGATTGCTCGGTCAATTTGAGGGTTCTTCTTATCGCCTCTTTTGAACAACGAGACTATTTTGGCTCTTTTCCAATCATCGGGATTAATACTATTTTTCCAACATTTATCAAATACATGTAGGAGTCTTAGGTGTATTATAAGTCCTTCGTATTTTCAAAGTTCTGTGTTGATGCCATCCATACCGGTCGCTTTTCTGTTTCTAGTAGCGATCAAGGCTTCTATCCGTTCTGTTAAATCTACATCACCCAAGCCTTTTACTATCTACTTCATGCATTGTGGTTTCGTCAATATTTTCCTGGTACCAAAGCTATTCATAATGTTTTATCAAGTTATCTTCTTCTATGTTGTTTAATTGTATTAGCTTTTCACGTGGAGGAATTTTTATGAAAATGACGTATGGTTTGTGGTTTCAGAAGGACTCAAAATTCAAGGATTAATTTTGGAAGGAATTAACAACTTTTTACTGTTTTTGTTAATGTAGATTCATCTTTTATTTACAGGCCAGTAAATTTTTGATATCTTTTTGTATTGATATGTCTCCGTATGAGAGTAGGATCTGTACAAGTAATATTTTTGAATATAACTTATAAAACACTTCCTTTCCTTGTACAGCGAAAATGATGTCCATATAAGCCATAATTCGTTTATTTATAGCGACCCATTGTTAAAAAACCACGAAGCAAGCTTAAAACAACGTAATAAAGAAACAAAAGGAAACAACATATATCCTAAAAAGAGAAATAATTAAACAGTAAATAGAAAAAAAATATCAATTGCTTTATTGTGAATAAATAATAATAATCAAAGAATGTAGATTTTCATGATCGGTATCGTGTGAAGAGGATTCTTCCGGGCTATTTAGCCATTGTCCGCTACGAGGAGGAAAACTATCATTCGACGCTGAGCCACCGAAGCGAACAATTCGACCTCGCCGCTGAAGATGTTTACCGCAGCTGTAAACGAAACGTCCGGACGACATTCCAACGGACCACAGCTAAATAGCCAGGAAGAATCCTCTTCATACAATACCGGCCGTGAAAATCTACATTCTTTGATATGTCACCTCTACGGAGAGGATAACTACTATTCGACGCTGAACCACCGAAGCGAACACTTCGACCTTGCCGCTGCAGATGTTTACTGCAGCTGTAAATGACACGTCCAGAATAAATTCCAACGGACCACGCCTAAGTAGCCCGGAAGAATCGTGTTCATACAAATAATAATCAATGTATTACATTCAATAAATAATAGATTGAGCTAAGGGGTGTGTCCGTACTACGCCAACTTCCTGACCAAAACCTGCTTCTTCTTTAGTTGTCAGATAACTTAAGTTACAATTTAGATTTGTGACCATTTCGATAAATAGCTATGAGATGGCATAGTTTCTTCTTCTGACTATACAGAACAAAGACAGAATGGTCTATTCCTTTAATTATTTACTACAATCATTCCCATACAGCTACATAGATATACTTAAATGACATCGTGGTCCTCATAGTACCGCAAATACTCTAATAACATAGGAACAACCACGAAACTACCATTGATATATCATTCCGTATACCCACATATTCCGCACTTGCATCTTCACATCATCTATTAAAGACCGTTCAACTAGCTAATCATATTTGAATGCGAAGTTAGACCAACCACGCGATCTACCGCTCCTCGAAAGTAGAAATAGCGTATCTTGGAACATTTAGCAATTTCGGACGGTTATTTATTTAGATGCAATTTAGAGAGCAATAACTGAATTTAACAGTACTTTAAACGCTTGCAGTGTGGCATGAGCTATGCACCCGTCGCATTACACACACTCCTGGACATTCTCACAACTCATTTCACTGTGAACCGCAATTATTTATTTAGAATTTAATTTGTAGATGACGTCTACCTCCATACGTGGTGCATGTGAATTACGAGCTAACTGTATCTAGACGTAATATGAAACAAATATAAGGACAGTAATTCAACGTCCTCGTTACGCTCTTGACATATTCAGATATAATTGGCTGCGATTTCTAAGTTAGTTAATTCGAAGTTATGCAAGTGGGATAACTGGCATGATGTGATCCTCTGTTAGAACTTATACATGCTTTTAATTTATAAGTTGGCCGAATGAAGCTCGAAAATTATTATTCTCCTGCAATATTTTGCAGGTTCCACAATCAGCGAAGTTGTAATATTCTTAACGTTAGAACGCTAGACGTTAGTGTCTCATACTCACATTGAAAGATTTCAATATTGAGTTCCGGTGGCTTACGAAAGCTTGTATAGTCATTTTCAGATATATTTTATTATATAGGCTGATTCGAATTAAGTGCGCGCCATTACTATCTCTGTTGTTATTGCTTTTGAAACTTGATTAAATTGGCAAAGTAATAGTGTTTTCAACACTGATTCATATGCAGTATACGAAAAAAACAATTGCCTTACGCATGTTTTTAGATTTATATTTTTTTAAGAGGAACGCCCTGTATATTTTAAAAATTTTGAAGGATATATTAAGTTATGCTATAAAAGTTTTAAAACGCTTTTGTCTTAAAATGAATAATAACGGAATTATAGCAGTTTCCATTTTGTTCTAAGTGTTATTGCTCCACCAATTTTTGACAAAACATGCATGTCTTTATGTTTAATGTTTATTGTGACGTATTAAAACAATGTCGTTGCAACTAAATTGAAAAGAAGAAAGTAAATATATAACTGATGCTCAAAAGTATCACCTTCCTTCTCAATACATTTTCGTGCTTCAGTACACTCTGAGTAACTCTTAACACTGTCCCTCCATCCAATTCGCGGAAAACTTTCTTAAGTTTATTTTGCAATTCGTTTACTTTATTGTACCGCGTTTTATACACCCGATCTTTTAAATGCCCCCAAGAAAAAAGTTTAAAGGTGAAAGGCCAGGACATCCACTTATTGGCAAATACGATGCGGCAATTGTGGCAGGGGCACCGTCCTGCTGAAAGTACAAATTTTGCCACAACAGATAATTGACGTTATCAAGGTAATCCTCCAGAATATTCTGAATAAATTCCAGATATCTGTCTTCTGCTAAAGTACCATTGTAAAGCATTATATTGACAACTATCGAACCAATTAATCCACACCAAACATTGAAAGTAATTCTTGTAACTTGTGCAGCTTGCGCACTATTAACAAATTTTCTTATGATCAATAGTGATGAATAAATGAACATATTAAACAGGGAACTTTTGTTTCATCACTTCATAAAATACCCTGTACTTCATTCCATTTGTCATCACAAAAATTAGCGCACCATTGGCAGAAAGCCCACCTCCTGTCTGGATCTCCTGGTTGTAATGTTTGTGAGGTTCGGTACTGAAGTGGGATATACTTTTTTTAAATTCTCTGAACTGATGCATAACTAAAATCCAGTTTCTTAGTAACATCTCTAATAGAAAATTTTAGATGGGCTCCAAAATATGCTAACACTGTGCTTTCTACTTCTTCGTTAATAATATTGTTCTTTATTCCTTTTTGGTTTAAATAAGCAATCACGTTGTCTAAATTGTTTGTAAAGCTTTCGAAACATCGATCTCGCTCTTGTTGTAAATGTAGAGGATACTGTTGAGCATAATCTACGCTAGTCTTTCTTGAATTCTTGCCGCATACAATGGATGCTTGCAACATACCGCAATTCTCTAAATAAGGAAACATCACAGTGAGAGATTATTTAACACTCAACAATGAAAGATAACGAAAAGAAAGTAATAATAATGTCAGAGACCCAAAAAACACCACAATATCAAACAACCAACTAATTTGGCAAAAAATTTAAATTTCAAACGGCATATTATTTGTTTTGATTTAAAATCAGACAAGCCTACTAGTATTTTACAGTATGAAATGAACAATGAAAATTACTATCAACTAAAATCCAATATAACTTCTTCATTTTAAGGCAATAGTATATTAAAATCTTCACGTCATAACTTAATATACTTTTCAAATTTTGAAAATATACAGGGTGTTCCATTTAAAATATTATAAATCTCAAAATTTCTCGGATATGTGTTACGCAATTATTTTCTCGTATACTCCGTATTAATCAGCGTTAAAAAACACTACTACTTTGCTGATTTAACCTACTTTCTAGAAACAATAATAACAGAGATAGGAATGGTGCGTAGTTAATTTCAATCAGCCTGTATACGGTGCAGTTTCGTTAACGTAAAATAATTATAGGTGTTCATATGTTCAAGAAGTTCATGTTACTAGATAAAGTCAATCGCAAACAAAAGTGGGTTTAAAACTAAGTTAAATGTGTAATACATATGCTTAACATATACACTGCATTCCAAAAATACCGAACAGAACAAATAACATTAGTAATTTATTGGCAAAAAAGATTCAGGTTATTGCATGGCAATGCAAAACCGCACACCTCAAATCAGACGGAGACCTGGCTTTAGAAACACAATTGGGAAGTTATTGTCCATCCTGACTCCTTCTGATTTTCCTTTGTTTGGTTCGTTTAAAGCTCATTTGTCGGGTAATAGGTTTCAAGACGACGGCGAAGTTCAAGATGAAGTAAAATAATATTTACGAAGAGAGTATACAGAAGCTAGTGATTCGCGAAGACAAATAGCTTAACATTGGCGACGATGATGTTCAAAAAACAGTTCGCGCTTTTAATTAATATGCGTTTGATTTCTATAAATAAAGTAGTCGGTCTGTAGTCCACAAATATGCCTTAATAACCCAACATTCCTCGTATAATTTTTAAAATGTAGGAAAAATGTCAATAGAACTTAATTCTTGTTAACTAATCCCCTTTTGACAATTTAACTTGTATACTTATACAAGTTTAACTTTTGCGTTATTTAAAGTTAATTTTACTGCAGTGATAGTGTTAATATTGTTGTTTGCATCTGTTTTGGTTTTATAACCCTTTTCTAGGGTCTCCTGGCCTAATGAATGTGCAAATTTGAATGAAACCGTTAGCCATGATATAGGAAATATTATTCAAGATATTATCAGATTGGTTCCGTTTTCTCTTTTCCTATATTTTGATATGAACTTACTTTTATTTTGACGTCATACTAATACCCAAGCTCTCCAACTCTATTCTCTACCCGCGTAAGCATGCATTGCTTTATCAACTTTATGACTTTAATGTAGGTCAACCAGCGCCGCTCAAACGTTTCAATAAAATAAACGCACTTGTCATTTACTATTGAATTCAAATATTTTTTTCTATTTAGGGACATCATTCATTACAGTAACCACATGAACTTCACTGACACCCTATATCAATTATTACGACGCTAACGTCGCTTTCAAGTTAATATTCCTTGTAAAACAGAAGACGAAAAAAATTACAAAACCTCATAAATTTCTTATCTCCAAACGTATCGTTTTACATTATCAAATGTAAAAACGCTTTATTACTGCTACTTCTATTACTATCATTATTACTGCTGGTATATATTTTCACCTTAAAAATAAAATTACACGTTGTAACTAGAGGACTTAATCTATAATTATTTAACAAAATATGGGTTGAAAATAGCGACGCGTACGTCTGAAAAGACCGGTTTTTCAAACGTAAGCGGCTTTAATACCGTCGCAAGCTACACGATACCTTTTCCGTTTCGGAATGTTCATTTAATCGCTGACATTGATAAATGTATCACGTACTTATTTAGATGGGATTAATAATTCCCCAAAGAGCAATTCGCTTCCAATAATCCTTTTTCGCTTATAAAACAGAGCGACATTGACGATTCTATTATACGTGGGACGAACAATTTATACAATACTTATAATCGATTGTACGTATACACATTTAGTATTGCTTTGTTCTTGTGATTGCTGATTATCAACCATTAGGCTGTTCTAGATTTTGGAAATTTTTATTTGCGCTTATCAATTTTGTAAAAGATTTTATAACAGTATTATAGGAAATTCTCTAGACGTGTTTGGATTATTAATCGTTCTGACACACGTGACAAGTGAAAAACATCAACTTTTCACATATCCTCGTAAATTTTTAATACGCTCCATTATATAATTAATTCACCTTGAGAAAGGATGTAAAACTAAGAAGTCCTTTATTTTTTCACATAACACATGGGTTGAAAAGCTCCGGGCCTAACACATAGATGACGCTAGTTTTATTGCAGTCACCTTTCTCTCAGTTAGTACTAACCTTCAAAAGACAGCTGTTAAAATTTCATGATATTCTATTCATTAGTTTGTGAGTTATTGTGCTAAGAGTCACGCTACTTTTGTTATTTTCAAAACAATGGATCAAAAACAATTTCGTGTTTTAATTTAACAGCGCTTCTTGATGGGAAAAAATACCGTTCAAGCGCAGCAATGGCTTGAAAAGTGTTATGGGGACTCCGCTCCATCAGAAACAACAATAAAACGTTGGTTTGCTTACTTCAAACGTGGTCGTACAGACACCGATGATGCAGAACGCAGTGGACGTCCAAATGAGGCGGTAACACCAGAAAACATCAAAAAAATCCACAAAATCGTTTTGAATGATCGAAAAGTGAAGTTGTGTGAGTTAGCTGACATCGTAGAGATATCAAAAGAACACATTGGCTTTATATTGCATGAGCATTTGACTATGAGAAAGCTCTGTTCAAAGTGGGTGCCGCGTTGGCTCACTGTTGACCAAAAACAAGAACGTGTTGATGATTCTGAGCAGTGTTTGGCCATGTTTAAACGTAACAAACCGGAATTTTTGCGTCGATATCTGACAATGGATGAAACATGGATCCATCGCTTCACTCCGGAACCAAAACGATCGTCATCTGAGTGGACAGCAACTGGTGAACCTCGTCCAACGCGCCCGAAAGCACAACAATCGGCTGGAAAGGTTATGGCCTCGGTATTTTGGGATGTGCGTGGTGTAATATTCATCGACTATCTTGAGAAAGGAAATACCATCAACAGTGAATATTATATAGTGTTATTGGAGCGTTTGAAGGCCGAAATTGCAAAGAAACGACCGCATATGGCAAAGAAAAAAATTTTGTTTCATCAAAACAACGCACCGTGTCACAAGTCAATCAAAACAATGGCAAAACTACATGAATTGAACTGCGAATTGCTCCCACATCCACCGTATTCGCCAGATTTGGCTCCCAGCGACTACTGGCTGTTTGCAGACCTCAAAAAAATGCTCGCCGGTAAGAAAGCTCGCACAAATGAAGAGGTTATCGCTGAAACTGAGGCCTATTTTGAGGCAAAAGATAAATCGTTCTACAAAAGTGGTATTGAAATGTTAGAGCGGCGCTGGAATGATTGCGTTGCTTTTGATGGAGATTACGTTGATGAATAAAGCTAATTTTGAACCAAAAAAAACGTGTTTTCTTTGTTAGGCCCGGGACTTTTCAGCCCATGTGTTATAGTTGGTCACAGTGAAAATCGTCCACCTCGTAGTAGACGCACATTTTCTGCTATTCCTCATTACACAATCAATAATGGCAAGCTATGTTTTCTAATTTTATAGCATAGTACATATACTACAGAAGTACATAAAAACATTATACTTTAAGTTCACACCAAATTAACAAAAAAAAACACGTTTTCAAGAAAAGTCCCGTGTCTTACGTCAGGTACTACAATAGTTTGTTCTTATACGGTTATATTTTCTAGGGTATGTAGATATTCCAAAAATATTTATGTAATGGAATCGAGAAAAAGACAAAATAGTTGCGATATTCGACGTTTGATAGTGGAACTGCAGAAGGATGAGAAATCGCCAGAATTGTAGGCGAAAGCCGTACAACAGAGTGTTGGAATGATATGAAATATTGTCTATTAATTATCAATGAATTTTTCTAAATTTTACTAGTTTACCTATTCCAAGTACTTAAAATGTTTCGCTTGTTCCAGTACAGAATCGTTTATGGCTATTTAGTCCTAATTGGCTATTTCCCCAGGAACGTCATGGTTATGGTGTTACATATTTGCGCATATTTTTCATAGTTTTGGCAGACTTTTTGTAATGTATTGTAATGATATGAAGTATTGTCTATTAATTATCAATGATTTTTTCTAAATTTTACTAGTTTACCTATTCCAGATATTTTCTCGTCACTGTTTGGTGCACGCCGTTGTTTTTTTTATTATGGTTGGTGTTATAAGTTGAAGGCAAAGTACCGTTAGTACTCCCTCTTTATGGAATGTTAGCACAGATATTCGATCTGTACTGATTTCTTTCTAAAGTTTTACAGATATTTACTTTGGGTATCCTTTATTAACCTATAATTCACAAATTTCATGTTAAAAAAAGTCCCTTCAACAACACTTGCAGAGGAGACGTAAACTTTACTATCGTTTATTATATATATCGCTTTTCGTAAACATATTTTTATATAAATAAATATTTACAAATTCATCCTAAAAGACGTTTAATGTACCGTACTCACACATTTCAATCACATTGTATAAATATGTATTATTACGAAATTATATCTCATAATCCTCAAAATTTCTCGTACGACGGAAGGACGGCACGACTGGCAGCATTTACCTATATAATTTCACTCATATCAAGTATGTGCCTACTGTGTGGCCTACTATATAGGCAAACAAATGTGACATAGTCTCTCCTGAGAATAATCAGTTATTTTCTCATATAACTCTTTAATTTACAAAGATCTTCGAATATATCCAGTAATAAAGTGTGTCAAGTGATACTACAAATAATGTCTGGAACGTCCGGATACATTTATTGAAAGCCGAAGACCAGTATTTTGTCATAAAAGCGGTATATATTTTTGCAATTTGCTAATATATTTATTTTTACAACCTTACATTTGGTTATTTTAATTAGAAAACTTTATTATTCAATTTAAAAACAAGAAGAACACAATTTAAACCAAAGAACCCATTTAAAAATTAAAGAGCCGGAGATTTTCCATCACAGTATATTAAAAAGATGGACTGACGATAAAAGAATATGCAGCAATGGTAGTACTTATTCGAAAGAAATTCTGATACTGGAAAGGACGAACGATGGATTTTAAAAGAAATAAGTATTGATTCGAAATAGAGCGCATCAAAACTAGCGAACGAAGTAGATCAATACTTGGGGAAGAAAGTTCATCCCGAAAATATTAGAAGATTGTTGTGGAAAATGGATTGCATCGACGTATCGCTAGAAGGAAGTCTTATATTAGTAACAAAAATACGAACGTAAGAGTTGAATCTGCAGACGAGTATGTAAGAAAAGATATCCCATCCTGGGAAAAAGTTTTATATACAGGTGAAACAAAAATGTGTGGCATAAATTGAATCAATAACCAAAACCAAAGAATTTTATATCAATCAGAATTTGTGGTGACAGGTGTCGGTAATATTCATTTTAGGCAAGGCATCATGGACAAATTTTAGTATTTAAACATATTAAAGAAAAGTGTCAAACAAAGTGCAGAAAAAAACCTTTATTTTTTACCAGGATAATGATCCTAAGCATAAGTCCTGTATTGTAAACAATAGTTCCTTTACTACTGCCCAAAAGTTTTTCAAACTCAAATGCAATCGCCGGACTTGAACGTAATAAAGCACGGTTGGCAGAATTAAAATTTAAACCGAAAAAGCATACAATTGCAAATAAACAACAACTCAAACATGCAGTTAAAGAAGGATGGTCAAAAATAATAGCCGAAGTAACTAATAAATTGGTGCTTTCTATGAACGCCAGAATAACTACCGCCAAAAATGGCAATGGATGGCCTACTAAATATTAAATATTATTATTAAGATAATTACAAAAGTTAATAAACGTTCTATTTGTTTATTTACATGCTGCTTTAAGGTGGACAATTTACACTGTGATCATCAATATCCTATAGATGTCCTTCTTGTATATTATACGAATATAAATTGTTATATCGCTGTATTTTATATAACTTTAGGCTATTTTATAAGATGATATATTACACATATTAAGAAGGAATTAATTAGACCGGATTTTACAACAAATTAACCTCCAATAGTAGGTGGACAATTTTCACTGTGGCTAACTATAGCTATATTTTCTAAGAGGATCCTTTCAAATTATTGATAGTTGCAGTTTCAGCTGAGGTATCCGGCATAAATTTAAAACAGGATTTAATAGTTAAAGTACCCCCAAAAAGTGTGATGTCATGTGCTTTCCCAAATATAATATTTTGACATAGAGAGATTCAGTCGTCCCTCAATATTTAAAGTAAAGTAGCTCATTGATTCATCTCATGAACTGACCTCATCAATTCGTAATAGCATATAATAATATACAATATCAGTCCTGTGTACTGCAGGAGATCGTAGTCATTGTATTTGATGTTCCCATTTCACTTCTTAACCAGCATTTGTTGTGGTTGCAATGTTATTTCTTTATTTTTTGTGTTATACTCTATATACCATTACTTCAAGACTTAATATTTTCAACCAGCGCTTGCGAACATTATCAATTTTTAATCATACCATTTTTCATCGATGTGCAATAATTTGAGAGAAAATTTGACTGTGAATATTTAGACAGGTGAAAAAAGGAATGTCACTTGTAAATCGACAGAAGGATTGAAATAGATATAGTAGAATTAAAATATAGTAAGATAACTATGATTGAAGCTCCCAAATTGAACGAAATAACTCATTTACTTCATGAAGAAAATACACGGCGGCGACTTTAATATAAATTTTATTACAAACAGCAGAATAACACATCAAGTACTTAAAGTACTCAGGATGCTAAATCTTAACAGCAAACAGCTTCCAACAATTCTTCCAATCAGTATATTCTATTCCATCCAGTAGATCAACTATGTCAGTTATGTTTAGGGGTGATTTATTGATTGACGTGGCGTCGTTTGATGAGTGTGAGGTCTTGAGTGTGAGTTTTCTTGTAAGAGATTGCGCTAGTATTTGCCACGCCTTTGCATTATTTATTCAACTTATTATCCCTTTCAACATATACTTTCCCAAATTGTTGGAAAACGGAGAAATTATACCTAGTTCACAAAATAAAACGATGCCACTTTAATCAGCAAGTATAGACTAGTTTCTTTAATTAACAACTTTGCCAAAGTACACGAAATGGTTCTATGTAGTTACATATGTACATACATACAACAATTTCGTGCAATTTTATCTGAGAACCAATATGGTTATGTGCGTAGGCGATTCACTTCGGTAACTTTACTATGATTATACCACTATACTATAGTACTACACTACTATATTAATTCATAGCCAAATGACGATAGCAAATATACAAGTTGATATAATCTATATAGACTTCGCGAACGCCTTTGGCCGAGTTGATCACGACCTACTTCCACTGAAACTAGCACGGAGCGGTTTTTCACCCAGATTTGTGTCACTATTTCGAACATTTTTATTAGAGAGAACACAGTGCGTCACATACCTGGTCATACATCTGACAGGTGCTTCTGGGGTCGCACAGGGAAGTAACCTGCGCCATCTACCTTTTATGATATTTGCTAACGATCTATGATGCAACAAATTATTGTTTGCTGATGGACTCAAGCATAATGGCATGATAAGTACCATTTCGGACTGCAATTTGCTGTTACAGAGCTTGAGTAAACTAGAATCCTGGTGTGTCAATAATAAACTAAGAACGAACGCCGAAAAATGTACCGTTGTAACTTATTCACGAAAGTTTTCTCTGCTTATTCACTATTGTTTTCCCTCAAAGAGTCTAGGTGTTTTGTTTGACACCAAATTAGCTTTTGAAGAACATGTCAGTAGTGTCTCATCCTTTGCATTAAAAGTTTTAGGACTTGCATTAAGAATACCGGGGCAGTTTAGTGCTTTTGATGCGATCGAGGCATTATATTTAGCATTTATGAAGTCTCAGCTTCGGTATACATCCATAGTCTGGTTACCTTTGTATGCATCATCCGCACCTCTATTTGAAAATGCTCAAAGAAAGTTCCTCAAATATGCATATTTTGAACAACTTGGGGAATAAGTAACATAAACAATGCTGCTAAATACAGCTGCTCATGGTATTAATGAAATCATTCAAGAGAAAGACAATGTAAGGAGAAAAAAAATGCTAACACACGGACACGCTTACCCGGCGTCATCAGTATGGTTTCGAGTGATATTTTACTCAACACATTGCAATTCCATCTCTGCTACTACCACCGTATCTAAACCTACAGCCCAAGTGAGTATTCTTGGGGCTAACTAGTACCAAAAGAACGAAACACTCATCTGCCGGTTCAAACACAGCGAAAACAATCCGGTACAGTTTCCCAACCCTTCTCACGAAAAACACATGGATTGATAAACCAGAGAGGGCAACATGTCCGTGTGTTAGCGTTTTTTTGTCTCCTCATATTGCCTTTCTCGCGAATGATTTCACCAATACCATGAGCTGTATTTAGCAGCATTATTTAAGTTGTCTTCTAGGCATTTTAGATGTGTTTTTAATATGGAGTATATCCTATATAAGGCTATGATCATAGTATTCTACTGAACAACTTTCAGATACAGTCTACAATCACAACACCATCAAGCTGATGCGAGATTTCTCTGCAGTCTGGTGAATGATAAGATTAACACCCTCTCACTACTTGAACGATCTCTCTACGTCTTCTACTGTCCCTGTGCTAATACCAACCCTTTGATTAAATCACCAATATATAGAATATGTACCACCTTTAACGAAATTAATGCGGATATTGATATTCATTTTTCCACTCTAGTAAAATTACAAAATTCTTACATCTAATTTTAATTTTAGTTCTATTTTCAATGAGTTTCAGTTTATGTTATGTCATTGTATTTTTAGTTTGTAGTTTCACTTCATTACTTTCTTCACGTCATTTTCTTTTTCTCTTTATTTTTCAGTTATATTATTATTTGCATATAAGAAAATCCTTTAATAAAACAGTATTATGTTGATTATGGTTAGTTGTCCTGTAAACTGAAGCTAAAAATAACAAATTACTTCTCAAAGTCAAAATTTATATTTCAAAGCTTTTCCGGATGAAATATTGCGCAGAAGCTTTCAACTAGCTAAATCCTGTAATTTGAAGAAACTGCTGATGAAATATTATACATCATATATACACCTATTCCCCAAGACGTTAATAATGTATGAACATAAACCATTTTTATGACTTCGGCGCAGCAGAGCATCGTATATCGAATTTTCCCTTTAATCTATGAAATATAGTCATAATAAAATTGGATCCCAAATTGATGTATGTAAGGTCCATTTACCTCCGAGATCCCGTTATTAAACAACTTTATTAGGAGATTATTCTGTTGAGGAATAACTTCTAATTGAACTTTTAGATGACATTAAAAACGGTAAATTGAATTTTAAGACCTACCCGCTTTCAAGAGGTTACGGACCCTAGAAGAAAGTATGACGGAGGCGAAGAGGTAGAGGGAGAACTCATTGGAATTTAATAAGCGTCGATCGCAACTTTCCCTCTGAATATTGTTTAATTATTGTTAATATTATTTCCACATCAATCACGCGACCCCATCTAACTTCTTCAATTAAACTCTTGGCTTTACCGCACACAAAAGATTGCCACGATGAACAAAATTGCAAGGCAGCTTTTAATATGCTTGCATACATAATTTATGAGAATATGCTATGCCACACAAAATTTTCAAATTAAGTTACTGTATTAAAACGAGAATGAGGATTAAAAAGTAAATAACGGTGACAACGTAGAGTCACAAATTGTTTTCCTCTTTCCTTTTATTTATAAGCAACTGGCTTTCAAACATTTCAGTAATATCCTATTTGATCACGTCACCAACTTGTAACAACAAAAATTAATTACGCATAATATATTACCATAATTTCCAAGAAAATTACAGGAATTGCATTGCTTTTACACGTCTCTAGAGGACGTGAAAATAGTGTTGAAGATGATCAAATATCATTTATAAAGACGGGTAGCCAATCACGGTCCGTAAACATAAGTGTCGGGCTGGAAAATACGTGACTTTGGTTTAAATAAGTAACCTAGTAAATATTAAAATCCCGAATCTATTCCACTAAATATACGAATCATGGCATAGTTTTACATACAGAATGAGTATAAAGTAACGCATAAAATTCGTAAATCCTTTATTTGTACTTATATTGAAAATCGCAGAGGGTTTGAAAATACTTTCCTTTGGCGTCAAAAGAACAATCATATCTGTTATCACTGCGACGATATGAGGCCATCAATGTTTTTCTTAAGGATATCCTGTAGAGTGTATTTTATTTTTAGATACAACCGCTTTTTATATGTACAAATATGTAATAACCTTAAAAATGGTGAGAAGTGTGTTATTTCCAATTATCGTCCTATAACGTTATTAAATAATTTTGCTAGAGATTTTAAGAAACGTTTTTACAAGTATATTTATGCTTAAGGTAGATCTAGGATTTCAAGTGACCAACACTGTTTAGTTGCTCAACGATCTATAGTAACTAATCTTGCTACAGTTAAATTAACATCCACATTAATACTAATATTAATATGAACATCAATACTAAACCAAAGTTGGCATTAGTAATGATAAAATTACAATTATCTTACAATTACCCAACGTAATTAAATACCGAAAAAATATCAGTCTCGGAGGGGACTTGAACCCAATATCTTTAAGTCTCCGGCGTAACGTGCTAAACCCTTGCACCACAAGGCGATTGAATTCAATTCACTTTAACTCCCCCTAGATGTCACGTTGCCAGTAGGTATATCATAATAATAATAATATTTAATGCCCAACAGATACAAATATCCAATTACAAGGCAATGTTAAATAATATACACATGCAAATATAAATAACATAAAATTAAAGTATGTCAAATTAGAAAACTTAGTAACTAGTTGCTTTAATTTAAATTAAAAAAAAAAAAGTAGTTTACCAGTGGTTAGGAAAAAAGAGAGAACGGGAAAAGTATTCAACTAAGTGTAACGCACCCGCGGTCTACATACCGTCAAAAGGGACGGTAAAGTGCAGGTATGTATATCCAACTCGGCAAACTCCATAGAGTTGAAATTGCTACACAATCTGTGTATTGGTGACCTGATGGCGATGTTTGTTCTAGGTGCGTAACAGTAAAATGTATTTGTTTGCCTAGATCCCGAACGTGGTACAATGAAGTTGATTTTACTCAACAACTCAGGTACATCAAGACCATTATGAAGTAAAGTAAATAGGAATTTACACTCAGCCTGTTTTCGACGTAGTTCTAATGAATCAATATTAAATGCCTCTAGCAGAGCACTGTGGCTAAATCCTTGTATCAGGTAAGTATTAAATTTTTTAAAGTACAAGAACTTCAAACACCTTCTCTGAATCTGCTCTAGAAGATGTATCTGATAGATGTACATAGGTGACCAGACCACGGACGCATACTCCAGTCGAGACCGAACAAAAGCGAAATAAAGAGGAAGAATAGCTGTTATAGAAGCAAATGGTCGTGTAACACGTATAATGAATCCTAACATACTCAACGCTGATGTACAAATACTGGATATGTGCTCCATAAATGTCAGTCTTGAGTCAAAGACGACGCCCAAGTCTCTCATAGAGGTCTCTCTAGGTAAAGAAGATCCAGCCAAGTGGTAGGTATATATAATTGGAGTCGTCTTACGAGTGTAGGTGACAATTTTGCATTTGTTTACATTAACTGTTAGTTTGTTGTTGACACACCACGTGTGGAATATATCGAGTTGGCTTTGCAAATGATTGCAATCCTGAGAATTATTAATTGTTGAGTACAACTTCAAGTCATCTGCGTATAACAACTTTGGACAGTTCAGTTGATAGCACAAATCATTTATATATATGACGAACAGAAGTGGACCCAAGTTACTCCCCTGAGGAACTCCAGAGCTCGGCGAGAAGCAATCAGACTGAAATCCCATGTATGTCACAAATTGCTTTCTATCAAGAAGATACGATTGGAATAAAGACAATAAAGACAAAAGAGAAGACGAAAATCCAATATTGTCCAATTTATTAATAAGCACGGTGTGGTCGATTCGATCAAAAGCTTTTGTTAGGTCAGTATACACAACATCTACCTGTCCACCGGCATCAATACTATCAGATAGGTATTGTGTAATTGTAACAAGATTAGTTACCGTAGATCGTTGAGCAACGAAACCGTGTTGGTCATTTGAAATCCAGGGTCTAACTTGAGCATAAATATACTTGTACAAACATTTCTCAAAAACTTTAGCAAAATTATTTAATAACGATATGGGACGATAGTTGGAAATAACACACTTCTTACCATTTTTTAAAAAAAAATAATATATCACAGACATTATTAAACGGCAAGTGCGTAACAGTTAAACTAACACCCATATTAATACTAATATTAATATTAATATCACGTTGGAAATTGCAAGGAAATTGTAATTTTATCATTACTAATTCCAGCGGTGGTTTAGTATTGATATTCATATTAATATTAGTATTAATATGGATGCCAGTTTAACTGCTGCGCACTTTCCGTTTAATAATGTAGTGTCCGTCAGATATTACAATATGTCTACTGGTATCTAAGGAGATTTAAAGTGACTTGAATTCAATGGCCTTATGGTGCAAGGATTTAGCACGTTACGCCGGTGACGTAAGGATGTCGGGTTCCAGTCCCCTTTGAGACCGAATATATGAGATTTGAGTCTAATTACTTCACGCCAACCTCTGGAGTTCCTCAAGAGAGTAACTTGGGTCCACTTTTGTTTCTGATATATATAAACGATTTGTGTTATCAATTGAGCTGTCCAAACTTGTTATACGCATATGACTTAAAATTATATGCAACAATTAATAATTTTTAGGATTGCAATTATTGCAAAACCAACTTAATGCATCCACTCGTAGTGCATCAATAACAAACTAACAGTTAATGTGAACGAATATAAAGTTATCACCTACACTCGTAACAACTCCAATTATTTATACCTATCACTTAGCTGGATCTCCTTTACCTAGAACTACCTTTGTGAAAGACTTGCGTGACGTCTTCGAGTCAAGACTGACCTTTACATAGCATATATCCAGTATTTGTACATCACCGTTGAATATATTAGGACTCATTATACGTGCTGCACCTTCTATAACAGCCATTCTTCCCCTTTATTTCGCTTTTGTTCGGTCTGGACTGGAGTATGCATACTTGATCTGGTCACCGATGTACATATATCAGACACATTTTCTAGAGCAGATTCAAAGAAGGTGTTTAAAGTTCTTATACTTTAAAATATTTAATACTTACCCGATACAAGCATTTAGTCACAATACCCTGCTAGAGATATTTAGTATGGATTCCTGAGAGATACGTCGAAAACAAGCTGAGTGCAAATTCCTATTTACTTTACTTAATAATGGTCTTGATGTCCCTGAGTTGTTGAGTGAAATCAATTTCATTGTACCACGTTTAGGAACTAGATAAGCTAATATATTTTACTGTTTTGCACCTATAACAAATATCGCCATCAGATCTGCAATACATAGAATGTGTAGCAGCTTCAATTCCATGGAGTTTGGTGAGTTAGATTCACATAACTGCAGTTTACCGTCTCTTTTGGCAATTTGTAGACCACAGATACATTATACATAGCAGAATTCTTTTTCTACTCTCCTTTTTTCATTTTACCAACTGGTGAACTTTTATTTAAGTTAAATCAAAGCAATTTGTATGTAACTGTAGATAGTCATGGTATGATGTAGTTAGTTATAAGTTGTTATTGTAATTTGATCTACCTTAGTTTTTATGTTTACTTAGAAGTAACTTGTTTTTACATATGTACATATTAATTTTTGCCTTCTACTAGGATATTGTATTCTGCATATAAAAATCGATTGTAGAACGTCCTATCAATGACGTCATACCGTTGCAATGATAACAGATACGACTATTCTTATGATGCCAAAAGCAAGAATTTTTAAAAATCTAATAAAGAAATTACGAATTTTACGCGTTACTTTATAATCAGAGACGTCATTATTTGTGTTTGCATAACTTTTCTATATTCCTACATATCTGGAAGACAACTAAGGTCAAATTTCATTTTAAAATCAACACCGAGAATTATAGATATAAGTATAATATTAAATTTTGTTTGAAATGAAATAAAAATGTTCAGTAAAGGAAAAGGCAAGTCAATTACGACGCGCAAAAGATCCTTAGGAAATTATAACATTTACCGCCTATGTATGCATAATGTGCATACGTAATACATTCATCCAACCAAATTCGCATACATAATATAATAATAATATAGCTCTCGATATTATAGTAACTACAAAATAAACACTGTCTACATTTCAAGCGGCATGCTAACAGTTTAATAATATGCTTACGCAGGAATATTTCGGCTGTGAATAATAAACATCTTTATCATTTTGCTTCTCGCGTTCGCGAAGGAATTTTCGCAAAATATTTTGGATTTGAATTTGATAAAATTAGATCTTTCCCTTTTTCATACTTCTTTTCCCATGGACAGCCTCTATAACACAACTTATATCTATGTAGAACTTCTTCCGTCTGTGACTAAATACTTTATTTAACACAATACAAGGCGTATATACTCAGAGATGTCAAAAGTGTATATCGTATGCAATGTATGAGATAGTCAACATGTTAATTCGTTTCTTAAAAAAAAAATTTCACTTTTTGGAAGCCTTATAAGTAAGAGAACCTCCACCTACCACATAGGATTTTATTTCTGATATCACTATAACAATACATTCTATTGTGTAAAATAACTAATCGTATATGCTATAAAGCTTTGCAATTTTCGATTTAATCCATTCCATCCTTTTGAGCAATTTCATTTATTTGATGAGGCGCTTCGAAAGGATATAATGGAAGCTCTCTCCTGAAAAAAGTTCGTACGAACTTTATTTGGACTGTAAACATAATCAAGCTCGCTGTCATTTCAGCTTTTAATTCCCCATATTTCGTCCGATAACGACCAGGTAGGTAAGAGCATAATATTCGTTCGTAATGCACGTTTACACAGTTCATTTGTCGGGTCGTATGATTAATTAAGGCTTCGACGTCATGCGAAACGATATTTATCAGATGCACGCGAAGTGTTATTCAAACAAATACGGAGGGTAATTAAGGTTTTCGACTTTTTCGCCGATTTTGCTCGCTGGCATAAGCATCGGATTAGAATGGGTTACACGCTCATGGAACCTCGGAAGTGGAACGAAGCATTATCCAGCTAATCTAGATTTTAAATACGGAATAGAATTCGAAATAAAATGGCGTATAGATAACCGATATCTACAAAATCTATTGGAAGAGAAGGTTTCTCCTATAAGTAGGACTGCGAAGTCTCCAAGTATAAGTAAGCTTTCTTCACTTCCTCTCTTGCCATTATAGGCTGTTTCCAAAATTTTTCCTTGTTTTCTGTGATGTCATCTTAGTTTGGTCCGTATTTTACTATTAATGTTTTCTTCTATTTCTTTATTTCTACTGATAGTATTCTCTCTGACCATGTTTATCTCCTCGACCAATTTTTGGTGTGTAATACATCCTACGCCGCCGCTGCTCTTTGATCTTTATTTACCCCGCTGCATATCATCCCATGATTATTATCTGTTTTGACCATTCCTCCACTTAATGATAACTTTCCATAAATTTCAAAAACTGTTTTGCATGAGGTTCTAAAAGGCGTCACTAGTAGAAATTAATGGCGGTGAGAAACATTGCTGGGGAATCACCTGTTATGTTATAAGCAGCGAACTTCAAAAATCTTCGTTGAATTTATTCTAGATTTTGCGAATCTGTTGAATAAATCGGAAACCAAATTAAACTGGAATACTCAAGTTTAAATGAATATCTTCTACAACAATTTAATTGCAGCAGCGTTGGTAAAATCCTTGCAACTTCTAATTAAAAAACCCGGTGTTTGGATACCGATTTACGTAGTTCATTAATATGCGCAACAAAATGTAAGTTGGACATCGAAGAGCACTCCGAGATCGCAGAGAGTGTCGATTGTAGATAACAATGTGTCACGAAGTCGGTATGAATATACAAAATGCGTTGATCTTTCTGTGTATGTTACCTTACAGCATTTGTTATGATTCAAGCTCAATTGATCACGTTCGCACCAATCAGCCACCACACATAAATCGCGCTGCAAAGGAATAAAACTATCCACGCCAGTGACAATGAAATAAAGTATTTCATTATATGACTATAATAATAATTTTGTATTTTAACACATTACTAATCTGGAACGTACGAGGAGAGGTCCAGAAGTTCGTGGAATGAAAGGGTTTTAAATAAAATAATACAATAAATCTATTTTTCCTTTTCAATATGATCACCCGTAAGCACAATATATTTATTACATCAAGAATTAATTTTTCTAAACCATCATAAAAATATTTTTTATCTTTCGCCTCAAAATGGGCCAAAGTTGCTTCCTTTACCTCATTGTCGTCGGAAAACTTTCTTCCACGTAAGTCTTTTTTAAATTGGGGAACAAATAGAAATCACTAGGTGCCAAGTCTGGACTGTAGGGTAGATGGACTATTGATTAAAAGCCATGCTTGTGCAGAGCAGCCATTGCAACTTTGCTCTTGTGAACCGGCGCATTGTCTTGCAAGAGCAACACACCTTTGGTCAATTTTCCTCAACGTCTTTCCTTGATGGCCTCCTTTAATTTTTCTAATATCGCTGCGTAATATTCTCCGGTTATACTCCTACCTTTTTCTTTGTAATCAATCAATAATGTCCCCTCACAACCCCAAAAAACGGTAGCCATCAACTTTCCAGCCGATTCTGACACTTTGAATTTCTTTGGCGGTGGTGTCCCCTTTTTATGCCATCGCATGAATTCCTGTTTGGACTCAGGCTCAAAGTGATGAACCCATGTTTCATCTCCCGTAACAATCCGTTCCAAAATCTGTGCAGGTTTGTCTCCACACAGCTCCAAAAATTGTTTGGACGCACAGACGCGCTGCTGTTTCTGCAGCGGCGTGAGCATTCTCGGTACCCATCTTGCACTGACTTTTGTCATATCCAGGTGGTCATGTAGGATACGCAAAATGGTGGTATCTGATACTCCAACTAATGCACATAATTGTTTTTTCTTCAAACGGGCATCTTGCAGTAGAAATTTTTCCACTTTTTCGACGATGTCTGATGTGGTGACCTCAACTGGCCGTCATGAGCGGGGGTCGTCTTCAATCGACTCCCGACCATGTTTAAAAAGAGCATGCCACGTATAAATCATTGATTTACTAGGGCACTATTCCCCATAAACGATTTCCATTTCATTCAATATAGTTTGAGCATTCTTTCCTTGCTTTGTAAGGAACTTTATCACATCACGGTGTTCAATTTCCTCCATAGTTTCAGTTTACTTCCGGATTGACTTGTTTAGCAGGCAACTATTCGTAAACGACTGACGCTATAGGGCTGCAACTCAACTTATATACTAATGATGAGTCGCCAATCAGAATGACACCTAGCGAGCGCTCCTATCCCCATTTCAGCCCCTCCATTCCACGAACTTCTGGACCTCCCCTCGTATCTATCAAATACACATACAAATACAATAAAAAATAACAAAGGAAGAAAATTATTTAATGACATCCCAAGTGGATTACTTCAACAACAAAATTAGATTTTTGACCTAATTTATCCTCCACTGCAAATCCGAAGCGATCGATTCAACTGTCCGCAATCCGAACAATTTATTACGTGGACGACGTATAGAGGCATTAATTTAAATTTCGGTAAACATCTGCGCGTTTGTAAACTGTAAAATGTATACGTGGCTACAGGTATATACATATGTGTGCGCGTGACAAATTTTTTGTTGTTACTCAGTGCGGTCACATCCAGCTGTTCGCAAAAACGATTATCTACTACCAACGCGCTATCAGCTAAGCCTGGACAAATATTAGTTTGGATATGTGTCGATGTATGGATCCACCGGCCGAAATTACTTTAGTAAACTGTTATTCCGTATTTTGTGTTGCTGGTAGCGATTGAATTTGAAATATTATTCAATTAGTTTTTTGTCATATCTCTTCGCCGTGGAATTGCCATTTGGGTATATCGGATTTGCACATGCAATACTATAATTTTTCAAGTGCTATTCAAACTACTAGTGGTAGTTTTACAGAAAGAAATATCTTCTTCGATAAGCTGACCTCAAAGCATTTGAGTTGGTATTAGAATGGAGACATTAAGCCTGTCTTCAACCATATTTAACTATACCCAGATTAAAAAGAAGTTAGCCAAATCTCCCTCGAATGTATATTCTGTGTGCGACTTGTCATAACGTAATTGACTCTAGTCAAAGTTGTTTCAACCTTACGAAAAATTTATAACTCTTATTCAATGCTTTATTTGGTTTTTATTTTATAAAGGAATATTCACGTTTGTGTTAGATACACGTTTAATATAAATAATTACCATAAAATTGATGATACAACAGAGTTTGACCATTGACTACGAAAATCAAAAGAGGTGAGACTATAAATATAAAAAATAGGTTCCAAATTTTTGTTGTTATGCAAAAGGAGGATAAAATAAATACAAGCTGTAATAAAGGTGCATGGAAACCGAAGGCATACTCAGTTAAATGAGAAAATATTGCACAGACAAAAGCAGATGGGGGAAGTTCATCATGTTCATGTTAACCTAATGCAAAGAAATCTGTATAAAAAGACAGTAACGCCAAGTACACTATGCAATTCAATAAAAGTGTATTAAACATAAAAATAAATCCTACAAAGTAGATGCATCTAATAACAAACGTTGTATGTATACATTTTACATATAAGCAAACACTACTCGGAGTCGTTGGTGCTGATCATTGATAAGTCAAAGCTGCTGTCGCTATTCTCAACAGAAATAATAAATAGTTCCATTAATCCATCCAAATTTCACGTTTAATTTTTCTCTTTAACCGTGTAATTTATTGCAATTATGCCATTTACTCATACTTACATTTGCGATTACTGCCAATAAAAGTTTCTGCATTTCTGCCATTTTAAAAGTTTAATTCTTCGAAGCAATTTCACCCCTTGTTAGTACCAATGCCATTTTGATTCGATCCAGTTCACAGGTACAAGGCCATAGTCTCAAAACAATTTTGCTGGCAGCAGTTGCAATTTCATCGACAGCATACCTATGAAATTGCTTCTTATTGAAATGAAGTAAAATAAAAATTGAACGCACGATTTCTCCATTAAACTCAATATTTTTCTGATCGAACGAGTTTGGAACTGCAACTTTCTTCCTTGAAGTAAATGGGACCTCCCCCCCTACTTCGTGAGAATGATAATAATAACAGAATTATCTGGTAACCTCAGTAATATCTTATCGGAACATTTTTCTAAAAACTATGCTCTTCATTACATCATACTAGTCGATCTTTTTACCTTCAAAAACTAGCAAATTTACAACTTTATACGTATAACTGAATTACAAGATGCTTCTCAAGACTAATGGAAATTCCCTTTAACCTCAGATTGTACCAGGAGCGCAGCTTGTATACTGCGAAAAACTGTAGCGCGGACCACTTTGGTTTCCACTGTATATGGAGTGCTGTATGAGAAACAACAAAAGCCACCTCTCATATTCTATCATATAGACAACTTAGGATCTATATACTATCGTCGAGATAGCATTAGCCAATAGTTAAGATGTCAGCACCACTGCGAGAATAACTACTCTATACCTGACAGGTACAACTGCTCTAATTTGATTAGTTATTTGATACTGATGTAATTTTTCACTATGGTAAGGAATAATTTTGTTCCTAACTTCGACATGTACATGCTAATAAATATTTTGTTGGAAGTCATCTCCCAAAAAGAATAAATGTATTTGTTTAGTAGAAATATTTAGTTATCTAAGAGGTATTGAGAATACTCATTATATAATGAAGGTGAGGAAATTCCGAATGCAGGATACATTTTTATGCTTGGAATGATTAAAGAACGAAATTATGAAACGAAGGGCAATCACTTGTTTTCCCATTTTTAAGGTATTTATCCAAGTTTTTCGTTTATAAATTAAATTATATTGAAATTGTATGTTTATTTTAACCACTTTTTTTGAAATTTGAAGGAAAACCGTCCCTTAGCGAAAGTTTAATAAACGAGAAAGAAAAATCTGTATAAAACCAAAATCCCGTTGTAATATAGTACTACAAGTATGAAATTTATTGCATGAATTTAAAAAAGAAATTTTCATAAAATAATCAGAAAATTATTAAGCAATACTTATTCCTGTTCCAAAGGTAATCACGGTATTCATCTTCTGATTTTTCCATTGATTAACATATTTCTCATACTTACATATTTTGCTATCAATAGTTTACTCACACACACTGACTGCAGTATTGAAACGTTGAGATTTGTGTGAATTGCTGAAGAATAAATAGTTTCCTTTTGTTACTTGCAAATTCGTGGCAATGTGTTCAAAAAAAAATATTAAGAAAGCCCCAATAGTAATTTGTTTCCAATAAGAACGAATCGGAAAGATTATATATGTAAAGTAAAAGGTAAGAAAGGTAACGTCAAGACCGCTTAGTCACCGAAACTCACATACAAATAATTTTTAATATATGTTGTATATTTGATTTTACAATGTCTTGTAGAGGGAGGCAGCAGATAAGTCGATAACATTATCCCCCTTTTCGGATTTATATCCCCCAGAAATACCTCGTTAACTATTTAGAATAAAAATGAAATAAAGGTTACTACTACTTAAAAGATAACGATGAAATAGAGCTCGGGTGAAATTCTATATTAGCCATAGTAGTTAAGGCGAACTGTCTAGAGACAAAGAAGTAGATGATATGCTTTTAAGTAAATTAAAACACATTGATTATTCACGAATGGCATTGAACAATTTTGGTGGGTGCGCCGGTGCTACAATCTTAAACCATCTCTCTAATTTATGAAGCGAAGGCTTTTGATGTATGCCGTAATATTAAACGTTTTAATTCGTCTTAAGGAACATATTACTGTAGGATTACAATGTGAACGCTTACTGTATACGTAGTAATGGAAAAAAAATTCGTACTTATCTGGAGAGCCATTTATTACACCATATTTTTTCTAAGTACTTGATGGTGGCATTAATTCGATATGTTCAGGTCCATAGGTAATCATCTCTTACAATTTGTTTTTCTTTTTTCAGTTTTCCAGTTATGTGGGTAAAATTTTTATCTCATTTATTTTACCCATGCTGCCAGGTAATATTCCTACCAATTTACTGGCCGCGTTCCAATTTTCTGATACGTATTTAATTGCCCTCGAGAATATATATAAAAAATGGGCTATTCCTTAACGTGGGGAGAGATACGTAATGAAATATCGATTATACGGTTGCAGTAAATATGCCGAAGTGGAACGGGGGCGGAAATGGCGTTGGCGAGGATTTAGTATCCGAGTGAAAATATTGAAAAGCGGCTTAGCGGTGTCGGCACGTGAGGTGCATCCAAATTGTTGGTTGCTTCTATACGCTGAATCTATTACTTTTAAAAAGGTCGGGTTTAAATGGTCTAGTATACATCGTAATGTTCATAGTATAAAAAGGTACTCCATCTCGTTGTTTTTCAAAGTAGTTAAGTGATGTTAAACATTACGATATATTTTCTTCAAAAACGCCATGTCTTATATGATAATTATTACTATATCGCGTTCTTAATAACATAAAAATGGTAATATGTTACCAATATCATATAACATAGTAACCAATCTTCTGTTCAGGGGGTCTATTCTCGAGATCAGTCAAACGTTCGATATGATCGTCAGGCGGTTGTTTCGTTCGAATTCGTATTCTGGAGTTCAAGTCGTTCGCTCTTAGAAGTCATATATGCGATGGCCGGTCGAACAATTACATTGCAAACCTTACTACAAGCAGTACGTCAAATCGTATGATCTTTTATAAGTTTCTAAAAGGGTTAGATTTTGTTGAATAATATTTAAGTTTTTTTAGTAATCGCTGATTTGAACGTTGCGTTTTAAGTTACTTAGGTGGTGTATTAAAAGGAAGCTTTTATAATAGCTTATTTCCATCACACTGCAAATATATTAGCAAATGAAGTGCAAGAAATAGTGGAAGGTGAACTTTTGCTTTATGCAAGAGTATTTCATGGTAGTACAGAGATATTTTCAGTAGCATAAAACAATGGAGGGGATTTCGAGGATGTGTGATGCAGAGTACTTGTAGCTGCGCAGATAAGAAGGCGAAGACCTAGGGGTTGTTCTAGACGAACAACTCACATACACCTGGCACATCAAGGAAATCAAAAGGAAGATAGCGGGAGCTTCCTGTACCCACTATTAAATGAAAGAGGTACACTATCACTAAATAACAAGATCAAGATCATTAAAACAATAGTAATACCCATACATAGGTGAACTTTGACATCAGGCAACCGAAGCGCAAGAGAAGACGATACAAGAAAAACTCAACAAACTAACGCAGTTCGCATCAGGGCACAGCGTTACATCACAAATACAACAATGTATCAAGAACTTAACACTTGAGACAATAATATACAGAAGAACACAAAACACATTAGACAGAATGGAGACGCATGATAACACAACAGTTAGAAGAATAATACAACCAACACGACGAATAAGTAAAGAAGGAGTTGAACAGATTAAATGAAGAGCTGAGGAAAAACGCATTACGTTACACAATACAAAAAGAAAGAAAACATGAGAAATACACACGCACACTCGACCCACAAATAAAATAAAAGCCACTGATCTACCAAACAATATGAAGAGGAAATGGAGCATCTCTCCGACCCTCGTTCAAAATTAATAGACCTAGCGCACGAAGTCAGTACCTTTGAAAATGCGAACCGCAGTTGTAGGCGAAACGTCAGGGATGAAAGCCTAGTAACACGGCGGAACTCGACAACCTTACGACTATGTCCTCTTCAAAATTTCAAAAGGATAGATTCTTTGTCTTTATGGATGTCTAATATACAGTCGTTGTGAATGATTCTGTATAAATATAGAACGCAAATTAACGATTATGTACAAATAATTTAAATTTCCCTCTAGAGATTTTTCCCAGTATAGCTTTGACGGTAGCGGCAAAGTAATTGCCAAAATGAAAGGTTGTTTAGGAAGACAATTACACCTCCACTAATTTATAATCACATACAGCAACAAATAGAATTGGCTTCATTTTTCGTAGGATTTCCAAAAAGCGTTGTATTGAAAAAATTACCCTCTTTCAATCTCTTCAACCATCACAGCCGTAACCGGAATTCTAACGGATTATTACCGAAAAAAAAAATCGTTATCGAAGGGTTAATTTGAGTGCTAACCGTAACCGCAGCATATCCAGGCGAGTTCGACGTATCCAATTAGATTGAAAACTGTGAATAACGACTCGGTTAGCGGAAAGGCCAGCCAGTCAGCCATAATTGGCGATGTCGGTCCGTATAATTCTCGTAGGTTCGCAAGGCAGGAGGCGACGGTGAGGCGCAAGTGTTTCGAGAATCGAAGCCGTCCCTCTGGGAAACATTAGCAGACCGAGAACACCAAGATATCTCATTCTTTCGTCTTGGAGGGGCAATTTTCTCCGCTAACATTAGATTCTCGTATCTTCTTCTTTCGACTTTATATCTAGAGTGTGAGATACGGTACGGACCCGCGTTAAATAAAATAATAGCACTAAGTGTCTATCGCTTACGGACCGAGGACCATTATAGCCACAACCTTGTAATAATAGACACGCGGCTTAAATAAAGCATTAGACACAGAAGCAGCGTAACATTACAATTGATCATTGCCGGTACAACTTTATGAATACGATACAGGATTCTATTATTATCAACACTGCATTGTAGTCGAAACTCGCGTAATAGCATTCGTAACCCTTATTAATCCTAGGATATTTAACCTGTACAATATCGGCAATTCCATAATCCGGGCCTTCGAGGTCCGGTATATAAAAGTATGTATAATCGTAACATAAACAAAGATACTCAAATAAAGCTTTATTTACTTCTACATATACCAGGTGTATGCATAAGTTTTTTCCGGTTTAAGAAGCATCAGTGTAAAGCACGCAGCGTATTAGTTTGACACATACATATGTCATTTTGTTCGACTGACATTTAAACTGCAAATATACACAAATTGAGTCCGCCAAAAATTACTTAGGGAAAGGCAATCATCAATGAAGATCGATATGTGAGACATCGTGGGATTGAAGCATCATGGGGGATTCCAAACGCCTTAATTCAAAAAATGTTGCATGTTCATAAAAAAAGTCGCTTTCCGTTGGATACCGTATTTGTTGACTGAAGAATAGAAAGCAGCTGGGGTCAATTGATGCCCAAAATTCAAATCAATCACTTCAAAGGCCGACGACTCCTTCAAGCACGGAATCCGTAGATTGCGTCACAGATGAGCGAGGGTTCTGGCTTCCGATGGTGCATATACTGAATAATGCACCTAGTTTTTTCCGGGTTAACTAAGAGATGACGGCAGCGAAAAGTACGCAGCGTATTAATTTCTCTTATCAACAGCCTATTAACATGTCGACTTTTGTGCCTGAAGAAGAACATCTGCAGCACGCATTACTTTTCCTATTGAATCAAAAGGAAAAGTCATCATATCAGAAACATATGGTGAGCACGCCCCATCGATTAGAATATGTGAGACATGGTTTCAGAACTTTAAAAGTGGTGACTTCAATGTAAAAAACAGTGAGCGTTTTGGTAGACTACATAAATGCGAAGACGAGCAATTGCAGGAATTATTGGACAATGATTCAACTCAAACATAACGGCAATTAGCAGAAACATTACATGCGTTACAAAAAACAATCAGTAGACGTTTACGAGCAATGGAAAATCACTAAACTCGGTAAATGGGTCCACCCGATTTGAATGACCGTCAAATAGAAAATCGCAAAGTCAGCTATGAAATGTTGCCTCAGCGCCACTAAAGGAAATCATTTTTCTATCGAATTGTGATGGGTGGCGAAAAATGGATTTATTTTGAAAACCAGAAGTGGAAAAAATCATGGCTTTCACCTGGTCAAGCCGGGCCTTCAACACCAAGGCCAAATTGCTTCATCAAGAAGGCTATGCTCTGTGTCTGGTGGGACCACAGCGGCACTGTGCATTATGAACTTTTGAAGCCCGGCGAAACCATTAATACGCGACGCTATCGCCAACAAACGATTAATTTAAACCACGTATTGGGCCATGAAATGGGGCCATGGGAAATGGGCCAGAAGACATAGCAAAGTATCTTTTGGATGCCATTTATCATACGTGTTTCACAAGTTCACTCAAATCTTATTTCAACTGAATGATAATCAGCAGCACCAGACTTTTATACATTCAGTAGTAACGCAGGTTTCAACTTGCACAGACGCGCACAATTCAATACAACAGCGCGTAGCAAATTATTTTACTTCGGAGACCAAGTTTGTGTAGATGCGGGGTGTAAATGAAAAATATTCGTTAGATTTCTAAATACTTCAATATTTTTTAATCGAGTAAATCTGTCTAGGCCTGGAAGACCGGGTTATACATTTTAGGGTTAAGTTAAAATTATGAAAGAACTGTCGAGTAACGATGCGCGAAATCAGTGGGGATTGCGGATGATACCATTGCTTTGATTGGAGCTCTGTTTCTGGTGTGAAATGTGATATCCAAGCCTCACCACCAGTGACAATGTGATTCATAACTTCATCACGATCCTCCTCGTCGCGACTGAGAGTTCCTCTGACAAAATTCGAAGAATCCACCTGACACATACTTTATTATAGCCCAGATCTGCACTAACAGTTTCGTACAACACCGTTGTTGGTTGAAATGAGTGCAGTTAACTAATTGTGAAACGCCTACTTTCTTGGATTTTTGTTTCAATTCTAGCTTTGAGTCCGTTAGTCACCACTAAGTTGCCTAAGGCCGCTCCAAGCGACCTTCATGGTGAACATTCTTCATTCCTCCACCATTAAACATGATGTACCACTTCCTAACTGACGCCTCATTTACCACATTTACATTAGTTATTTGTCTACAAATTTCGGTCTTTTTACGCGTTTAAAAAGCGAATTTTGTCACACAGTTTAAAGTTACATAACTATGCAGTAGTCAACCGTATTGGATTGTAGCTACCGCCAAACTGAAGCGGATGAGTATCAAGGTCAGTGGCGGTGGTTAGGGAACGCGATTGCGTGTGAAAACAAAACGTTCGTTACTTTCCGAATGGCCCCAGTAGGTGCAAGTATCGCGGTGTACAACAGAAATTAATCACTTCCTCGATACACAGCGCTTTCAAAGCATGTAGGACAAAAATTAGAAAATTTACCCAATCCCCCTGTTTTTAATTTTAGAATTAGTAAGTAATACGTTAAAATGTGATTTTATTTCATTCGCCGGAAAGACCCTAACACAATTGATAGCATATTTTTAGTTTCTACCAAGTTTGTGCGACTTTCAGATTCGAAATAAATTTGAGTCACATCGATATTGTTAAACGTTTTCTTAAAGGTATAAATCACTACCTGTCGCGACACAATTCAGCGTTAACAACATAATTATCCAGTAAATGTATCAAGTGCTATATAACTGCTGACAATAACAATACGACTCCGACGTATATTGCTGACTATAAACTAAAATTCGGAGCAGTTACAGCTGCACTACTTCATGAACTCGCAGTACTAAACAAGAAATATCGAACCTCTTACTTCCATTTAGTGCAGTCACTCAGTTCAAGTTTAATATCTGCTGCTTGTAACAAATGCTATTATTTTCAACAATGCAGGGTAACTTCTTGTATGATACTGGATCCCACTAATTTAAGCGCGTCAAGTAAAAGTTATTTTGGGCTACTACGCCTTCAATCCAAGCTAAGACTATTCGTGATGTTATTCAATTTATTTTTTTAATATTATTAATTGAAGTACATCTAATGAAAGTTATTTTGGGCTATTATACTTGCGTTTCATTTCAAGGTTTTTCGTGACAAATTTTTATTTCATTCAATTTTTTAATCTTGAATTAGACTTTCATTATTTGAAACGTTAAAAAGTGTGGCAACGTACCCATATGAGTTAATGACAATATATTTTTCAAAATTATCGTCAACGAATTCAGTTTTTTTGTATTGGAAACATTTTCAAAAGTTTGGAAAGGAACTTTCTACATCATAACTTGCTACTAATGCAAATATTTTAATTATATTCTACGTTTGTATGGTATTGTTTTCTACAAACCGTAATTGCTATCGAAAATTATTTATCTCCTCTATGCCGCTTACCGTTGAGAAAAATAGTTAACACCGCTTTAACCTCTTGCGGCGAGGGGGTGCAGTAATAAGGTCATGGAACACATCACACTCACTTTCCTACACCTTAAAGCTTCCGTGATTGTGACAAGCTAAAATAGCTTACGACCCCGTTGGATCGCTGGCCATCAAGAGAAGAACTGATAATCAATTGTCATCTCTAAGTATTTATGGTTTATTTAAATATATACAGTACAGAAGCATATACATCGACAAACAGCAGTCACCTTTTGAAAGCCTTGTGAGTTTTACTTTATCAAAGAATTACAGACTACACGTTAGTGCGGTGTTTGCGGTCAACCTGTACTAATTTGTTGAACATGGAGATAAGCAACTTATGAAGATTAGTATTACATTGATTTTGTGGCGTAAATCATTTGCTCATATAGTCAATTTAGATAATATACATATATCGTCTTTATTGCTATCATAATAAACAATTTGCACGCTTTATATAGCATAAGCCGTTTTTACACAGTTTTAAGTAAACACTAAATTCAGTTTCTATGAATAAAATTTACAGATAGAATTGCTTTAGTTACTGGACTCAGTAACGTTCCTTTTGCTGCGTTTGTTTTTTTCATGGCAAACTTTATGTATACATATAAATCAAACGTAATTTTTATATTTTCCAAGACGTGAAAATGTTTATATTTGTTTTAGTTACTAAATTTAGCGTAGTTGTTTCTTCTGCAATTTTTCCATTGCAAACTTAATATACGAGGGCGACCTGAAATGTTTCCGTAATCGGCAAAAGATGGCCCACGAAGGTTGAAGTGGATTCATTGGTTGTCAAGCGCAACTTCTTTTATGGCAACGGTCAAAATTTCAGACGTCTACCGTCAATAGTTGTTGTCTAAGAGTGAGTTTTGTGTAGCAAGTCAGGTGGTTTCGCAAAAATTAATAAAATCGAATTTCGTGCAGTGATAAAACACTTCTGGATGGCTGGGAAAAAAAGGTATGGAAATTCGAAATATTTTGCGAGAGGTTCATGGCAGATGTGCTCTATCATATTTCACCAGCAGCTTCTGAGTGAGCGAGTTCAAACGTGGCCGCACAAACTCAAGTAACAAACTACGCAGTGGACGCCCAAAAACCGCTACCAACGATGAAATGTATAGTCGACAAAATTCATGATGTCTTGTTAGGCGATCGCCGATTGAAGCTGAAAGAGATAGCAGAGACAACAGGTATCTCAGAAAAACGCGTTGGCCATATCCTACACGAAATTTTGGGTATGAAAAAGCTTTCGGCGCGATGGGTATCGCGTTTGCTCACATCGAAGTAAAAACGAAATCGGGTGACCGTTTCGGAGGAACGTCTGGCCGGAATCCAACGCAATCCAAAGGGTATCTTCATGCGCTTCGTAACCATGGCTGAGACTTGGATCCACTACTACATACCGGAGACCAAGGAACAGTCGAAGCAGTGGACTTTTCCGGGAGAATCGGCTCCAAAGAAAACAAAGACCATTCCATCGGCCCGATAGGTCATGGCGACCATTTTTTGGAATTCCCAAGGTGTGATCCTCATCGACTATCTGCAGACGGGAAGGACGGTCACGGGGCAATACTACAGCAATTTATTGACCCGATTCAATGCACTATTAAAGGAGGAACGGCTTCGTTTGCAACCTAAAAAAGTGCTTTTCCACCTCGACAATGCACCGGCTCATTACACTACGAATTAGTCTCTCGTCCTCCATATTCCCCGCACCTAGCCCCCAGCGACTTCTTCCAATGTCTAAACCTGAAAGAATCACTGGGAGAAGAGAGATTTGCCTCAAATGCGGTAGTCATGACCGCTACAGATGACCATTTTGCAGACCTCGAAATGTCCTATTTTTCGGACGGCTTGAAGAGACTGGGGCAACGTTTGAAAAAGTGTATTGATCTTCGGGGAGAATACATCGAAATATATTGTGGTTTTCTTGTCGATTCCGGAAACATTTCAGGTCGCCCTTTTACATGTACATACTTAAATTTTACTTAAATTTTTACGTTTTCAAAAAAATGGGGGTATGGGCTGTTGTACTCGCAAACTGGTAGTGGTTTGGATAAAACCCTTAATACTAGTGAAATGGTAAGAAGAGGTCGTCCAAGGTATTCGAAAGTTTCCATAGTGTCAGAAACATTAACGCAATAGCAAGGGATTGTTTTACGTTTAAGGCATCCTACAACCTTAAGAAGAGGTATCACTGTTCTTACCTTAAGTTGATCTATAAGCTCACAATTATTTATTGGAATCAGTGAGTAATACTTAGCGGTATTTCCTGCTTCTAAGTACCGCTCCCGGTTTTAGTTTACTCTTCTGCAAATTCATTCCAGGATAATAAAATTGTTTTCTGTTGGTGTTTTCTTTCTTTTTGTTTAATTCGCAGCTTACGACGACTAAGTACGTGTAACTACTATAAATTTCAAATAGGTAAATTATTTATCCCGTTTCCAACCTTACAGTTTCAACACCGCCTTAGTATAACGACGAGAGAATTCCTCTGTTAGATAAACTTGTAGATTTCCCAGATGTTAAATTACGGTCTTTGTCAAAAAGTCACGAAATTAATCGAATATTTTAACGAACAAACTTGTAGTTCTTGCTCAACGGCTTTCGGGATATAAATTTATGATAATCCCAGATAACGCCTAAGCGCATAGAATTTATTCGGTTTTAATTGAAAGTTTGCGCTGATTTCAACGAAAAGGTAATTTATCGTATTTACATACTTCACAAAAATGGATCGTTGTATTTTACGGATTTTGTGCTCGATGCAAATCCGTCCGTGCAATTATTCGTTTGTTTTTCTCTCTTTACATCGAAATATTTTCGATGCAAACGTGCTTCCTATACGTGTGCGAGTTTTGGCAATTGTTGCGAATAATTACCCAAAATATTTCAAAAAAACAGGTAAAATTATCCCAAACAATTGAGGAATGAACAATTGAGGTTGTTCTAAACAACATTTTAAAATCTAAACACGTATCATTTATATATCACAAAATATTTTTAAACAATGCATTCAGTATACTATATCGAGTATCCATTTCTTCGGGCTACTGGTCTTATACAGATATAGACCGGCAAATGACATATAAGTACAGAGACAAGACGTATAAGACTGCTATCGTTTTTTTTTGTTCTTTAACGTTCTGTTGATTTATTCAGTTTTTCTTCTATGGCTTTGTTTCGCTCATAAGATACATAGCAGTCTAAATGCTTAAGGTATTTCACCTGTTCCAGTACAGTATCGTTTACTATCGACTACTTTTGTCCTAATTGGATATTTACCCAAGGAACCCATGGTTTTGGTTTTATTTGTCGACATTTTCATTTCATAGTTTTGGCAGACATTTTGTAATGTACATATCACTTTCTGTAGGTCATCCTTTATATTCGTTATTAGCACTAAGTCGTCAGCATATAAGATAGAATTTAGGGTGGTATTCTGGTGTAAACGTATTCCCTTAGGGCATTTATTTTTTCATTCCTTTATAGTAGCATCAATATATATGTTAAATAATGTTTGCGATACACAGCAGCCTTGTCTAACTCCTTGGTTTGTTGGTATTTCCCTTGTTAATCTGCCACCTATATGTACCATAATTCTGTTGTCATTGTATTAACTCTGTATAACTCTTATTAAATAATGTTGATATCCCTGTTCTTTCATAGTATCCCATAATTTACATCCATTCACATTATCGAAAGCCTTCCAAGTCTATAAATCCTATGTGTGTTTCTCTCTTGCATTTCCTGTGGTTTTCTATAATTTATTGTACAATGAATATTCCATATGTGGTTGATCTAACTTTTCTAAAGCCCATTTGTTCCTCTTCTATTAGTTCTTCTGTTATGATTTTGTTGTTTAATATTCTAGAGTAAATGTTATAGGCGGTGTCTAATAGGCTGAATCTTCGGTAATTTTTATAGTTATGCTGATCGCCATTTTCGAACAACGAGATTACTTTGCTCTTTTGCAATCACCAGGTATAATACCATTTTCCGACATTTATTAAATACATCTAAGAGTTTTAGGTGTAGTATAGGTCCCCTGTATTTTCAAAGCTTTATGTTGATGCCATCCATATCGGTAGCTTCTTTGTATTTAATAGCACATAATGCTTCTTTATTTCTGTTAAATTTATATCATACAAACCTTCTATGTCTGCTATTGTATTGTTGTTTCGTCAATATTTTTCTTGTACCAGAGTTATTCATAATGTTTTATCCAGTTCTCCTTATTATTTACAACATAGATGAAGAGAACTGAGTAATGATCTAACTAATAATCGCGAAAGCAATAATAACCTTGTTTTTCAATAAATTTTACTATGTGTGTAGAACAGCATAGAACTACAACAATCTCATCGATGCATGGGTCTCTTCTTATGTTAAAACATTCAAGCGAAACCTTCACTCGAGTGATTCGAACAACGAGATTAGTTTGCTCTTTTGCAATCACCAGGGATAATACCATTTTCCAACAATTATTAAATACATGTAAGAGTTTTAGGTGTAGTATAGGTCCCCTGTATTTTCAAAGCTTTATGTTGATGCTATCCATACCGGTAACTTCTCTGTATTTAATAGCCCATAATGCTTCTTTAGTTCTGTTAAATTTATATCATCCAAACCTTCTATGTCTGCTATTGTATTGTTGTTTCGTCAATATTTTTCTTGTACCAGAATTGTTCATAATGTTTTATCCAGTTCTCCTTATCATTTACAACATAGATGAAGAGAACTGAGTAATGATCTAACTAATAATCGCGAAAGCAATAATAACCTTTTTTTTCAATAAATTTTACTATGTGTGTAGAACAGCATAGAACTACAACAATCTCATCGATGCATGGGTCTCTTCTTATGTTAAAACATTCAAGCGAAAGCTTCACTCGAGTGATTCAAGATAAATGAGCCACTTTGTACAGATTACTATATCGTGTTGTAATAGGCACAAGCATCTCGATGCACACCACACTATAATGATTAAACTTTTGTCCACGTATGTATATACGTTCATACATATGTGTGTAATACATAACTTTATATACGTGAGTGTTTTAATTTTGAATACATACTGTTAAGGATTTAACATTGTTCTTTTCCTTTTCTGCAAGAATTTTACTTTTGTGAGGAAATTTATTTTACTTTATGCGTGTTTATGTTCTTGCAACTGTATATCTTGGCATTAATGTTATTCTATTTTCATTTTGTCATTTATTTTCATTCAGCCATTCACAGTACTTATACTACAAGTGTCTAATATTAGACCCATTAAATATATAACTTCGTCGTACAAATATCGGCAGTCTTCAATATTCAAATATTTTTTAGTCGGCTCCCATTTAATGGTCGAGGTAATAGCGGTGTTTATACTCGGGCATTTTCGTACCTCATCAGATCTCGTATAGTGACAACCTTTGTTGTAGGTTCGTCGGAACTTATATAGCAATAGACTTAACAAGTATGATCTCTTGGCTTTCTATTAACGGTTGTCATGCCAACTGCGTCCGTCGTCGTTTATACATACATCTGCTGAGATTCTGGCAACAATTTTCTTTGTAGTTTCGTCGGAGCGCCTATAGCGACAGCGTTTACAATTACAATCCCTCCGCTTCCAGTTGACGGTCGCCGAGGGCTGCAGCACACGTTATCTTCTGTACGTATGTTCGGTCTTCCGTTATAAGGGAACTTAGACATTATTTTAATTAATTGTCCTTCGATGCGGACGTCCTTCACAAACCAAACTTGTATATATCATATCGACTTCAACTCTGCCGTTTTCCTTGTGGTTGCACACTTCGCACAATTGTTGGTTGTTGGCTTGTTCCCTTCTATAAGGGCGCAGTAGCAAAGAGCTAGAAAAATATTAACATAACGTATTATTTCTGTTGCAAGAACATCTGGGTAGGTGTGATGTTGCATAACTCTTACTTTGAAATCGACTATTATCACTACTGTTGCCCTCAACCAGGGGTTCAGGCTCTAAGGGATGGGGTTAGGTTCCCCTCTGAATATGCAAATAACGGAAGTGTTTGGTTTCTCTACAAACACAAACCAATGAAGAAAGGTCAAATCCCTTAGACAAAATCAAGGTAAAGAAATGAGATTTGGCCCCCATACAGAGACGTATAAATAAGCACAGAACTGAGGTGCTCTTATCAAGTAACAGTTAAATAGGGTTGGGTACACATGCTAATTTATGTACATACATGTATAAAGGAGCCTGAATAACTGCAATTATTGCGCATATTACATATTTTATATACATAGTAGCTGTAAATAAGCCAGGGTGAAAACCAAGAGTACATTTAATATTTCAAATATATTTTTTGCGCATGTGCATTGAGTTTAATTAGTAAAACCTACCACATAAGCGAGTATTTTTTACAAGTAGGTATTGGTTCAGAAATTCACGCGAGAATTTACGAGTAGGCCGCAGCCGTCACTATTCCTCAAAACAGGATAACGTAACACACACATACGCGAAAACGTGCAACAACATAGAAAATAGACTTGCAATGCTAATACCTAGGTTTAGGCGAAGTAAAAGGCTTCCATTTGACTGACGTCCTCCTATTACACGTAATTGTATATTTATCGATACCGCCACTAACATATTTCTCACGTAAATGTATCTACCGAACACGAACACGTCGCTTAATCTGAACGTTTTTAGTGGCAATTTAAACTGACTAGGTAAATATTAATTTCCACAATCTACTTACGGGGCCCGCAATAAACCCGTAATCCGTTTCGTTAAGCCTGACGCCGCTCGTAGAGACGTGCCTCTTTATCCGCGAACAAATATGCATTAAACGTAGCGACGACCGCGCGTTTAAAACCGATTAATGTAGTACGCCGAACGAAGCACATTTTGATGTATAAACCGGGCGATAGAGCGCCGCGAAAGCTAAATTACTCGGACCAAGCTGGACAAATCGTCAGTGGCGCACGGAACCGATCAAGTTAACGGATGTTTGCCGCCACCGGGAAATGCTCTGATGCAATACCTATATACAACATGTGTTCGGGAATTAATCTTCGTTCTGTCCTTGTCCGGAACTCTCTTCATCTTCCTTTCAAACTATCCGCCTATTGTAGTAGTAGATAATTTTAAGCGAATATTTATTCGCTCGCTTTTGGAAATTTCAACGCCGCCCATTTCGTCGAGTGCAACTGTCTACTGTAGTTGGCAAACTTTAACTAGTCGAGGACTGCACTATTTAACAAGCCTCGGTTTTTTTTTAATTAAAGTTACACGTGCGTTTGATATTCAACAGACACGTACGTTCTGTAAATTTACAATCTTTCGGCAAATTGAAATTGCAAAGGAATGTGGTTCACATAGGTTTTGAGCTCGAACGGCTTCTATCCTAGAGTTACAGTTTCGAACTCCACGTGCGTTCGGGCTGTTTATTATAATTCTCGTGACAAAACGCGCACATCGATCTGTATAAATGTTTCATACCTATATGCATTTATATACAGTATATTCAAAGTACCCTAACATTTTGGATACCCAAATTTCAATTAATTCTTCATGACGCCGCTTATAAAATTTACGACAGAATATTAATCAATAGGTTGAAAATCATAGAAGAGGAACAAATGAGCGTTAGAAAAGGCAGATCAACAACAGACGGAATATTCACCCGAAAATACATCTTAGACAAGCACAGGGAATACAACTGAAAAACACACATAAGGTATATAACACATCATAAGATGTATTTTAAATACGTCATGGTAAGCCTGAGAAATCATTCACATGTGCAGTTTACCCTATACACTGCCCGTCGTGCGAGCTCCCTCTCGGGATTAGCAATCCATGTATTGCTCGAGAGAAGGGTGGGAAGATGTACCTGTTTCTTCTCGCTGTGTCTGACATTGCATACAGGTGTTTCATTCTTTTGGCACTAGTTAGCGCCAAGAATAATCAGTTAAATTGTAGGGTTTGATATGGTGAGAGTAGCAGAGACGGAATTTGAATGTATCGAGCATGAAACCGCTCGAAACTACGCTGATGACGCCGAGTGTGCAGAAACATATCCGTGTGTTAGTGTTTTATGTCTTTTCATATAGTCTTTCTCGTGAATAATTTTACCAATACCACGAGAAGAGCTGTATTTAACAGCGTCTTTATCTTTGATAGGGTTTATAGATTTCGAGTAGGCTTTAGATAATGTAAACAGATGTAAAGTATGGAATAGTACGAAAGAACAGTGATTTCCACATCATTTAATAAGAGCTATATTTTAAGCAGAAAGAAACTCTTTTCAATCAGGGTAGTAGTGGTAGATCAAGAGGTACATATAACCTCGGACTACTTCCCTGTAATTTTCGGTTTATTGTAGGTACTGGTAAGACTATTTGCTTATTTAGTTAATTAATTATGGTAGATATCAGCGGAAGATTAACTAGGGAAATACCAACAAACAAAAAAGTATGGCAAGACTGATGTGGGTCGCCAACATTATTAAACATATATATCGATACTATTATAAAGGAATGGAAAAAGAAATGCCCTAAAAAAACGATTAGACAAGAATACCACCCTAAATTCTACCTTATACGCTGACGACTTAGTACTCCTAACAGAGACAGAGGATGATCTACAGAAAGGGATATATACATTACAAAAGAATCTGCCAAATCTATGAAATAACAATATCGGCAAATAAAACCAAAACCATGGGTTTCCTGGGTAAATATCCGATTAGGATATTTAGGCTGCGGTATATCTTATGATCTAGAGGAATATATAGAGGAATAACTGAATAATACACATATCTGTGGAACAATCAACAGACCATTAAAAAAAAACAAAACAAGAAAGGATACACAAATAAAATTTTACAAGAGGATAGCAGTGGCAACCTTTTTATACCTCAGCGAAACGTGGACAACAAAAGAAAAAACAAGAAAGCAGGATACAGACGCAAGAGATGAATTTTTTAAGAAGAGTGAAAGGTTACACAAGATCTGGTCGAATAAGAAATGTAGATATAAGAACAGAACTAAATATCCTCGACATAAATGAGAGAATAAAAGAAAACAAATAAATGAAGGAACACGTAGCAGGGATGCAAGTGACGAGGTGTCTAGTGAAACCGAGATTTTATAGATGTTTAGGAAGAAGAAGTGTGGGCAGACCAAACAAAAGATGGGTAGCATAACAGGCAAAGTGCTTAAAGCGTGAAGAAGTATTTTTGTGTATAAAGAACATATTAATAGCAAACAACACTGGTTAATTACGCAACATGATGTAACCTTATTTGTATGTTAACTGCGTCCAACATTCTTCAAAGTGTTGCAAACAATGAAGAATTTCGAATGTTTCGAAAAGGAATACGTTCCGAAATAAAGATTGCCAAAGAGAGGTCAATTATGGTATAATTTTCATAAGGCGAAAAACAGGAATTTTTGGGTTGCTACACATCGACAGGATAATCAAACTAAAATAGTAAGTAATTACATTAATTATTTTTAATATTGATAGTAACCGAGCGTACGGTACTGCGAAAGCACTGGCTTCTACTTAGTGGGGAGTGAGTATACGGACGCTTCACCTCACCTTCTCGCTAGCAGGGCACAATACATAGTCCACTATATATGCCGCAACACCAGTCATTCTTCCACCCGAATTTCCCGTTTCACGTATTTACTCAGCGGCTTGGGCACTACGGTATAAGCACAGAATTGAAATTATCCTTACTAAATGCGTACCTGATTAGAAATAAATGTATGTTATTACCAGAGACCGAATTACATGCAAAGAAAAACTGGAATATATGCGCATATACATGCATCGATTTTTGAGAAAATATGCCTAAACCTGGGGCATATATGCAAACAAATTGCGGCAATATACAACATATTTACATAAAATAAATAAAAGCAGAAATTGAGACATTAATTTTATTGCACAACATTAAACATATTTCTAAACTAAGTTATAATTAAACGTTTTTCAAAATTGTGTAAAAGAAAGTTTTGCTTTCTATCAGAATACATATGTTTCCAAATAGAAAAGCTTCTTTCAACAACCACAGATGTAATTGGTGCATTTTTTAACTTTGCAATACATTCTAAACTAAAATTAAAGTCGAAATCGTTTACTGTTTCACTTTCTACAATTTTCTTAACTTTGTTCAATTTCAAATACCTCGCATTTTTGTTTATCACTTTTTAGAATTTATCATATATAGAATTACCTATTATACCCTTAACCTTCTTACATAGCATATGAAATTCGTCTGCTATTTTGACTGATTCCGAGAGCGACATCCCTTGCGTTTCTAGTTTACGAATGCAACTTGAAACAAAGCTATAATTTGACTTAATATACAAAAGGTTTTGTAGCAATTCTGTTGATGTTACTATCTTTTTACAGTTTTCCAGAGCAATGCAGTCAGCAGTGATTTCAAGAATTTTTTATTCCTCCAAAATTATCGGTGTAAAAAATTACAGCGTGTAACCATGCACCCCATCTCGTAATAATCGGTTCAGGGGGCAACTTAACACCGGGAAGTCGCTCCTTATAAAATTAGATTCGTAAAGGTGCTTTTAAAAATACTTTTTTGACATTGCTAATTAAATCATTAATCAAAGGAAATTGATTCCTAATGTCATCGGCTACACGATTGAACCCATGAGCTAAACAAGTGGCATGAATAAAGTTACTATAAAAAAATTTTAAATTTTGCGCTGCTTTTATCATGTACGATGCAGCGTCGGACAACATTAGTAAAATTTTTTCACAAGGTATACTTCCAGGTAAGAAGAAATTTGATAAACCTTCTTTAACGAATTTGGCAATTGTCACATTATTTGTGTTCTGAAGTTCCTTACAATAAATTAAATATGATTTACCTACAATATCTTCATGAACAATTCCTGTTAACAAATGGGCAACATAACGGCCGCACTTATCCGTACTTTCATCTACCATGATATAAATAAAATTATTCCATGCCAAGTTCTGCCATTGTTTGCTGGTAACAAGGTGTGACATAATTTTTTCGTAACGTACTTTCGTCAGGTATATTACGTTTGCAATATTTTTGCAGAAATGATTTCAAATTAACATTGTTTAATCTTGCTAAGAGTATGTTAGACGAAATTAATGCGTTACACAGATCCGTATTATATTCTTCTTGTTCTGAGTTTCGTGCAGTTGATGCTACACATTGATATATAGATTGCTGCACACATGGGGATCGCTTTAGTTTTTCACATTTTCCAATATGTGATGAAGTTTTAGCGTGTTAATCAATCAGGTATTTTCTCTCACAAGACTAGGACAACAACAATTGTCATTTTATATCAAAAGTTAAAGAATTTAGAAACAATTATAAAGCTTTTAGTAAAATTAAACTTACCAGTTTACTGCAGACTCGACAAAATATTTTGTCGTCATCCTTTACCAGTTCGGCATACGGCTTAATCCATAAAGAAATGTTGTTCGCTATACTCATTGTATGTACGCGCAGTATTTAAAGACCTAACACAATTACATGCTGTTTCACTCAACGATATTCAATGAATGAATAGTTTATTTGGGAATTAATAATAATAAAACGTATTTACCACATCCCTGCTGCTAGGCTAAATTAAACACGTGCAGTTCTTGGAGAAAGTATAAGAGAAACCAATGTAAAAGATTTATCGTTCTGGGAATTGTTCGTTGTCGATCTACATTTGCAATTAACAGGAATTTTTTTCTAATAGAAAGGATTAGAAAAAGCCTAAATATGCAATATATGCAACTTTTGTAAAATATGTATAGAAATGCCTAAATATACAATATATGCAATCACTAATTAACGCTAATTAACTTCAATTAGTGTAATACGTCTACATATAGACTATAATTAAAGATATGCAAAAAATAAAATATATGCACTTTGCATATAATCCGGCCTCTAGTTATTACTATTAGCTAGTTGATTTTGTTTTCGAAGCGAATGAATAATCCGCACTCAAGCTCTTCGAAAGCTCCGTTATACTCGGCAAACATCAGGAGAAAAATGTTAAATCGCCGAAATAATAACAGAATTCCTCGCAAATCATGCCAAGCATTACTGCGATAGTATCATTATTGCTACGCTGAGCGCTCGCGGGCGTAACAACGCAAAAATTAAGGAATTTCCCAGAGCGAAACTGCGAAAAATGAAAGTATATAAATTTTCCGCCGAGCTGAACGCCGCGTTCTCTATTCCCAAGGCATTTGCGAAAACCACCTGGCCCCGCAGCGCCACACCACCTTTGTGCACCAAAACAAAACACAAACACTACAAACGACTATGTAAACGTCGGAATCTCTCGCCCCCGTCTGACGCGGAAAGCGCACAGAAAATCATCGCCGCGTCAATATAGAAAATATTCGGAATTTAGACGCGAGTGCATTGTCTGGTTCGGTTTGTCGAAGTACGTTATGCTCGCAAGGATAAATAAAGCAATATGCAGTAAGGATACGAACGGCGAAATCTCTTCGAGCAAAATGGAAATGGCTTTCCGGAACACGGTAAAATATATGCATATCCTTCTAACATATTCAATTATTCCTGTGGTAGTATTTGTTCTGACTCTTGTTTAAAGTTTACTTTTTTGTCATAGTAAATACTTGATGTCTTACGTTTTCTACTTGGTTTTATTTTATAAGATATTTCTTTAAACAAAAAATAAGAAACTGTACGTTAATTATGACATGCAATAAGGTAATCAAGGGTAAGCCGCAATGCTTATCTTTTAAGTAAGGTCAGTTTTGAAATAATAACAATGTAAAAAGTAAACAGTAAAATTTTCCAAAAGCGCGTTTATTTTTTGAGCACTATACAAATCAGTTATCTATTTTTCCTTGCCGATCTAAACATTCATCGTATTTCTTCCTTACAGAATTGTCATTTACACTCAGCTAAACTTGTGCAGTTCCATATGAAGTTTTGAACAGAATATTTGGCTTTCTTAATATCTTTAGCAAAATATGCCAGACACCAATAGAAAACAACAATATTGAAAAGGTTTCCCATTGTTTTTTGTATAAACGTTCACTTTTTTCCTTAAGTTGTATAGTATGTAACACGCTAATTGGTGTACTGAAAAGCGCATTATGTAAAATTATCTGGATTAAGTCTCGCAGATTTTCTAGTGCTTCATCTTCCTTACGTTCTTAGTCAAATTGTCATTTTTATTGGCTTTTTCGTACAATCAATTCGCTTCGCTATATAAATTCAGTATGTACTTGTAGTTTAGTTGTTAATTCTGTAAACATTTTTAGTAATTTTATAAAACTTCCATCCTAACGATAATTTCAACGTACGTAATTATATTATTAGCAACTCTTTTTATTATTTATTTTATATTTTGAAGCATTTTACTAACAATATTTCTGTGGATTAGTTATAAAAGAGTCAATGGCATATTTTCTCGTAACCGACAGATGTCCACTAAATATCTGGCCCAAGTCAATGCTTGTTAAAGCGGCAACCTCATAAACTAATCCTAAAAAGACAATAATTTGCTCGGTCAACCCTTCAGGGTTAATACACACTCAGCGAAATTTCTATAGTTTCATATGAACTCGAACAGAATACTTGGTTTTCTGGCAAATTATGCGTTGAAGTTAATTCTAAACTACGAAGAAACACCAATGCAAGAGAAAATAACATTAAATAAAATTATTACACTTTACACAGAGAATACTTAGAATAATGGTAACTCAGAACAGCGAAATGTCTATAGGTTCACTAAGACAAAATTAATAAGAAATTTATAATTTTTTCTAAACTTCTAAAATTTTGTAGCCAAAATAACTTCAAAGATCCAGGTATTCATACTGTCTAACAATTTGGTCAGTGTTAAAACAGAAGTATTATTCAACCACATCATTATCACAGATTTTATTTCTTTGGAGCTATGGTATTGTCTATTATTGCTTACTAATATTCCCTAAAAATTTTCGACGGGGCTCAGATCAGGCGAGCGAGCAGGCCATTGTAACATTGTAATAAATTAACCTCCTTCGCAAGGAAACCACTAGAATTATTTATATCCGGATTGTCGGCTCGTCACAACTTCAGTGTTCTTGCGCAAATATCTTCACGTTAGAAAATATGACGTATTCCACTTATGATTCTATCTCATATGATATTGCGCCTATTCGTGTCTCTCTTTTAAGGGTGGTTTCGAAACTTTTTCAGCCCCAGGAAACGTTTACTCCCGGATAAAATTTGTTATGAGCGTCTGTTTTTACTGATAAATTTAAATTATATTTTATTTTTTGTTATCTTACCAGAGGAGGCTAACCGAAATAGCAATGAACGCTTCCATCGAGTTAGTTTTTGATTACTTTAGCGCGATTTTTGCAGTAGGAATTAGCGAAATTTATAAAATTGTTGATAAAATGATGGGATCGTCACATTTTTTTAATTATGGCTCAGTTTGAAGACCCTACCTCTTTATAACAATTTATTTTTGTTTTCTATTTATTTACTTTTATTTTTTAAGTTATACTTCGATAATATGTTTATTTGATAACAAATATAGTTTTGAAGATGTTTAGAGGCTTTTCTACACAGAAAGGTAGTGCCTAATTTCGTAGGACGTCTATCTAATTCTGTAGATCTACAGAAATTTCGCTGTTTCGAGTAATCATTATTGTAAATATTCCCTGTATAAAATGTAATACATTTTTTAATATTATTTTCTCTTGTATTTGTGTTTCTTTGTAATTCAGCATTAACTTCGATGCATAATTTACCGAGAATATTAAGAAAACCAAATATTCTGTTCAAAAGTTCATATGGAACTGAGTGTATGTGGATAGCAAGTTATTCACGGTCGCTTTCGCGTCATCGTCCATGTCGAAGTACTTGCTTCACAGAAAAACCTTCACTTATCGTAAGAGCTCGTAATCAGTAACCACAACGACTAGACTGCATGGAGGATAATCGAATTCTTTCCAACCAAAAGACGTAATCAAATCTTTCGCATTGTTGAAGTATACCTCGTTCCCCTTTAATTCATAATCATATTACACCCAAAATTATATTATTCTTCCTCGTAAAATCGTGAAATTTTTTCAATGTAAATTAGAACATAGCAGTTTCTATTACTTTACATACCTTTTATGATAAGCTATAGCATAGACTTGTGTTAATTCAAAATCAAGTCAGTCATGTTATCTACACACGCACAGAGAGATCTCAAGTACATATCTAATATTACCGAATTGGCGTCCGCTTGTATTATTAATCATCCAATTGAGCGCTAATTCGGTTAGATTAATCAATTTCACGTCACTCATCTGAAGTGAACTCAAACGAAGTTAATATATGCATATCCGATGATGTACCCATACGCACATATATGCATGTTCACAACATACAGCTTATTACGCATGAAGTGCTACTTTACTGCACATATTTAATTTATATGCATAACCGACCATTTATTACCAATTGCCTTTGTTTTTGTCAATCAAACAAATAGAAGGGGATGATTTGTGTTGAAATCAAAGATTACATATTAATAAAGCCCTGCTCTAGTTGATCCCCTGTAATTTGTTGATGTCTAATCTGAAAATTTTAAATATTAAAGAAATTTTCCACTTAAAGCGATCAAGAGCCAAGGCAAGAACACAATTTCTTAGTAAAGTAATGGGTTTTATAGATTTTTTTAAGAGCAATAGGTTTGCCTCCATGTGCATAAGAATGCTTTCCATACCTACAATTTGTAATAAGATGAGATTTTTCAGATTATCGGGAATTAGGAAGGCCATTAATAAAGCTAATTCCTTAAAATAGCGTCCAACTCAGCAATTAACCAAAGTAATGTCAAAAAAGGACGTTGCTTTGAAAAATATCAACAGATTATGTTAATTAAAATAGTTCAAATTCAATATAATAAAATAAAAAAAAACAAGGGTTTTTATAAAAGATTTAAACTGTCAAAGCTTAGATAGTGATGTAGAGGTCGTAAAAGCGGGATGTTTTTTTTTAAATGCTTAAGATGTCAAAGTTATTCTATTCAGAGTATAAAATTTGATAACATTTTCTATTGCATTTTCTTAATAATTCTACGTTTTGTATATCAAAGCGATTCCGTATATCTCCGTTCTATAAAGCTGTTGGTGATGTTTCAATATGTGATAAATGCTCCCTCAATCTGATTTTCACGTTTCTGTTCGTTTCTCCGGTATGGGATCTTGGGGGCTTGAACTGCATTTCATTCTGTGTATTTTAGATTTTCATTGGCCTCTATTTACTATTTTCAACGGGTGCTTCGGTGTTCAAGAACGGTGGAATTACATTATAGCTTCTAAAAAGATTTCTGATAATGTTTCGCGAAATTTTATTTAAAGTGATTCTACAATATTTGTATATTTTATTAGTAGCTTGTTGAATTAGAGTCCTGGACGATATGAATTTCTTTTTCTGGAATTAATTTTGTATGCTTATAACCAACTTTTTGTCACAACCATTTTTGTGCTGTTTGGAAGATATACTCGGGTCTTACACCAATGTTTTTTGTTAATATAATTTTTCATACAAGCTGTTTATCTAACTCTAAAAATTATATTGTTCTATTATGTTCTAATTCGAAGGTAAATTTTGTAGAGGAATATACTGAATTTGTGAACTGAGAATTGAGAAAATAATTACTGCGTTCGTTGCCTATAACTGCTAAAATTCCATCTACGTCTCTCTCCCGTAATTTAAAGAAATCTTTTTCTTTGTTATGAATATGAATATTTGTAATCACAGTAACGATACAATATCCAGTAGCCCAGAAGAAGCTCTGTACAACTGAGAGAAAAACGTTGGCAGACTCATGCAATTTCGACGCAGTTTCAACCCGGAAATATAATTCCTAAAAAAAATGGAATCTTGAACTTCCATAATGATATTAACTTTTCGATAGTTCATCGAGGTAGTTCTCTCGTAAATGTTTAGGTCGCTATTTTTTGCGAGACCTTATTAGGACCCCATATATTTCCTGCTAATCTAATAGAGCAACGTATTTAATTTAATAATATTTACTTATTGCAGGCACAATTACTGGAATATTTTGACGATGTTCCTGTAATTCATCGAATGCGAATGTGATTTATGCGCGATGAAGGGCTGCCACTCGTTTCTCTTGTCCAATTTTTTAAATGCTATATTGTATCATATGATCAAAAAGTCTTTGGATTACGAGAGCCGTGGAATACGAAACTATTTATAAGACTATTTACTTCTATAACTTCTAACTAATGACATTAGAATACAAACAAACATAAAAGCAGTTTATGATAAGTATAAGTGTTTTATGTGTTATTACTTGAGATTTGTCAGACAAATTCCAAAAATAATTGAAGTAAATAATGCCATAGATAGCCTGTTAACTCCATTACTATCAAGATCCAAGGACTTTTTGATCATACTAGAGATACATTGACTTTGGACAGTATGAAGCATGACTTGCTCACAATCCAGATCTAAATCTCTTGGACTTGCTTTTGAGAATACATAAAATCTTCAATTTATAGTAATAGGACAGAAATCGCAAATAGAAACGATCTTAGGCAACGTATTCCTGTAGCAGTAATGCATATCGAAGTTGTAGGAACTTGCAACGTATACGTGAATACTCTACAAGTGAAAGCTACACTTATTTTCCGTCCACAAGTAGTTCGTTTCAGAACCAACAAGTGTGTCATAAAAAGATATTAAGAAAGTTATCCTACTGCTAACAATTTTATATAATAAAATATATTTCTATACTCCATTCACGTTAAGATTGCAGACTTGGAATAGATAGGCCTTAAAATACGGGCTTGCCATTGGCTAATGAGCGAGGCATGTTCACACTGGAGAAATTCATGCAATTTCTTTATATGAAATTTCTGTCAGTTGTCAAATTTACTTACGATTTTGTTGCCGTTGTTTCCTGTAGTTTTTAATGGTATTTTATCTTTATAAACAAGTTGGGGCAAAAACAATTCTTTTAGAGCTCTTTTATTTCATCATTTAATAATTCAAGGTATTACACAATTAATTATACAAACAAAATAATTTTTACTCTACTAATACAAAATTACAGCTTTGCTTTGGTATGCCTGAGGAAGTAATAGTATATCCAGTTGCAAGGCCATCGAAAAACCCTCAAAGGAAGCATATTGACTGTAGGCAGAGGCTAATAGCTTATAATTTATATCTGAAACTGAAGCAAGAAAATTGCAAGTCAACGTTTGTTAAGTTGACTGCAACACGATTTGGTTTAAGTGAAGGAACAGTATGAGAACAATGCCATGAACATGTCATATACAACAAGAATTCTCAGCTTGCCCCCTAAGAAACGCCTTCGTGAAACAATATACGATCACTTAGCCGAAGCTTAAAAACCTATAATCTTTCATTCATTCTTTTTAAGAAATGAATTGCCTACATGTTCAAAATTATTAAATGTAAATATAATACCGTCGATTTAAACTAACTTATTAATCCTTTCCAGGTTATTACTGCAGATGACAATTTGCCCTAGTTGAAACGCACAATGTTATGGACAATTTTAAAAAGGTTAGGATTTAAGTGGTTAAAAAGGAATCAAAACAGTGTGCTAATGGAACAAAACATTGTGCTATGGAGACGTCGGTATTTAACTAGCATTAGAAAATTAAATAAATTGAAATTATTTGTTCACCTTTTCCACTCTACGCTTTGAATTATAAATCAAATTCATATGTTTATTTCATTTGTTATATTATAAATAAAATGCTAACAGTAAAGAAACCTTTTTTATTAAATTTATTGCAGATATGAAGAGAAGATAACTATATAAATTTGTAATATGTGCAGTCAAGAAATTTTTATAATTAATTAATATATTTGATATTTTATTGTAGTCATTAATATCCCTGCAATTATTTATTCACTGTACTGTTGTAGAAAATGTACATTGATTTCACGGCAGTCGGGATACAGTAGACAAATATACTTGCACTGCTGTTTTCTTTTTCACCGAACAGCTTATCTAACTTTACCATTGAGAACCAAATTCTATGCAAGATTTAAGGATCTTGTGTATTGGCATATACTTTGAAGTCATTCAATGGAGTTAGGTACAGTTCCGTTGAACTCATTATGTATTGTTCATAATCAGCAACATTCCTCCTTGTTTGGCCTTATCTTGTATATACTGAATTGCTTAGTTTCAATCATACCATTGAAACTTTCTCTTTTAAAATTGATTGAGGTTGCCAAAGGAGAGATTTACTTCATGACAAATGACTTGGTATAACACTTTGTATATAACCATTCTTGTCGAAGTTATATTTTCGATTCAAGTTTATCTATGGCAATATTGCTGTCATATGACGTTTATATCCTCTTCGATTAACCCCAAACGCAATCTCATTTACTTTTTAACATAACTGAATAAGCTTCAACTATTTCGGTAAATGAAAAAACCGAGGGATACCTTTATATTGCAATTTATGTCACTTTTGCTTTATTGTTGCGGTATTATTTTACCAGGTCATATAACCATAATGTATTACACATAAAATATGAAAAACTTTACTATTTATTATACAAGACTTTAATAAACTTTGATGTTTACGATGTTGTCCTTTGACAGTTCCATCGGTTAAATTTCACCAGTGTAATACAGCCGCCTGCATTCTTAACGTAAATGAAGTATATTTACTTTTAAGTATGCACAAGCACCTTACGAAATTGATGTATTTGATATGGTCCTATTTTTGTTTACAACAAGAGATGTTTACATCATGCATCAGCATCTTTTTCCCCAATGAATCTAACAAAGGGAGTCTGTTTATCTTTCAACTTAGAAGAAATACAATTCGCATTTCTACAATACCAGGCTTAGGTCTATAACTAACCATTTCTGGCGTATAATTTTAACAAAATGATTGACCATAGAATGCTGAATCATGTTCATTGGTGTTTCCTTCCTAATACAATGTCTATTGTTACATATTGATTTAATAGGGATTATCTCTGAAACACCCTATACACATCAAATTCGATAATATATTCATGATGTTACCTGCAAAACTTCTTTCGTATACCCAATTACAATTAGAGGTCTTCTCATAGCAGAAATTTCTTGTTTTTGTCGGAAGTGCTTTCCATTAATCAATTAGTCTTCCAAACTTTCCACGGAGCGGATAGTTTCGGAGGTGACGGCGACGTGCTAATTTCTAGTCGCCCATCACTCCGACATTACTCCGCACGTATGTATGTGCGGCTCATATCTGCACTACGTCGTCGAACTCGTTGCGGAAATAATTCACTTATTTTAGTCAACGATCCGACCAGCGAACTTCGATAATTCTGCGTTAGCCGGCCGACGAAGACGAGAACTCGGTCGTCGAAATGGCCAGCTGGAGTTGGTTCGTTTTGAAATGTCCTTGCGGTCATGTAGTAATTTTATACAACAGTTACTTCCAGGTTATTTTTGGACATAATTTAAGCGATTAAATAACGTGTTTTTTTACAGTAACATAATTCACTGTGCCTCAAACCAGAGGTGTTTCCTTTTTCAATTTTACAAAACTGGTTTTCATTCCCATGATAATACCTATTCCAAGTTTAAAGGATAACCTTTTCCTAATACGATAATACCTCCAACCCAATTTGAACCAAGGAATGTGAAGAATTTTTGACATAAAATGACATTTGCGTATACAATAACCTATAAAACTATGTTAAATAGATGCATCATTCTATTGTACTTTATACCGAGCTTGAGTTCAAATTCCCATTAATTATTTTGGTTCCCTGTTTTTCTGAAAATCTCTTGTAAAGGTAACCCTCTTTCTCCGTAAAGGTCATTTTTATACTTCTGGGACATTTGATTCGCAGGGCACAAATTTAATTGAACCCTTAGAGAATTCATTGCTAGATTCAAAAAAAACTACAGTGTCAAACTTAATGGATTGTTATTACAATTTTTGAGATATATTGATAATAATTTTGGTGCAATTAACAAATAATGGTCAATTGCTTTCATCAACGATGTCTGATGCAATTGCACAAAATTAATACGTTGTAGAAGCTGAAATTTGTTTGCCTTTCTATTAAAAAATACCAGCTAAGCGTCTTCTTTAGTCAATCAATTTTCTTTTATGACACCATATCAAAAACATTTCACATTGTTACTCGTAAATTTTACGAGATTTGATATACTATTATATGTATATATTTAGCGGCTAGTGGGTCAGTGCCCTGCACGCTTGGCTGCTAGTCTCGGGGTGTCAGGTTCGAACCCCCGGGATATTTCTCAAGGTTAAGGTTTTTCGTGGTTTTCCTCAGTACATGGCAAATACTGAGAAGGAATATCTTAAGACGCATCGCGGACGCAGGCGTAATAATAACTCATACTGTTGAGAAATGCGAAAGCATGAATTATTATCATTATTATTACTATTATTATTATCCATGCCTAAGAAACTTCACTGAATATTCTATAAAGACCTGGCAAATCGCCAGGAATACGGTAACAAAGATCGAGGTTGTCGCATACCCATTCTATCGTCGCCTATCTTGACAAATTCTTTTGTCATTATTTTATCTAATTACATTAAGATATTTTTGCAATGGTCCTAACCTATTTACGAGATGATTAAAAGGTTAATGTAGCGATATTTACGGGTACTAACTGTCACAATTTAAAGAATTTAGGTTTCAACCCGGAAACCTAAATTCTTTAGAAGAAAATAAAAACCGCTGAAGTCTACAACAACATAGTCACAACTTGGAACTTGGTGATATAACGAGACTATGCTGCAAGTAGGTTCCTTGCAACGTTATCTACAGTTTTGTCTTTCAATTTACGCAACAAAACAGGAAAAATATGTATTGTTAGCCTGCGAAGTTTCAGTAAACTATACTAACAATTCCAGGGCATTATGTTCATGCTTCTTGCAACATTTCCAATCTTATAAGCTTGCGAAAGATTAGAAAAGTGTTGATAAGCAACTGCTAGTATTTATGAGTGATGGTGCCGCAACAATTCGATGTGTATATCGTTCTCTTAAAGAGGACTGTGAAAGACAAATACTAAAAGAGTGTTTCTCAAATCATCTAAACGAACTCGAGAATTTCACAGATGGTACTCTGGTATTCCTAAACCACCAGATCCAATTCTGGTTTGGGGAACATGTTTGAAGGCGGTTTTTTGTACTTAGTATTTTCAACAAACTAAGTCTGTGATTCTACAATTCAATACCAGCTAAGCTGCGGCTGTTAAGAAAAGCCAGACACGATTTCAAGATACTTCCGTTGAAACAGATTTAAAAACTAGTTACAACTAATATAATGGATTACTCTTTGCAATACAAAATTGGCAAATACTGAGTTCCCATTAGTAAAGTCGTGCCAGCAAACACCGTTCACATAGATGGACGTAGATGCCTACCTAATGCTGCAAGTTATAAGTAATAATACGTGTAAATAAGACAAGTGTCTCTTACACATATTTATATTATTCATCCACCGCCGACAGTATTCTCTTCGTTCAATCGGCTATATGCTTTGTGTTTGTTGGTACTGACGACATCGTATCATGTCACGTTGAGAGAAATTTACCGGTCTACTAATGACGTTACCAGATTACAAATTGATGACTGCTGCTAGCAAAACTTTATTATTTATAGCATAGATTTACCGCATGTATAACTTTAAGCATGTGTCCAGATGTATATATAAGGCTATTGGACCGAGAACATGTTGTGGCCACCTCATACAGTAAGGAACTATAGGTATTCAAAGATATATTGCAGCCAAACAGTCTGCAGTAATTTTGTACAAATATACTATTATTTTTCATTCTAAATAAGATCATCACATGAACAACGTCATCAAAACGTAAACCACTTTTACAGCCACCGGAAATACGATATAAACCATTCTTTAAAATAAAGCAGCAATGTTCTGGCGGAATTTTGTTTCTAAGTGTGGATCATAGGTTGAAAAGGTATCTTCGATTTCAGACTAAAGCATTTTGTGCTACTATATAGAATTGCGTCAAAAAAGTAATTTATGAGGAAAAATGCAATTATTTAATAGCTTGACGTAATTTAAGGATACTTTAATCTTATACAAATAGTTCCGCTACTCAGCCTATTTAATTTATCCGCAATTACATTATACAGATATACTTAACGACAGGTTGCATAAAGATATCTGATACCACATGTCCGCTAATAATCCAAGAAAATCGTTTCCTATTTTCGGAATAGGCGGATGCGCCAGACGCGAAAAACGACGCTGAAATATCCTACCGTTGTGCATTGAATGTGTGAACGGTCTGGCCAGAAGCCGGGAGGAAAAAACATGAGGGTACGATAATGGTAGAGAGTGTGCAAAGAAGGCTAAGTGGAGGCCTAACCCTCGTATTATAAAGTGGTCTCTTCACTACACGACGTCTGTATACGGGGAACATTAGAATCAAGTGCTCATTGTGTAGTTGATATTATGGAACGGATGGAGGACGATCTAGACACTACGGCACCGCGTCGAGAACGTTATAGAGAGTAAAGGTTCGAGTGGCCAAGTGTTACACACGCACATACATAGCTACGTTGTAAGCTCTTACGGATATAGAATCGACGGGAATTTCTTGTCGTTTGCCGTTCTCATTGTTTAGCCATGTCAGAACGAGGGAGAGGTGACTTTAATAAAATGTTCTGCTATTTTTTTCTCAAGTATGCTCATCAAACAGCTACCGTCGCGACTAGTAACGCTTCGGGGCGTTATCAAGCACTTTTAAATTAGTTAAGAGACAGTTGTTCAAACTATATCATTATTTATTAGCGTATTAGCAAAGAAAGCAAATTGTTTCATAATTCTTTTGATGCGGATGTCTAGTATAACATTACACGAATGAAACATCTTGGTGTTTGTTCTAGTGTCGTGTGACAAATTAAGATACCTTTAGAAATAGTCTAGATGAAGTATGGTGCGGTCCATCTACTGGATAACGTGCACATTAGTGGGTTATGGAAATTACAATTCCTCTAACTTTTCAACGACAGCAAAGTTAGTGTTTTAGAGGCTAGTATGGTCGGAGTGCTGGGACCGAATCCAGTAGCTTTTCAAAATTCCCTAGTTTTTCTTACTTCGCAAATCTTAAAATGTACCGCGAACGTAAGCATAACAACTTACGGCTGACAAATGCCATCTGCAATTAGCGAAAGCAATTGAAGGATGTGAAGACATGGATTTTCATAATTATTTTTGGTTTTAAGATTGAAGCGTATGCATGTAGTGCATGTATGTTTATATAAGAAATTTCCCCTTTAATTTAACAATGTTTAATTTTTATTTCTTTATTTTTATTGTATGGTGAGCGGCCCAACGGGGTTTATAAGCTATTTTACCTTGTTATCTGAGTTGGAACCGGACTACCAAAGTGATTTTGTTATGTAGAATTATGTAATATGAATGACCAAAGCGAATCTACAATGTTTCCTTAAGGAAGTGGTTCCTTATGTAATGGAGTATGGTCCTGATATGGAAAATGGCGATTTGGATAACGTTGAAATGCTAGATTATAGTACGGACACTAAGCAACATTTATCAGAGAACAAATTTAAAGTAGATCGTAATGGTTATACATATACATAGAGTGATTATAGAGTAAAGCACAAAATCGGTAATTTCCTTTATTTGCAATTATATTGAAAATCAGAAAAACCCGTAACTTAGGGTTATAAAAATACTTACTCTTGGCGTCACAAGAACAATCATGTCTGTTATCATTGCCACAATATGACGTCATCAATGACACCTACAGATTATATTGAATTTTTGGATACAACTGGTTTTGATATGTGGAGATAATAATTTTGCTAAGTATAATCAGAAAATTTTTGAGAAAAAAATTGTCCAAGTTTGAAAACTCTAATTTGTCATAATTAATTGAATTCAACGGGTAACAAAATTATAGAGAGCATAAAATATTGAAGGACATTGTTTATTTATACACAAATGTAATAAAATTATTATCGATGATCTCATTCACCCTACCCGTTTATCTGTATGCCACACTGCGACCTCACAATGAAAGCATAGAGATTGACATTGTACATTCGTCAACGTCGAGTGTACAGTGCTATGTCATTTCAATGATTTTTTACCAAACAGCTGATTATGGAATTGCCGTAATTTTTAAATGATATGTTTTTGGAGAATGGATTGATTGCTGAGGGCCTATTGAATGGCATCCTAGATCCCAGGACCTAACCAGTTAGTTGATGGAGAGCAGTTTGAACACTTGGTACACTGAAGTGTAGTTAATTGATTTTTGATAATAATTATCTTTTGCATCTAGTTATTTACTTAGTATTAAATTTCTACTAATTCTAACTTCGGTATTTTTTTCCCAGTAAATTTCACTTAGCAAAATTATTACATATCTCTACATATAAAAGCGGTTATATCTAAAAATGCAATAAAATTAAAGAATGTAAAATTAAAACCCTAAGTTAGGGGTTTCTGCGGTTCTTAATATAATTACAAATAAAGCCATGACGAATTTTATGCGCTACATTATAATCACCCTGTATAATGAAGTGGACAGGTACAAAAACGACCACAAAAATATGTTTTGCTAACAAATGCACATATAAAATATTAAAGTTTGAGGAGGATATATTGCATTGTATTGTAGGAAATGACATCCTTGATATTATTGTAGAAATACAAATAACTTTACTTTCAAACATCAGATGGAAAATAATCATTTGAATGCGAATAATTTGAGAAAAAGTAATGCAGTGTCAATAAAACTATTTTTTCTCAATGTGGCTTCAAAGATTTTACTTTGTGTTACGTCATTCGCGCTAAAACTATTTGTGTCGTTCACAAAGAAGATGCCATTGGAAAAAATATATTATAAAAATGCTTTTCTTGTTCCTTCTCAATTATTTTTATCACACATCATTATCGGTTACTAAAACTGCAAGCTGATGTATAGATGGGACTACGAAACTTATCAGCCGACAAGTGTAACCGCTTTATTCGTCGCTTCTTAAAAGAATGGATTAATAACATCATATCGACAATCATTTTGGATTCCTCTAACTGGTTAATTTTACGTTGAATTATACATTTACTATCAGAATCGACATTGTATTTTCACAGCCCAGTTTAATAGCTCTAGCACTAAGCTATGTTTAATTTGCAATGCAAACGACATGATGTGCCTAACAGCTGCATATATCACAATTTGAAACCCAGAAAACACTTACAAGTAAATACACTTCCGCACAGTTAACAGCGAATCAAATTAAACATTTTATTTATTTAGGGACGCGATAACTCTTTAAAGCAGAATAGTCTATATGCGCTAAAAGGTTCACTAAATTATTACTCCTGCACTTCTATACGGCAGCGATAAACTGACCGAGGAAAAAGGGCAGCAGCTGGACAGAGAAGGGAGATGGAAATAGGACTAAAATAAAAACGGACAAGACCCGCTTAACGTGCAGAAATACTTCAGCGCAGATTTATTTATCTTGTTTGACCCGTAAATAACGTCACGTATTATTAAACGCGGTCGGAACCCTCCCCTCCATCCCTCGAAATTTCCAATAACTGCCGAATAATACCGAAACTGGACTAGCAACGTCATCGTACGATGAATGGAGATGCATGGTCGATGCATAATGCAACTGCATTTTCGATGATACGACAACCGGAACTGTTCCGAGACGAGTAAATTCGCTTTCCGAATGCGAGATTCAGCACGTTGCCGCTATTGTTGCCACTGAACATATATATTCAGGGTATCTGCGTATGCATCTAAACTGCGAAAGTGTCTCTTCGAAATTCTAGTGAGAAAGATCGTTTTAATTTAATTTGAAGTTGGAAGTGTTGACCGAGATTCTTTTTTTTTATACATCTCGATCAGATTACACTGGAATTATCTCTTTACGAAGGCGACCTGAAATGCTTCCGGAATCGGCAGCAGCTGGCTCACGAAGGATGAGCAATCGGCCATCTTTATGGCCACTGTCAAAATTTCAGACGCCTACTGTCAATAGTTGTTGTTTAAGAGTGTGTTTTGTGTAGCAAGTCAGGCGGTTTCGAATTACGTGCAGTGACAAAACACCTCTGGATGCGTGGAAAAATGGCCACGGAAATTCGAAATATTTTGCTAGAGGTTCATAGCATCATTTTCGACCATTAGCTTCTAGGTGAGCGAGTTCAAACGTGGCCGCCCAAACACAAGTGACGTACCAGTGGACACTCAAAAATCGCTACCAACGATGAAATAGTCGACAAGATTCATGATGTCACGTTAGCCAATCCTCAATTCAAGCTGAACGAGATAGCAGAGGCAACAGGCATCTCAGAAGAACGCGTTGGTCATATCCTACACGATACTTTTGGGTATGAAAAAGCTTTCGGCGCGATTGGTATTGCATTTGCTCACACCGGGACAAAAACGAAATCGGGTGACCGTTTCGGTGGAGTGTGGCCAGGATTCAGCGCAATCCAAGGATTTCTTCATACGTTTTGTAACCGTGGATAAGTCTTAGATCGACCACTATATACCGGAGACCAAGGAACCAAACACGTGTTTTTCTAGCCGATTCCGGAAACATTTTAGGACGCCCTCGTATTGCATGTGAAACAATTATTTAAATAATGTAAATTTGGGAATTTGTCGCATTTCGTATTTCATATTCGATTTTCCAAATTTGGATTTGTCAGTCGATTTACGTAAACACTATTTATTAACCCGATAGGAAAAACCCCGTCGACAACAGATTCGATTAGTTCTCTGTTCTATGTCAATCCTTCAGGAAAAACTATTTAAAAATGCTTGAACTGTTTGAATATAATATAGCGAAGCACCGTCTTAAAAATAACCACAATCCGGGAACAAATTTTGAATTGCGGGGGTAATATTTTGGTGGAGCAACTATAAGTATCTCTGTCTAGCTTTCAGCGAGAAACGGCGCAATTAAACGAATTCAAGAAACGCTAGTCCATACACTACTTTTTTGTGAATACTAGGAATGAATCTGTGGATTATAATCAGCTCAATACCTACAATTATGTCTATTGAGAGTATTATTTAGATAGAAGGTTCCTTAGGAAGTGTAATTGAACATAGAAGGTCTGGATTTCTTTCTATTTCACCGGTAGTATTTGACAAACTTCACAGAATCTTCCGCAAATACTGAAAGCTCTCCGGCATGAATTGTAAGTTACTTACTACACTACTCCCCAAGAATACATCCACCATCTGCTGGAAACAATGCCATGGAGAATGAGCTAGTGTCAAACTAATAGTGGCGGTCCAATACATTATTAATAAAAATAAAATCAAATTGTGTTAACTTTTTGTACACCCCTTCTTGATGCTGCGATTTCCATGTCATCTAGCATACCTACGGCTCAACTTAATGATGAACCACTTTGCAGGCTGTATGATACTGGTTTATAATCCAATAAGAGAAGCTACCAGTCATAAAGTAGGTAGATCCTTCTAAGGACGAACTGATTGTATCGAGAAAATATTAGTTTCTATAATTTTCAATGTTACACACTTTTCCTGATTTTAAAGTAGATGTAATATGAGCATATTTCCGTATGCCAGAAAAATAACACATTTGAAAATTTATTAAATATAACGAACAAAAGTTAAAGTGACGTGAAATACTCGACACACTTCTTTCTGTGGGCGGCGATTTTAACCCCGAAGAGCAACTCGGCCAATAACTTGCCTGCTGTGGACCCACGTGAGGGTAATTTTCTTAACTTGGGTTCGTCAAACTGAGCATCCCTAAGGTAAACTATGAAGGAGACTTTACTAGACCAATGCTACCAATGTGTTTATCCAGTGCGCAGTATCCGGTTAAGATCGCTGTAAGTGCTCTTAGCTTGGTGCTGCTCATAAGGACTGTCTTACGTTAAGCTTTCCCTCACCTGGATAAATCGCGAAAGATTTGCAATGTCTCAAACCGGCTACGCTGTTCCAGTAGGACCCGTAATTGGCGGGGAGCTTAGATTTAACAAAACTCTTAATATTGATATAGGTACTCCTATACGTCGGTTCAGGACCTGAGAATGGTCTTCCACTGATGTTTCTGACTAACAAATCAGCTATTTCAGTTTCCTTGATCCTTGAGTGGGCTTGGCACCCATCTCAACGTATCGCAGCATTACGTCAGTTGTTGCAAACTTCTGGGGCATCCTAACACCACTTCGGAGTCAAACGTAACAGCTTCTAGCACCCGAAGGGCGGCTTGGCTACCAGATACGATACCTACCGCTTCAAAATCTGCTTAAAAGATAGAGGGGGAGAGCCTTAGGCTGATGGCCTCGCCATCCTGTTCTTCCATTTTTCCGAATTCCAATATCTGTGCCTTTCGAGGTTTTCGAGTCCTCTCATCTCGACTGGCGTGCAGATTGCCTCATTGCTAGGAATAATTACATTGTATCCCCCAGGAAAGGTATACACCGGTCCTCATCGAAAGCAATGCTGTCTGTTCCATGTGGTTAAAAATGCTGGTATGATCTCTGAACCTGAAAAGGAATCCCTTGCACCCAGTAGATTTGGTTCTTGCTACGCTTATGAAAGAGACACGCAAGGATTTCATTGATATGGTAAACGAACAGGACTAGCCAAACTATGCTGTATTGAAGGTCTTTACTCTGCCACCAATAAAAATAAATGCGAATAAAGAATTAAGAAGTCACAGATTAATCATTGCTGGTGTAATCTTGGCATAAATAAAATGATTTTAGTGTCTGAAAATTGATATGTACTTCTAGAAAATAGATTTTCATCTGGAACTTCAAAACTGCTGAAATATCAAAACAATACTTTCAGAGAAGCGGTCATCGTAAACGATCCTACACAATGCAATAGATACCACCTTGTTATTAATTAGTTTCGTTACGCGTACGGGAGAGATAGGTTCGATGAAATTCCGGCAGAGATGATTTATGTTCTCTATCGACGATCAGTCCGACGTTCCCGTCCCGCCCTATTCATTTCGCCCGGAATCGGTGTACCTTTCGTGAAACGTAGGGTGTATTTAGCGTAAATAACGATCGCTTTGGTGCAGAAGCACTGGGTACATTGTCCACGCTGAACTTTACACGTATTACATGTTTATTGCTTTCCGCATGGTTTAGCTCATTCGACTCGTTTTGCATACGCAGGTCGTCATGTGCGGAAGCTTCGGAGGTAAATTTCCAACGAGAATGAATGTTACACGCTGACGTCGTCAAAGACTCGTCAAAATGAACATTTTACTATAGTAATACTACTGTTAAATATCTTCCATATACTGTAACGGATTTCAAACAAACACGAAGCATATATTGCAATTATTTTCTACTTTAAATATGAAGTAGACGTTTCCTTGTACAATAAGCGTTGGAAGTATGGAGTAAAATTCATATTTCGTTAATAATTTGTATATGTGAAAAATTTTCATAAAAATGAGTTATGCCAGAGCAATGACGTTATCATCAACTTGTAGAAATACGAGGGTGGTCCTCTATGCTGTACCCCTGACCCCCCTCCACTGAAACTACAGTAGCATTATATTTTTTATTATTCGACATAGTCTCTACACTAACGCTCTTGGTGCATCGGTGCTCCAACGTCTCAACAGCCTCCTTGAAAAACTTTTGTCCAATTTCTGCAAACCACTTTTCTACAGCTTCATAATGACTAAGAAATTTTGCCCCATGTAAGATTTTTTTTAATTTGGGGAACAGTCTGCAATCACTAGAGTCCAGATCCGGCGAATACGGCGGGTGCTCCACTGAATCAAAGCCTGCTTGGTGTATAGCAGCTATAGCAATACCAGATGTGTGGCTGGAAGCATTATCCTGATAAACAGCACACCATGCCTTAACTTTCCTCGACGTTTCTCTTTAATAGCGCCCTGCAATTTACAAATCAATTATGCGTAGTAGGCAATACTCTGTCCCTTTTGCAAATAGTCAGTCGGGATGGTTCCTTGAGCATCCCACAACACAGATAGCAAAACCTCTCCAACAGACGGCACAATCTTAAATAGCCGTAGAAGAGGAGAATCGTGATGTTTCCACTCTCTACTTTGCACTTTGGTCTCCGGGTCATGGTAGTGCACCCGTGACTCATCCACGGTCACATACCGACTAAGAAAGTTCTCTTTGTTTGTTTGGTAGCTTTCCAAAAGTCGCTTAGAAATCAATACCCGATTTCTTTTTTGATCAATGATTAATATTGGGAACTCCTATCTTGCACTCACCTTTTTCATATCTTATTCTTTAGTCAGTATATTATGCATCAGATGATATAATAAGCCAGTATCCAGCACAATGTCCCTGATGCGTAGTCGCTGGTTTTGTAATACGACATCATGTACCTTTTTAATGCTTTTGTCTGTTACCGTTATGGGGTTTACAGGACCTTCTTCAGCATTTATAATCTCGACATCAGCGTTTGACTATATCATGAGAAGCTGCAAGCACACCAATAGTCACTATAACGTCTTTATGAATTTGAGTTAGAGTCATACCCTTTTCTGGAGGTATTTCATCACGGCTCTTTGTTCTATAGGATCCATCTTTGTGAACATCACGACATACAATTCAAGAATTAGCCACAGTACATCAACGCTTTGAGATACAAACTTGATATTATCGAGATATAATCTACAAATATCAGTTAACTCAATACCAAAATCATCAATCAAACAATTAGAAATAGGTGAGGGGTGGCGCTTCAGGATGCCCCTTCATAGTAGTAGTATTTCAAGTTGTATCCTATGGGTAATCCTTCGTTCAAATAAGAGTTTTCCTTTATATAAAAACAGATGTGTCCTTCTATGTATATTCGCCAATTTCAAAGTCAAAAGAACGCCATTTAAGCTTAAAATAAAGGTGAAAATCCTCTCGGTCTACTATTTAACAACCATTTATTTTAAAGAATAGTGGATAATGGTGGACAATCCAACGGTCCACGCATTCGCTTCCCTTAAGCCGAATTTATGCCCGTTTCGCACTGTTAACAAATTGTATAAGGGCCAGCGCGAGCGGAATACATCTTTCTTTACGTCCGTTTTATTTTTCGACCCGAAAATTAGAGCCCTATTCAATTGCTAAACTCCTGCGTTCCGCTCACGCCCAGTACAGAAAACTGTTTAAAAGAGATCTATTTCAATGTAACCGACGTCGTTTTTCCTGACGGGACGCCGCCAGGGGCCGGCGGCACAAAAAAGGAAGCAGAAGAAAGAAGGACAGTAAAACGGGATGCGGGTCAATTGGGTTATAAATAAACTTGTAAGGAACTCTGGCGGAGGCGCTGGCGTAGCGGGTACATTCGGACGCCTTTTCTCTACTATCGCGTTTGGGGAATTTAAAAAAAAAAAGAAGCGGACAGCCAGCCGGCGACAGGATTATATGGGGATATATCAATAGAAATAAAGGAGAGCGGCGGTATAATTTAAAATCCATTTTCCTCATTTAATCGCCTCGAGAGGGGCGATTCGGCGGCAGTAGCTCGAGCGATAATAGGCGTAAATCTCGACGCCTCCGGAAAGAAGATAATAAAAAGAAATATAGAGTGCCGCGACTTCGAAGTCGTGATTCTTGTCTTTGTTTTTATGGTGAAAAAGATGAATTAATTAAATTACTAACCCAAGTATCACACATAAAAATACGTAGATTGTCTTAATATCAAATTCTTATATAAGGAATTTATACGTTAAATCTAACAAACGATGCAAATTCTATTATATTCTCTTTCAAAATATATATATATACGGGCTACAATATTTGTATTCGAAGAAATTAGTTCCCTACAATATTTGTTTTCATTTTTCCTGAAGTCTTATCGGTCAAAGAATATCATAACTCTTGCACATTTTTGTCATTTTTGAGTCACACCATGAAACGAAATACACTAGGGTGACAGAATAAAATAGACACCAGGTAAAGCGGTATAAATATGTAAACAGCTAAATTCTAAGAACGAATTAAGAACTTTCTCTTGTCATTAGGGTAGGGGTAGATGTATCGGAAGGAATTCGTCATAGTTTAGTATCGTTACAACTATGCCTCGCTTACAAGGTTCGAGTGATATTAGCGACTTCACCCGGGGTGTCGCATCGTTGGCCAGAGTGAACGCGGCGCTTCGCAACGTGAAATAAGTAAATTTTTAAATATTCCGTTGCCCACACAGTTAACCGTGTGATTACACAATTTAAACGCAAGGAAAAAACAACAGCGGAGCCGAGATCAGGTCGTGCCGGACCTTCTGAAAGAAGTAAAAGGATGCTTCTGCGCGAAGTATTAAGAGAACCCCGAAAAAGTACAGCTGAGCTTGCGGCAACTTCACAGAAAAGTCAGCGCACCGTTCTGCGATACCTCCACAGTGTGGAGATGTATAAAAGGGTGGCAAAGAAAAAACCTGTCCTTACGCCGCGTCAAAAACGGCGCCGAATGGCTTGGGCAATCGAAATGCGAACGAAGCCCGAAGAGTTTTGGCGGTCTGTCATTTTTTCAGACGAAAGCAGATACTGCCAAGTCAGTGATAGTAATCGTACGCGGGTGTGGAGACGTTCGTCACAGCAATCAGACGGTGAAATACGGCGGTGTGAACATCATGGTGTGGGGCGCGATATGGTATGGTGGAAGATCGCAATTAGTAATCTGCGACGGAAATATAAATGCGGCAAAATATATCCAAATATTGACAGAAGGACTACTATCGATATTCGACAACACCATTTTATCTAAAGAAGACGGAGCACCCTGTCACAAAGCAAGAACAACAACCACATGGAAAGAGGAACAGGGGATTCGGATTTTACCATGGCCAGGCCAATCACCAGACATGAAACCGATAGAGAATGTTTGGCACATAGTCCAGACAAATATGGCGAAACGACCCCGAAAACCCAGCAATAAGGAAGAACTCGTGGCAGCTGTTACAGAAGAATGGTTAAATATTCCAGAAGACACCAGTAATCATTTAAGAGATTCTATGCCACGACGACTCGCAGCACTTCACGAAAGTAAAGGTGGATCGACAAAATATTAGTCTAATTTAAAAATTTTAAAATATTTTGTATATGTAACGGGAATAGAATCTTTTTTTTAATTAGTAGGTGTCTATTTTATTCTGTCACTGTAGTGTATTGTATATACTAGGCGGTCTAAAACCTGCAAAACTATTCTGTGATGAATGTAATGGTACGTACAATGGAAGAGTTTGAACCGCCATCCCCTATCTCACTTGCTTCCAAAAGAATTGCAAAATTTACTAGCGATGAAGTTTTAAAAGTGGCGTGGAGGGCATTGAACAAATTTCACGAACTGTGTCGCAATATGCCTGAACCACCACAGCCGATTACTGTGCGCTGGGGAATATGGTTAGACTGCGTTTTACTACTGCGAACGTTTTGATGATGTAAAGCAGATAGTTTTACAATTCGATTCGAGACACGCCAAAGTTATCAAGAAAAGCCAGAAAAAGTTTCAAGATGGCCAGGTAAAACGCGATTTAGAAGGTATTCGCAAGAACTACTATGGACTAGTGGAAGGATTTGTAAAATTATAAAATGATTCGATGTCGTTTGTGGATTCTGTTTAAATTGTACATATGTACGTGCAAAAAAAGAAACGAAAAATAATATGAAAATTTGAAAATATAATTGTTAAGGGTTCAGATTTTCTCATACTAAGGACACATTTATGAAGGTACGTCGAAAGATTCGTTAAGTTGCCACAAGGATTACTTTAAATTTGCAAATGTAACATCACTCGGTGTGGAGCGATCGCTTTCGTCATTGAAAAATATTTATTCCGCACACTGTACTCGTTTGACTGAAACAAATGTAGAAACATATTTAATGATTCTATTTAATAGATGCAATATAGTGTGAGATTTCGTAGAAATTTATATGTAATATATTTTTTAACTTTATTTTATGTGTAAACATTCCCGCGTTCGTGTCGCATATGCTCACTGATGAAGATCACGATCATAAATGATGTGACCACGTAAACGTTACTGAACATTCGCCTTGATACGGCCGCTCGGCTCCTCTACGTTGTTCTCCAGACTGCACTATAACTTGCCCCACTTTTGCGAGACTACTGATGACTCTAGCACTTGTAACAGAGATCGAGAATGTGACAAAGTTGTAGCACATTTTATTTTAAGAATAGAAATGTGTCCCAAGGCACGTAGAATGGCATAAACTTCTGCTGAAAATATGGCCGTGTCATCCAGTAACTTAAATTGACGTATATTCTTGAAAGATGTATCAATTAAATGATATACATCAATTTATTTACAACCATTGGGCCATTATAACTGTATGGGGATGTTGACTGGATCTGTTTTGTAACGATAAGGAACTAAAATAATTAGGAAATCGAGCATTATGTTGAGCGGATGTAATTTCTAAGGGAATAAACAATAAGCTTAGTAGAAATAAAAATATCAAGCCAGTAATGCGACAACAGAAGCGGTCAATTCCTGTCTTACTGTGGCTGTATCTCTCTCTCTCTCTCTCTCTATATATATATATATATATATATATATATACATACAATACAATACAATACATACAATATATATACAATAATTTGGTTTTATATATTATTTATTATTGTAACAGAGAAAGATCAAGTCTCACTATGCGCCAGGCGAAACGTTTGATTTTTGTTCCGCTAATATTCCTAAATCGTGGGAATTTGATAGCGGTTAAAACGGTAAATCGTGAATACACGGAAGTGAGAACTTTGAGTGAACAAGTAAGAAAAGGTTTACTTCAAAAATACTAAAAATGAGAGTTGAGTTAATACAAAATAGTGTCCGGGAAAACTCTGTGAGTGCTAGAGAAAGAAAAGCAACGATACGATCTTAGGGTCCGATGGGTCGACCGACCGATGAGGTTTTTACGCACGTGAAATGCACTTACGCTTAAATACGAATTGTAAAGGAATAAGGTGTAAGTAGAGGGACTCCAAAATCATGGATAGTGAAGATTATGCATCAATAGACGCAAGAAAAAAGAAGGATAGTAACAGAGAATAACCAGATACAATATTCAAAAAGTAAGAGAACAGTAAGAACACCAACGTCACGATAAAACAATTAATGAAAGATGTCAAAAAGATAAAACGAAATCAGGAGGAGTGCTGAAAAGAACTAAACAGTTTAAGAAAGGAGAACGAAGCATTGAAGAAACAAATGAACTCGATGGAGATGAGACTAAATGCTTTGGCGGAAAAGGTCACAAAGAAGAACATCGTAATAATATCGGGAATGGAAATGTCATCGAAAGATAAATACGATTGAAATGAATACATAAGCTTCCACGGCCAGAGTCAATAATAAACGAACTACTTCCAGAATTGGACCGTATCATGATGAAATATATAGAAATGAAATAAGAATAAGAGGAAAAAAGAAATGTGTAAAGAGAAAGAGAAGGTAAAAAGAGTAAGAGAAGAAAAGAGAGAAGGGTGACAGAAGTAAGGGGGAAAAAGAATGGAAAAGAAAGAGAAGAAAAAGAGAAGGGTGGTATAAATACGATTTAAAAATAGGAATGAAATATATTATAAGAAAAGAGAAGTGGAAAAATAGAAAGTACAGTGTACAATATAGAATTGGAGAATGCAGGAGATAAAATTGTGGTGATAAAATGTGGGCAAAATAAGAGTGAATTAAGATTACTGAAAGAAGAAATTTATATAGATAATGAAATGACTCGAGAAGAACAAGTGACATGGAAAAAAATAAAATAAATAGGAGAGGAAGAGAGGGAAAGGATAAAAGCAGTGAAGTGAGGATAACAGAAAGTTACCGTTGAAGGAAGGAATACAAGTGGGACAGTGGGAGAGGAGAAGTTGTGGAACACAAAATGGACCGCAGAAGTAGGAATCCAAAAAACTGATAAGAAGAGACGAGCGAGGAGTAATGACGACGACGACTACGGTAAAGGAAAAGGATAATAACATGTATCAAATGGGTATAGAGGCAGTACATTGAAGAGGGTATCAACATATGACCATTTGGGAAGCATACTGACAGACGCCGGAAAAATAGATAAAGAACTAACGAACGCATTGCGGAAGAAAGATGATCTAAAGATAAATGCATTTGAAATAAAACATCCAAGAAGACTAGCGGGGAAAATCAAATGGGATAGAATCAAGAATGAAAATATTAGAAAAATAAAGAAACAAGAACCAATAATAAAGAAAATCAGGAGGAAGGAATTAAATTAATACGTACATATAGTAAGAATGATGACAGAATTACAAGAAAAACGGACACCTAAAAAATAAAAGAAGAGGCAGACCTAGGAGGAAATGGATAGACCAGATAAGAGAAATGGGTAGAAGAAACGGAAGAAAACTTAGAAGAAATGAAAGCAATGGTAAGAAATAGAAAAGAGTGGAAAAAGTTGCTACAAAAGAACCGGAATACAACAACATCTGAAGGGGCATAGGGACATGAGAAGAAGAAGAAGATTATTGTAACACAATTTTTTCTTGTGGACAAAACAGATAAATAAACCTAATAGTGGATGTTGGATCCATTATTCAAAACAACTTCAAGATTCCGTTTGTTCATTAACGTATTATCAACTCTTACGAGGTAGGCGCCCAAAATTCTCGGCCTGACAGACTTATACAGGTTCAGGCTATAAATATGACGGTTCGAAGAATAGTAGTTTCTAGTAGCCAGCCAACCAACGTGACCAGCGCATGAAGTAGTCAAAATTGAGTACCACGCGGTCATCAAATTAACAAAAAAATGGCATACGTCTAATCACATAAAACAACGCTAGACGGGATTTACACTGATTCATCCCCTTCATATTCCACTGTAAAATAGTGGGCAAAATATTTCCGCTTTGGGGCAAGAATTCCTTGAAGATGCTGATCGGCGGGATCGACCAATTGAAGTGCTAACGCCTCAACAAATTTCGATTATTGAAGATATAGTGCTAGAACCGTTTGAAAGTGAAGGAATTAGCCATGATAACAAACATATCCAGTATTCGTCGAATTCTTCATGAGCATTTCGGTATGTATGAAAGTAGTGCAAGACGGGTACCGCGACTTCTTTCTTCTCTCCAACGTGAACATCGAGTCGAATGTGAGCGGTCGTTTTTAAACATGTGTGGAGACGATCCAGAACCGATTTTAGGGTCCATTGCCACAGGGGATGAAACGATAGTTCTGTTTTACGATCCTCTACCGAAAAGGGAGTCTATGGAATGGCGGTGACCTAATGAACCTCGTTCCAGAAAGGTGAAAGTCGTTCAAACAATGAAAAAGGTTGATCGGGATTGTGAGGGCACTTTGCTAATTGGCTTTAAAAAGCGCAATACAACTGTAAACGGCAAATATTATGCGTCTTTATTGCATGAATTAAGAGGCAGTATTCATGCAAAACGTCGTGGAAAATTGACAAAAGGTATGCGATTATTGAACGATAATACTCCTAGCCATACTGCCGCCGTTTCACATGGCAGATTTTTATTTGTTTTCTAATTTAAAGTAAGGCTTTAGGGGAGGTCGTTTCAAGGACGACAGTAAGTTGAAAATAGCTGCTATAGAACATTTTGGCGGAAAAACTTCAGATCATCTTTACAAGGGTATCGAATTATTAATTAAACGTTGTAATAAATGTATAGAAGAAGTTAGAGTGTGTTACATTGAAAAATAAAATTTCTTATTTGTTTGGAATTTCTTTTTTCTATTTCAGTCCGAGAATTTACCGCAGCTACCTCGTATATTTCTTGCAGTTACCGTTGAGTGTAATCAGGGAATTGCACAAGCGTCAAAGATATCCAAAATCCGCGTATACACCATCATTCAAAACTACTACAGCACGTCATTACAATAGGTACCGACCTCCCAAGGTAATGGGGACGAGTAACGAGTTTAATTTCGCGAAGCTTAACGTGTGTGTCGTGTGTCGGAGCTTGCGTGTCTACCGGAATAAACATCGACAAAAGTAAAAACTCTATTGGTTACATTGGGCGAAAACTCGGCACGATAAAATCTAATTTTATACGATGCGGGTTCGCGCTGGCGGTGTCAATTCCCGCACGGGTTATTTTCGGATACGCCGTCGCTTCGAGCGCGATGTTTCGCACACTTCCGTTGTGACGTTTCACATCAACCGGTCGCGAAAAATATCGTTTAAAATAAATGACAAAGCGCAAAAATATATGTTCGCGTATATGTGTATAGGGATGGATAGGTAGGTCATATATATAGGCAAGCTGACACACGTATCAGTAAGGATATATGTCATACGTGTTTATTTGCGACAAAAATATGTGATTTCATCGTTAGTACTGTCGCAAAAATAATTTATACGTTTATATCTATGCACGTACAAAAGAATTATGTTGTAAAAACACGAAATTTGCTTTTGTTTAATATTTACTGTATAATACTCTATTGTATTGGGTATATGCTGAAGTAAGTTCCGTTTTTCGGTGAAAATTACATGCTCTCGTGATATTATTGACGATGGATTCTCATAATAACTAGAGTTGTTTGGGTTATTTACATCGTTCGTTGAAATCGTTTCGGAAGTCTGTCTACTGTCGTCTTCAGGGGCGCCCTGAGAAGGGGTGTTGCTTGCCAGAGCACTCATGCTTCGATGATGATCATCGAAGCCTGATTGTCGAAACGTCGGACGATGGAAATAACCCAAACAACAACTCTAGGTATTATAAAATTACATGTTTAGCAAGTACATCAGGTGTATGCGTAAGTTCTTTACGAATTTTTGCTAAAAAGAAACACTTTAATTTTTAGTACTGACATTTGACTAGTAGCGCCCTCTATGCCCCAGTATACATAACTTAAAGGACATCCCTCTAAAACTCATTCGATGAGTTTTCTAAGTAGAAAATTCACACACAAAGAATCTGCGCCATGGAATGCCTTCGAAAGTTCTACAAATGCTCATAAGACAGTTCCTTTTCTAGATATTGTTTGATCATCCCTGCATTTTGTAGTTTCTCGCAGTACATTGAGTGTCCATACTTGTTCAACCTACGCTGGTAATTGTCGTATTCTCAAGGAACGTTCGTAACTCTTTGGTTGATTTCTTAGAGTATCACAAATCCTCGATTGGATTCAGATTGTTCAACTTAATCCAGAAAATAGTATAGACTCCGGCACATCAAAGTTTTGTTTTTACCAGAATTTGCTTTTCGTTAAATTTATCTATTAGTCCCTCAGTTATTACTATAACTTGATCCTGTGTCGACACAAACAACGTACATTGCTTTATAAATACATAACCGGGAAAGTATGACAAAGAAATTAAAAATTAAAAAATACATTTACACGAGGGTGAATCTCTATGATATATCCCTGACCCCCTTAAAGCAAAACTAAAGTAGCATTAATTTTTTTATTTTTTGACGTAATATCCCCCTACACTAATGCACTTGGTCCATTGATGTTCCAACATCTCAACAGCCTCTTGGAAAAATTTTTGCCCAACCTCTGCAAACCACCTATCCACAGGTTGCTGGAAAATTTTGCCCCTCATAAGATTTCTTTTAATTTGTGGAACAGCCTGTAATCACTAGGGGCCAGATCCGACGAATATGGTGGGTGCTCCACTAATTCAAAGCCTGCTTGGTGTATAGCAGCAATAGTAATACCAGATGTATGGCTGGGAGCATTATCCTGATGGAACAGCACAGCGTGACTTAACCTCGCTCGCCGTTTCTCTTTAATAGCGTCTCAATTTAGATATTAATTGTGCTTAGTAGGCCCTTGTAATGCTCTGTCCATTTTGCAAATAGTCAGTCAGGATGATTCCGTGAGCATCCCAGAGCACAGACAGCAAAACCTTTCCAGCAGATGGCACGTCCTTAAATTTGCGTGGAAGAGGAGAACTGTTACTTTTCCACTCTCTACTTTGCACTTTGATCTCTGGATCATGGTGGTGCACTCATAGCTCACAAACGGTCACGTGCCGATTAAGAAAGTTCTCTTTGTTTGCTTGATACCTTTCCAAAAGATCATACAAATCAACACTCGATTTCTTTTTTGATCAATGGTTAACTTTCGGCGCACCCTTTAAGTCAGTATTTTCCACAATGTCGCTGTCACGTACTCGTCGGTTGTGCAGTGCAATGTCGTGTATCTTTTTAATGTTTTTTCTGTTGTTACCGTTATGGGAGGACCACCAGCATGTTGGTTTTCACAGTATGTTTTACCGCATTTAAAACTTGGTCACCAGCGTTTGACTATGTGATAAAAAACTGCAGACTCACCAATGGTGGCCATGATGTCTTTATGAATTTGATTTGGCGTCAGGCCTTTTTTCTAAAGGTATTTCATTACGGCTCTTTGTTCTACATGGATCCTGTAGAATATTTATGAACAATCGCAATACAGAATTCAAGAATTAGCTGCGGCACAGCAACACTTTGAGCTACAAACTTAATATTATGCAGATATGAACTACAAGTGTCAGTAACGAATTAGAGGTAGGTGAGGGCTGGGGCACGAGGATCTGCCCTTGTAAGGTGTATTTACATTAAAGAAAAAAATATTACACCTGTAATATATGCAAATTACTAACATTGCTAAAATGATTGACATCATTATATATTCTGATACCAGCTGAGGACCCCCATATATAGAAGCAAATAACAGTCTGTGTTCAACAGGCACGCAATATTCAGCAAATATCAAATTCCAACCTTAGAAGTTTGGTTAATTAGACGAAATCAAATTACACTTCATAATTACTTAATAAAGCGGCGCCTCCGCCATAACTGAAAGGTCGAAACTAAGTTTCTAACTCTATGCCTGATATGCATATCTAGTCAGCGTACATATTTACGTAAGTCGGTGCATACATAGCAGCCACCTAGAACTACATGCGCGAAAACAGTTTACGTGCATTGTTTTACCCTAATAAAGAGTAGGACGCTATTATATTGTGCACATTATTTAATGTCGAATCGGATCACGTCAAAATTGAGGAGTTTACTTGTATGAATAATAACGACAGCCTAATAAACATATAAATAGATACAAACTCGTCGCCTAGAATAGCACATACACAAACGCTGCTTCAAATGGAATAAACGTGTTCCGGGAGACGGCAACGGCCTTGTAATTCGATGAGCTACATTGACACTGATTTCAACTCCGGTTCGCCAAGAATCAGGTCCGATTGCAATTAGCCACCAAGTCGACTCCATTAAGTCCGTTTCAACTGACGACTGGTTGACAAGAGGGACGTGACCGCATTTCTAAACTATGCAGTTGTGTTGTGGTACACGGTGAAGCCAGCGATAGCTAACGCAGCTTATTATGAAGTCGGTTTAGGAAAGGAAATTAACATATATATATACAAGTCACAAAGAGAAGCTATCTTAAATATATATTTAGACGTAATTTAGATGTATATGTACATCCGAAGAACACAAAGGTGGTCACTGTTGTTTTATACCTTGAATTCGTGAAAATTCTACTTTCTTCTTGTAATAACGCAATTAAAAGTTCTTTTGACTAACATTCATTTTGTAGTAGGATATCTGATGTATAAACAGCAAAATATGTACTTTAACCTTTGCTTTTATACCATATTTAATGAAGTTATTTTAACGCATATAGGATAAAAATTGAGAGCGTACGAATATGACATGAATATAGATAGAAATAAGGAGAAAGAAACTTGTGCTGGATTTAGAAGAGTTAGCAATAACAATGAACTCGAAGAGACTCATCCGAATACTATTAGATAACACCAGGACAATTATATAGATTAAATGTGAACGGACAAAGGGTTATTAATATTAACAGAAGAGAGTATCAAGAGGGTCAAACAAAATTCTTAGATAGATTTTGGACTAAAATTGAAAGATAACTATAGAGAAAACCAAAAATTATTCTACGGAACAATAAAACAATTGAGACTGAAGAAGACACTTAGATTGAGAAATATAATAGATGACAAAAGAAATATACTAACTGAGGAAAAAGAGATAATGGGAGGATGAAAACAGTACTTTGAAGAACTCACAAAAATAAAACGAGGTAGTTATAAGCGACCAAGAAGTCAGAGAAACAGTTAGCAAACTAAAACTAGAAAGGGCGGCTGAAATGATAAAATATATGCGAGTATCAAAGAACTACTTGACCTCTTAAACGTCATAATAAAAAAATAAATACCTAAGGAATGGAATATGGGAATAATTATGCCCGTGTACAAAAAAGGAGACACTAAAGAATGCTCAAACTACCTAGGAATAACGTTAACTAGCATCCTAGGAAAAGTATTGACAAGAATACTAGAAAAAAGACTCCGAGAGAAACTGGAAACAACTTTAGAAGATATTCAACATGGATTCAGACAAGGAAGAAGCATCCAAGACATGATATTTCTAATAAGACAGTTTGGAGAAAAGCTAACAGGGAAAAGAAAGAAAATACGTATGTTTTATATGTAAGAAGAGAAAATGTATGAGAGGACTAGAGAGAGGAATGATAGAGATTAATGGCATTGTACAAAAACTATAGGGTGATTGGATTTTTATTGTCCGCTCAATATCATCCTTTGTTTTTTCAAGTGGCAACATTCTATTTCACAGGATTAGAAAGAGATTAAAATACTATATCATACACATTTTGCATTTTTAAAAATCTGTTACTCTCAAAGAAAAAGTTGAATGGACTATAAAAACCAACCAATCTGTATATATTTTAAATTTAAATGCGTTTATCTATAATCACTTAATTTTGCTTTTTAATAAAGTATCCAGAGGGTAAATGGTTGGTTTAGAATTCTCCAGTTGCTGTATGGACAATTATTAATGTATGTTGATATTATTATTAATTAGAATTGTTTGTTTCCGTTATATAGCTACCGTATGTGGAACTTACATAGTCCGACGTGTGTCTATTGTCATCTTCAGGGTAGCATTAATAAGGGCTATTGCTTGCTAGATCATCATTCGTTCAATGATTTGTCTAGATCAAGTATGGGTAACCTTTGACATGTTGTGGGCCAAACTTTAGTGTGCAAATACGTTCGCGGGCCACGACAAACCCTATATCACTCAATTTTCCTCATTTGGAGTGAGTATGACTGAGTAGTATAATATTTTTTTTAATTGTGCTTTTCAAATGTCTCGCGGGTCGAATCAAATCTTACAGCGGGCCGGTGGTTGCCCACATATGGTCTAGACATTTGTCTTCCCTATTTTTTAGTGAAGCTAGTCGTGTGTGGAGAGATAGAATTTGATTTGTAATTCTTGAATTTCATACTCCAATGCACTTGACTACTAAGTAAATCTAGCGGACACAAGTTACTATGTTTACTTATTCTTATGTTACAATTTCCAACGCAGAGGAGGTTGCGTAATAGGCTATCTTTTCCGCAGAAGAAGTTGTGCATTCTGTTAATTTTTCTCCATTCTGCGGGATTGGTATGCTTGTTATTCATCCAAAACATTGGACTATATAAGTTTCAGAACGATGGAAGTAACCCACACAAGTTTAGTCATCATCCCCATCAACAATATTACGTCAATGTTACTAGATATAAAAAAGGAATACTGCCGAAGCCGGCCAAGCTGCCGAAGCAAATCGCAGATACGTGTTTCAAAATTTTTGACTGTCATCGACGCGGACGTTGACATGAAATGGACATAGTAACTTCGCCAGTCATGAAGACTATTAAGAGAAGAAACGTGTTTCAAGCTACCTAGTCTTCATTAGTTACTTCTGTAACGAACTTCCTTATCTTACATTTTGAGTTAACATCCCCATTACTCTTTTCTTAGTAGTCTCCTATCTTTCGTCTTATGCGATCTAGATTTTAAAATAATTTTGGTCTGGAATGGAAAGGCAGGTTGGTTATCTTTTGGTATTAAAGTTGTAGTGCAGGATAAATTTCTCATATATTATAAAAGATTAAAAGCGAATACTTTCATGTGTATAGCTAATATTTTATTTGCCAAAATAATACATATATATATACGAGAAAAGGTCCAGAAATTCGTGGAATGAAAGGGTTTTAAATAAAATAAAACAATAAATCTATTTTTCCTTCTCAATATAATCACCCTTAAGCACAATACATTTATTAGATCTATGAATTAATTTTTCTAAACCATCATAAAAATATATTTTATCTTTCGCCTCAAAATGGGCCAAAATTGCCTCCTTTACCTCATTGTCGTCCGAAAACTTTCTTCCAAGTAAGTCTTCTTTTAAATTGGGAAACAAATAAACATCACTAGGTGCCAGGTCTGGACTGTAGTGTGGATGAACTATTGATTGAAAGCCATGCTTGTGCAGAGCAGCCATTGCAACTTTGCTCTTGTGAATCGGCGCATTGTCTTGCAAGAGCAACACACCCTTGGTCAATTGTCCTCGACGTTTCCCCTTGATGGCCTCTTTTAATTTTTCTAATATCGCTGCGTAATATTCTCCGGTTATGCTCCTACCTTTTTCTTTGTAATCAATCAATAATATCCCCCACAATCCCAAAGAGCAGTAGCCATCAACTTTCCAGTAGATTCTGACACTTTGAATTGCTTTGGCGGTGGTGTCCCCTTTTTATGCCATTGCATGGACTCCTGTTTGGACTCAGGCTCAAAGCGATGAACCCATGTTTCATCTCCGGTAACAATCCGCTCCAAAATCTGTGCAGGTTTGTCTCCACACAGCTCCAAAAATTGTTTGGACGCACAGACGCGCTACTGTTTCTGCAGCGGCATGAGCATTCTCGGTACCCATCTTGCACTGACTTTTGTCATACCCAGGTGGTCATGTAGGATACGCAAAATGGTGATATCTGATACTCCAACTAATGCAGATAATTGTTTTTTCTTCAAACGGGCATCTTGCAGTAGAAATTTTTGCACTTTTTCGACGATGTCTGATGTGGTGGCCTCTACTGGCGGTCCTAAGCGGGGGTCGTCTCCAATCGACTCCCGACCATGTTTAAAACGACCATGCCACTTATAAATCATGGATTTACTAGGGCACTGTTCCCCATAAACGGATTCCATTTCATTCAATATTGTTTGAGCGTTCTTTCCTTTCTTTGTAAGGAACTTTATCACAGCATGGTGTTCAATTTCCTCCATAGTTTCAGTTTTCTTCCGGATTGACTTGTTTAGCAGGCAACTATTCGTAAACGACTGACTCTATAGGGCTGCAACTTAACCTATATACTAATGATGAGTCCCCAATCAGAATGACACATAGCGAGCGTCCCTATCCCCACTCCATCCCCTCCATTCCACGAACTTCTGGACCTCCCCTCGTATATTAAATACTAAAAATGGTTCCAACCTTGAAGGATGCTTTCTTTCCTTTAAAACGTTTTTCTGTCGTTAATAGAAAACATTGCTTGAGGTTTCTTTTTTGAATTTTCGAGCTGGGAACCTTACCTTGTTAAAAAGAATTAAATAGTTTATTTCAGTGTACCTAATAGATTTTTAGGTTTTTATACATGCACTAATTGTTGTTACATTTTCTTAAACCCTGAAATAATTTTTCGTCACCGGATGCCAATTCTTTGGCAGGAGTATCATGGTTCTGTCACGATTTATTGATATAATCCTGTAAAAGCATCCGTTGCAACACCAATACCGCATTACTAAAGATGCAAGTTTTACCTACCGTAACCTAAAAGCACTTGTTTCAATAATCCATAAATAAAGAGGAGCAATATCTTAACGTGACCGTGCTGCCAACATCGGCGAACCATTAAAGGCGCTGGCCTGTTTCTTCCTTCTATTTTTGTTTAATGCATTTTTAATGCTCGCCGCGTCGTGTTACCTCCAAAATTTTACTGCAGTATGCACGGGGCAGATATGCATGCATCCATTACGCCATACGGACGAGGTCGGTTGTATGTTGTCAGATTTTGCGAGGATCCTGTCGGCAAATCGAAGCCAGCTGAACTGGATCGGTACATTACCGAACTGGCGCCGTAATAAATCGATAACCGTTGGCGTAGATAGAGAGACCGGTAGATGATGGTGCACTAATGACCCTTTATTTTAAATGCACCGTTCGCCAAAGTCTTTGTGATTCCGTTCAGGGTATGCACGCGTACATCGGGATCACCTAATTAATAACGTTTACTGGACTGGACCGATAATTCTATTTGCAGGCGATAATTAGAAGCGTGTGTCAAAGGTTTGGTACGAAAATAAGTTAGGTTTCTCTGTTATTGAAGTTCATTAGCATGGACGACATTTGGAACATGCAGACATCATTGGTTATGTGTGTAATCGAGTAGCTTGCGTCATATTGGATATTTTCCGCAGTATATTGCAATGTTTGCACTTCTAGGAAATAAGTTTGAACAACAAGAATAAGTGCAATTTCAAACATGATGTCTAAATGGATAATTTGCTATTTTATATATCTTTCGGATGATTTTTTTAAATTTCCGGGACATACCAGAATTTTACTATTAGTAAATCTACTTACTTTATTAATTGCAGACGTATTTTTGACGTCATAATTGGGACACCACTAGTTTAGGGTAATTAAAGTAGACGCTATTTAACAATTATCCTGTTATAAAGACAATGTCTTTACGATGAAAAGTTTACCAAGAGTTTTGGCAGACGAACTTATTTACTCTTGTGGAATTAGGAACTATCGGTAATTTTTAAAAAACTACCTGGGATGGTCTACAAGAAAGCTATTTTTCATTACGACTATGTGTCCTCTCATATCAGTAAAGTTGTTCATGAAAAATTGGATCAATTGAGAAAGATATATATATATATATATATATATATATATATATATATATTTCTTTCGCAATTGACTTATATATATAAAATAATAGAACAAAACTACGTGAAAAAAGTAATTAGAAGTGTATTCCAAGGAATAGTCGCTATAGGGTGAATAATGCAGTTGCAATCGAGAATCTTCATTCATTTATTCCGTCACAATTAAACTCTTGAAATTTAGGTTGATGACTTATGTCACTGTTGAGCAAATAAATCTTGTCGCATCCTTCTTTATATGTGAAGTAGACATCCAAATCTCCCGATCTACATGTGTATGGACCGATTTAGTGCTTTTCAAGGTTTAAAGCACCCTAAATGCAACTCTTCAATATTCGCGTCAATATCTTTAAAACTATGGAAAATATTAAAAAACTAAAACACTTTAGACATTTTAACCGCCTTACTGGTATTAGATGATATCATCAATAACTTCCTACTAAACTCGTATTTGTTTTGATACGAAACTCTAGGATTAGATAAAATTTAACATATAACAATAAAATGGGTGAAGGTCTGCACTTTTCATAAAACGTATTATTTTGTTTAAATTTTTTCCGTATCCCGTATTTCGACTCATGCATTGATCGATACCCTGCTACCATACTCTGGACTAGGAATCTCCAAACTACGGCTCGAGGATCATAACGAGCGTGTGAGATCCGCCAATTTGGTTCGAGACCCCCCACAAAATGGTACTACAATACTGAAACGTGATTGAAGTTTGAGCATAATTCAAAATTACATGTTGTTATGATGTACTTCGCCTTTGGAACTTAGTGGAGGAGTCAGTGTGGCTTTTGCGGTAATAATTTTGAAGGCCCCTGCTCTGGGGGATCATCCTCTCTTTCTTAGATTAGTTGGTACAACTCTCCATAGGCATCGGTACTACATTTTATTTACATGACCATACCAAATCAGCTGTTTAGTTTCTATTTCCTCTAGACTCGTCCAAACTCTCCCCGTTTTTCTACTTATTTCCTGATTCGGAATATGCTCCATTCTTGATATTTGGCATGGTCTTCGTGGATAATCCATTTCATTAGATTCTATTCCTCTCTCCCCTTTCGTTGTCAGCTGCCAACATTCGGAGTCATAATCGATTCTACTATAATCTTGTAAATAGATAATTTTGTTTTTAACTTCATGTTATTTAACCACAGTAATGAGTTCGAGAGTCGAATGGTTGTTCTACCTTGCTGCAATCACTAGTGTATAGCTTTTATTTTATTTCCTTACAGTTCAAAGTTGTGTTATTAATTTGTTAATCCATACCCGACTGTAGGTCTTCCCCTATCCTCACGTATTCTGTTTTCATAAAGTAAATGGTCAATCCCTACTTTTTATACTCCTCTTCAAGTTTCCTCAACATGTAGTCCGCATCCTCCTGATCACAGGAAATTATTACCTGGTCATCTGCAAGCAGGAGGTTCCTTATTGTTGTCATCATCAGTTTGTATACCCATTCCGTTTACTACTTTCCTCCAACTTTTCAAGGGCTTCTTGGATATGTATATATATACTTTAAATAAGGTAGGGAACAAACAACATCCTTGTTTGAGTCATTTTGTAATCGCGAAACCTTCCGAATCATATGTTTTCCATTTGATTACGCTCTTACAGTCCTGTACGTACGTTCTATTAATACCATTTTTACTCAAGGTTTCAAACAATTTATTCAAGGGCACTGCATCATTCGGCTTCTCTAGATCTATAAATGTCATATATGTCGGTCTCTCCTTCCGTTTTTCTAATATCTGCCGTAACACAGATATTATCCAGGCACAACTTGCCTGCACGAAATTAACTTTTGTCTTCAGTCTCTTCTATTTCTATATATATTTCTATTTTTCGAGCACTTTGCCATACAACCTTCCCACTGCACTGGCAACGTTAAACCCTCTGTAATTTTTACATAATCTATTGTCCCCTTTTTTTATATATTGAACGGAAATAAAAGAAAATGCCAAATTAGTGCGAACTTTATAGTGGTCACGTATACCGGGTGAAAAGCTGTGAGTTGATTGCATTCTAGGCAGAAGAGAATCGAACACCGGCTACTCTTAAAACAAATAACGCATGTCTAGCTATATACCTCCCCTCCTTTCCACCTCGAAGCGGAACGGAACGAAGGCTTCTTGAATCTATTCAAATTCGATGTGAGGATAGGATTTTGTAGTGGTAGTCAAACAAGGGTAGGGAATACCGTTAGGCAGAGCTAGCATACCGATACATAAGCGTCCTGCAGAATAGCATACGTATCCCTCAACTTTCTTAACTTATAGAAATCTTATTTCATCCTCGTCTTACTCAGAATTACGGCCATCCACACATCGAAATTGCGTTTATGGTATACATACACCATGGTAACTTAACAACATTTACAATTCTGTAGAGATAACAGCTGAAACTTGGGAATAGATTTATTAACATACTTGTGTTCTTGCATTATCATAAAGCATGGTAAAGTTTGAGCGAAAATTTTCAAAACCCCTGTACATGGCTAAAATTTGCTATTAAGCAGTTATCTCTTCGTACCGATTGAACAGCTAGTTAACAAAATCGAACGTATGAAGCAAAAACTTTTATTTCTCCCTTCCATTTCCAAATACGGATCCATGTACATCTATATGTATGTACAACATATGAAACGCGAAAGACGTAAAACGAACATTTCCGAATTACCACTATACACGTCCGACTGAACCGCCTGTGACCGGTGGTGGTCGCCGAACAAACGAGTCTCTCGTACATACGTTTGCAGAAATGCATGTGTGCGCATTAAATCTACGCGATACCGGCCAGAATTACGCTGAAAATATAATTTCCAACTGGGTCAGCAAAACTAGCTTTATGCGGTATGCTGTTGAATTAGAATTCGCTAGAAGTTTTAAGCGTTCGTCAAGTTGACGTACGTTCAATATTATATGTTGGTGGCAATGCTCTGAATGGTCCATATATGCATATCCAAATTTATCACTGAGCAAAATATGGAAATTATCTTGATGCGAATTCAAGGTACAAAAGTGTCACTAACTCGAATAAATTGTTTAAACCCTATTAGTCACAAAATATATAAATAGCCTATAATGTACGAAGTTGAATCTTTATGAATTATGTTACGTTCCTTTTTTTACTTAATTTAATGCTGAAATAAATACGTAGGCTTCCACGGCCAGACTTAGTAATAAACGAACTACTTCCGAAATTGGACCGTGCCATGATGAGATATATAGAAAAAAAAATAAGAGTAAGAGGAGAAAGAAAAATAAGAAGAAAATAGATAAAAAGAAAGAAGAATCAAAAAGGGGGGAACTAGGGAAAAAGAAAAAAAGAGAAAGAAGATTTCTATAATTATCATGTCCCCTTTTCCATTTTCTGTGTTAATAGGCTCTCAGTTTAAGTTTTATTTTTTAGTTGTAGAGAAGAACCAGGGGGGATAGCATGTCTTGTAATTTAAGTGAAACAAATATCGATTCAAGATTGAGTTCTAAAAATCCTGTATAGCCGATTTAATACTTTGGTGACTCTCAAGAAAGAATCAGTTGTAGATAGGTCAGAGTATTCTTGAAAGATAAATAAGTTTCCTGTAAGATTCTCAGATAAACCTCCTTACCCAGGAAGAGCAATCTCACACTATTTCCACAATGTTCTACAGTAGGAACCACATATTGATCACCCACTCTTTCTCCTGTGTGTTTCCTCATAAATGATCGACATTCAGAGGTTTGGAATTTGGATTCACCTGTCCGTAGCAATTTACACCATTGGTATGTATAACGTATCTTCGGTTAAAAGGTACATCACGACCATATCATGTTAAACTATATTACGCTATTTACTAAAGAGCATTCCGTTACTAAATATGTTATGCTGTTGATTACCATTAGCTACATTCTTAGGGAGACTACACAATTCCTGAGTATTTTCAATCTGTTGTACTTGCAACAAAGTTGGTGTTGCGACTGCATTTGCAGTTGACTACAATTTCATGGAAATTACGACTCGTTGTCGCTGTCCATTAATTACCCTCGATCGTGGTAAATCGTAAAAACACATTTGATGCCAGAAGAAACACATTTTTCTCCGTATACTTGTATTTGTTTTAGACACTACAAAACTTTGTAAAAATACATTATGTTATTACACTGTACGTAAGAAATAGATTATAATGTAGATTATAGTATTAAATAGTAGCGGTTACAGCTCCTTAGAAGAATCCAATTACCTTCTCTGTAGCTTCGCCACTAACAACGAGCTAGCAGATAGCTTTTAGTCCAGTAACATAATTAAGATGTTACAAAGTATCTATTGCCTAGAGATGTCTAGATGAATGAGGAAGGTATCTCAACTCCATTATTGGATAAGGTATTTAGAAGTAAGTAATATCTTATTATTCCGTACGTCAAGATAGTCAATGAACTGTCGACTATACGTACATACCTATATATGCATATATGTATTCGGTCCCATTGTAATTACGTTGTCAGTATCTCTCGCACGCTCTAATTCAAGTTTAGCGCCCGAACTCTAGTAAAGTAATTACGTGAAGGCTTTAACTGTAGATGCTTATGTATTTAGTATGCATAAATCGTATTACTGGTACGGTAAACAATAACGTTGTACGCGCTCGCCTATTCTGAGGGTGTTATCGTTACAAAAGCGGAACACGAAGCGTACTTGCTTCTAACGGTAATATAAAACGCTTTCATTACCATCACATTATGTACTCGTGTCTATAATACGTCTGAACGTTGCAATGTTGATGTATCTACGTTTTTCATGAACATACGATATGATACCATTCGTACACGTTACGGACGAATGGAAGTTAACCGAACTTATAATAGTGCACCTTGTTTGGATTTCGCTAATGCACACCATGAATTACACCCGCTGAGCTAATTATCAGTGACAGCGAGAACGATATTCATCGCAAATGAAACCGAAACCTACAAATACGTCAGCGAAGACATATATAAGAGATAGGCACCACAAATTCTCGGCCTGATATAGAGAAAAGAAACTTGGAACAATATAAGAAATTCTATTTTTCAATGTAATCTACCCTAACTTCTATACATTTATTACGATTAATTAATAATTCGATAACTTTGTAAAAATAATCTAAAGCTTTTCCGTCAAAATGTTTTATAAAAGCTGTTTGTAACTTACTATCGTCCTTAAAACGACGTCCACTAACGCCTTTCTTTAAATTAGAAAACAAATGAAAATCACAACGAGCCATATCCGAACTATACGGTGGATGTTCCCATTTTTGACAGCCACATTCGCTGACGGCAACTTGTGGAACGGCAGCAGTGTCGTGCACTAATCGCACACTTTTGTCACTTTCCACCGCGATTTGCACGAATACCGTCCCTTAATTTATGCAATAAAGACGCATAATATGTGCCGTTCACATTATCACATCATATCTGCTATTATTGTTAATCTCTTTTAAACATATATATATATATGTTTATTATATATATATATATATATGTTTATTATATATATATATATATGTTTATTATATATATATATAATGCAATGCAATGTAGCTGCAACGAATTGTCAAAAGTTGACAAGTTAGAAAAATTAAACCAAGCATATTTTGGCGCAATAATTCTTTATAATTTTCGAGGACAACTATGTTAGCAGGAATGGCTGGTCCACTAAATTTCTGTTTCCGGCAAAGGAACACCACACGAGTAGACAATTCCTTGTTGGTATAGAGAATTCAAACTTGGACGGACTAGACTTACCGATGATCCAAAAGCAGGTGTACAAAAAGACGCCAGTCCCCCAAGAATACGTCGATGTTGTTCCCAAGATCATCAATAAAGATCAACATGTGACATATTGCGAGATTGAGGCATCATTGGGGATTCCAAGGACCGCAATTCAAACAATTGTGCGAGGAGAATTGTGTTTAAAAAAATAGTTTGCCGTTGTATAGCACATTTGTTGGCCGAAAAACAGAAAGCAGCTAGGGGGAATTGGTGTCAAAAAACTCTAGACTCCTTCAACGTCGGAAACTCTAAAAACGGGTCATCAATGATGAAGAATCTTGGATTTACGCCAGTGGTCTATTTGGGCATTCCAAGATGAAGAGATATCCCCAAAAAGATGAATGTGACATTTGCTCCGAGATTATCTCATGTGACAACAATTCCCCTACAAGATCAAAGAATCGTTACTGGTGATTGGTATACAATCATTTGTTTGCTGCAAGTCATCGTTGAACTTTGAATGACGAATCATCCTCCACCACCACAATGCAACAAAATGTCGAATTCTTAGATAATCCACCTTAAAGTTTGAACGTAAGTTCCAACGATTTCTTTAACATTCCGAAAACAAGAACAGACTGCCTGATTAAAGATTCCAGTCGTTACAAGGAGCAGTCGATGCCTTCAAAAATGCAATCTTGACTATGTGTTTATGCGGAATTATTGCTTCCAGAGTTGGTTCAAGCGTATCCAAAGGTACGTTAATCTTTGTGGAGAATACTTCGAAAAACAACAAAGTCTTTAAAAGTTATCTGCTGTTTTATTCCAGCTCTATACGCAAAACTTGAAACACAACCTTCTTACTTATCCGAATGCACTATATTTTCTTAGTTTAATATAACACGTATTAATTGAAAAGCATCTTGGTTTACTGAATATCCATGTATATACTGTAATAACAGAAGTTCCAAGTTAGTTTCTGGTCTACAGTACTTAAAATTCATGTTTATCGATGATAATGTAATCACAAGCTTCTGGATCTTACATTCGCTTAAGACTTTGTTGGATCTGAATGTCATCGCATAACTGCATTGATAGTGGAAAATTTACCAAACTTTCTGTAAATAAGCATCTTTCTGGAAATGCTTCGGAGCACTTTGTTAACTTTGTGTTTATCCCACGTTTTGAACGTTATCTTATTATACGAAAACTTTCACAGCAACGTTAAAAAAATGTTTCTTCATGTAGAAGCAAAATACTGATTTTAAATTCCAATACACTGCAAGTACATAATTATCTACGCGCGTATGTATCTATGTACATATGTATATACGTAGGAGGGTCCACATTATAACCACTCGCGGCATTCAAAATAGTTTGTCTTTTGATTAGATTGTAGCACTTATACGTATATATATTTAACATTAAAGATGGCGGTAAGTGGGAACCACACGTATATAAACCCTAAATCAACATTTACCTGGATAATCTAACATCTGCGAAGCATTAAGCTATTTTAGCGATGTAAGCATTTTACGTTATAGTCTACATTAGTTTAATGCCACCGCAACACTATGAAGGGGAGACATTTTGTGCGCCTACATGAAGGAAATTGCTGTCATTGATTAAATGATTGCTGGCAAAGTAACAAAAAACGCGTACGTAGAATGCTTTACCGGAGGACATTATTGTGATAGTCAATAATTATATGGAATATTGATAAATATGTAGCGACGCTGTTAAAGTAGTTTGGTAAAGTTGATTATTAACCTAGTAAATATTATAATGAATGATATTATAAGTGTTTTTGGAATAATGGCTAGATTCAGTATATAGACTAGCGCTCATAATACTATGGACAGTTCCTATTTTCTACAAATTTGAGGCTTGCTGTTTATCTACGACTTATTGCACATGTGTGCACAAAAGCAAAAATTAATAATAAATATTAGAAAACATAAAGTAAGTTACACTTTCTTCGAAAACTCCACCTGTTGATTTAATAAGTACTCGCACAAATCATGGCATTCTTTCTACCAATTTCCTCGGCGTATCTTGAGGAATATTGTTCCACTCCCACTGGAATACTGTCCAGAGATGAGTTTTGGACTTTGGACATTCTCTCCTAATTCCTCTGTCCAGTTCGTCCCACAGAAGTTCTATCGGATTAAGATCCGGACTCTGAGGAGCCCAAGTCATTATTTTCATTATTCCTTCATTCCCATCATCAGCGAGTTAGTTTTCGCATAATAACAACGTGTGCTTCAGATTATTATCGTGCATCAACTCAAAATCATTGTCTATTAAGCGCAATTCAGATGGATTCGCCTTCCTCATTATTCCATCTTTTTCACCAGGTCTCTTGTCCCACTTAATGAAAAACAATTCCATCAAAGAATTGTTCCACCACCTTTCTTTATTGTTGGTATAATGCACACAGGAAGCATTTTCTCTTCTTTTGAGCGCGTGACAAATATCCTGTAGTATTGAGCAAACACTTCGTATTTTGACTCATCAGTCCATAGTACGTTTCCCCATTGTCCTATTGTCCAGTCCTTGTACGTGTTAGCTTACTGAGGACGTTTTCCTTTATGCCAATAACAGGGCAACAATTTCCGTGTGAAACGACTGTTTCCAGCCCGAGTCATTTCCGCCGTAATTTCAGGAGCCGTTAATCGTCTATTTCACTTACTATGCAATTTTGTACGTTCATCGTTGCCCCTAGATGTTGTTCGAGGACGTCCTGGATAATTTTTGCTAGCAACTGTAGCAGTTTGTTCGAAGCGAGAAACAGTTAAATTTACTGTTAATTTTTTGCATTAAGTCGCCCGGAAATATTCCGTACAAAATATGATGTAGCGTTAATATTGGTGATCGTGTTTCAACACTAAGCGGTTTTCTGAAAGGCATTTTTACCTAAAAATTAAATTATTTACTCGGACAAAGAAATAACAATATCGAGCTGCATGTAACGGTATCTGATAATTAACTAAACTTACTGTTAATGTAATTTATAGTCTCGGAAAAGTGGGGCAAGTTACAGTGCAGTGTGAAGAACAACGTGGAGGGGCCGAGCGACCGTATCAAGGAGAGTGTTCAGTAACGTTTACGTACTCGCATCATTTATAATCACGACCTTCATGAATGAGCCTAGACGATGCAGAGGCAGGAATGTTTGCACATAAAATAATAATAAAAAATATATTATATCACGTGCTAAAACACTTACTGTTTTAAGAAGTTTCCACGAAATCGCAAACTGGGTACATCTACTAAGTATTAGAATCAGTAAATATGTTTCTACACTTGTTTGAGTCAAATGAGTACGACGTGCGGAATAAATATTTTTTAATGATGAACATGACCGTTGCACATCGAGTGATGTTACCGTTGCAAATTTAAAGTAATCCTTGTGACAACCTAATAGATTTTTCGACGTACCTTCACAAATTTGTCTTAATACTAGAAAATCTGAATCCTTATCAGTAACACTTTCAAATTTTCGTATTACAGTTTCATATTTCTCGCCTTCCGCCGCACATAGGTGTCTGTGAACATCATCCACTATTTGAACACAATCCACAAACGACTTCGAATCATTTTATAATTTTTCACTTCCGTCCTCTAGTCCATAGTAGTTCTTACAAATATTTTCTAAATCACATTTTACCTGACCATCTTGAAACATTTTCTGGCTTTTTTTGATAGTCTTGGCGTGTCTCGGGTCGAATTGTAAAACTTACATCATCAAAATGTTCGCAGCCCTTAATCATATTCCCCAACGTGTAGTAATCGGCTGAGGTCTAAAATCGTATAATCTTTTTGTACGTTTTGGGGACTTTAGAAATACTGCCTTCGTATGAGTTATTAAAGCATTTACTCGTGGATAACATCTAGCAATCAATTGCGCCAGAGGGTTTAAAGCATGGGTCTTACATGTTAACAGATTTCCATTCTCTTCTTTAGGAGATTGGCCTAAGAAAAACATAGCGAGTTCGGCTGTTGAAACTAAAAATTTGTTCAATGTCTTCAGCACCACAAATTTCATCGCTAGTACATTTTGCAACTCTTTCGGAAGCAAGTAAGATAGGGGATGACGGTTCAAACTCTTCCACTGTACGTACCATCACATTCACTACAAAACATTTTTGCCGATGAATTGTTTGGTCTACACATAACCACAAGTTTTTATCTTTCAATTCTGCTTTAATTCTTATTTCAACATAGTCACGAACAGGTGCCATAAAGAAAAAGGGAGACAATAACATGAACGCGATTCTTGCGATTCTTGCATGAGTTCGACGCCTTATCCAAAACAAGAAACGTGATTACAATTGCAAGGAATGTGTAGTTCTATAATGTGACTCTGTTACTAACAGTCGGTAACACAGTTGACAATGAGAGTTCACTTGCTCTTAAAGCCCTGCGTTTCGAATAAATTATTAATTTATGTGGAGTGGAGTTTACTGCTGTACCTGTGAAGAGACGTGATAGGAATTCTGCATCCCTAATGTAGTACTGACTTAACACCAAATGATATCTCTTTCAGGACTTTTTTTTAAATTGTGAGCAGATGTGTACCGCAGCGATATTGACAAGCTTGTGCAACGTTGAGGGAGGTGCCTCGCTAAGGGTTGTTAGAAGTAGGGGTAAGACTAGTGTTAATATGAATAAGGCTTTCGTGGGATATCGTTAATCTTAATTAACTCCTAAACATTCGTTGCTTTCCGAACAGCTCTCGTATAAGAAAACCAATTTCGTTTTGAAATGTACCTTAGCTTTCGAAATTACTAACATTACATGAAAACATATTCGATATAATTTGAGGACTACATCCATCGTCGTAATTCCAAGTTTTACACGTATAATTCCCATGTTTCGCATAACTCGATAACGTGACAGCAGATCTTACTTAATATTCACGAACGCGAAAGGGGAGAAACATCTTAGCCGATGTTCGGCGCTGAGCGTATGCATGCGAGAGAAGCCTTCCCGAAACCCATTAATTATTACCTGCACGTACCTCAAATCAGAGAAAGTACAGGTGCCTATATATTTAATTTCTATTCATGCTCGTGGATATTTCTCACGGGTAAAACGTACCCTATATACCCGCGATACTCGGTCACGATCTAATCTAGTACGACAAGCTTAAAATACGTCCCCTTTCCCCTTCTACCATCCTTCGTCTTCTGGTGGAAGGAAGGTCTTTTCCTTCGAGGCTTCTGATAAAATTTTGTAGCTGCGTAATCTTCCCGCGGCAGCTTCTGGCCTGATGCCAGCTCCAACGAAGTTATTCGGAATAAAGGTTTCGTCATACAGTTTTGTCTTGTTTATAAATGGGATAGTAGGCCGAGACTGCCCTCGGGCAATCTTCGTTGCTAACGGAGGCGTCTTCGTTATTAAATGGGGCGCTAATTTGGGAGACGCTATCGAATTGAGTCGCTTTTAATATTATTCCAAGCGTGGTTTCTTTCCTTCGTTCATTAAACTGTAAAAGTTCCTGTTTGATAACAAGGTAGGCTGAGAAAAGTAAGTTAATTCCTGGGATGTTGTAGTTTGAAGTGTAATTTTACAGTCTCTGGGCAAATTATTGGACTCACTGACTCTTTTCGTAATAAATCACTCGTTAATTTAAGCAAGATTTTGCACTTTTTAAAGGAGGTTGTACCCAAAAGAATTGAATCACTCGTATGAACGAAAGTAGCTACAACCAAACGTTACTAAGAATTATGTGGTCTACATTTATGTCTCCCCCTATTACGAAGCGAATACCAAAACTGCTTTCCCTGTGATGCCGCAGACAGTTCGACTTCTAGTAGTTATTGCAGGTATAAACCTTATTTCGAGAGCACATATAAAAGCTTATTATCGTTGCTAAAATTATTTGCCTACCCTAAGATATAATCCATAAATAAAGCAAGTGCTATCTGAAAAAGAAACTGTAGTAGTATATTTAATAAAATACTCCCTTTTTTGGCCTTTGGACTTGAATCAAAATAATACATATAGGGCAGCGGAAAGGGGAACACCCACAAAAGGAATGGTAAACAAGAGCAACGAAGCTGAATTATAGAACTAAAACCGAAAGAAAAACGACAACCAGTCCCAAACTAAAATACTCTTAAAACAATTAAATTGATAATATTTATTCAATAATATCATTTATTTAAGATAAAAACATTAAATCTTTGTTTCATAGAAATGCCTTCCTCGACCCATCATTCAATTTTAGGTCCGATTTCTCGTCTATTCTGCCACTCGTCATAATCTTTCGACGTTCTTCTGCCGGTGTCGTTACTTTTCGTCATCCTGTACGTTTGCTATTTAATAATCAGCATCTTATAGTCTGCAGTTCGGAGACTTAATTTCAATTGTCTTCCAATAGCTCTATTATTTTGCCCAAGATCATGTGAAACAACAATCATTATACGAATTTCAAAGTCTAGGCAATTTTATTAACGATATTTACTGATTACAAAAGGAATAAGTAATAAATATAAATTCTATAATCTTTCCTCGGACACATTATTCATTTATTACGCTATTGTAATTAAATTGCACTTACGGTCTTTTAATCACCGTACCGGAACCGCTAATTATCCAATGAGATATTCAGGAGATTCAATTGAGCAGAAGAGGAATTATTTAGCAATAAACTGATATCATTTACAAGTGCAAATTAATAGTTGTTCCTAATTAATGAAAGAATTATAAATGAATATACTACAATCAGCCAAATTTCTACACCATAGTTGCATATGATCCTTTGAACAGAATATTTGGTTTTTCTAATATTTTCGGTAAAAAAGACCATAAAAAAATTTGTAGTCGGTCTAAACAAGAAATAATATACTTTACGCATATAAATATTTATTACAATCCCCCAATTGCACATGAAATCCTTAATATTGAGTTAATACATTGGTTTCGAAAGTTACAATAAAAAGAGGTAAAAAAGGTTTATACCTGTAACACCCGACGGAAGTCGAACTATGTGCTGCATCACAGGGAAAGTAGTTTTAATATTCTTTCCGTCATAGGGGAAGACATTAATTAAGACCACCACTGTACACTCTTTATGAATACGTTCAGCAGCGTTATTATAAGTAGAAACGCCTTTTGTTGATAAACAGTTTTTTTTTTTAACTTCTGTAACCAAATCCAATTCACGTTTGTTAAGCGCACAATTACTTTTCCGTGAATTAAAATGTTATGGACGGATACAGACGGACAATACCAATAATATTTCTTGGCATATAACTTTGCGATTTGTAAGCATATTCTACAACTCTTCCACTTGCTTAAGCTAGCGAAATAATGGAAAATCGAATTAGTACTACATCGCCACCTGTAATATCAGCTGTACCAAAAAGTTTGTAAAGAATTCATCTAAGAAGTTTTGTAAAACTAGCGCACACAACACGCATGCTCCGCCCCCATTAAACGATCCATAGTTGGAAATGCTATGGATCGTTTAATTTGTAAGGTTGGAAATAGCGATTAGCATACCCCCCACTCATCGATTGTATTCGCTCAGTGAACAAACCAAATTGAAAAAGACAGCATCGTAGTACACTTTGAAAATTATACAAAAACAAAAGCTAAACACTAATCCTTATATATAACAAAAAACAAATAAATGTAGTTTAGCATACATATATCTTTTACTGAAACTGCGACCTCAAACGAGGCTGATGTCTCAGTATCTTGCGCGCTTGGCTATGAGTGTCGGAGATTGCAAGAGGTTACTGCTAGGTTTTTTTAGACTTGAAATTTAATGAAGGATGTCATCACATCTAGCTGTGACGTTAACTTATAAGCACGTTGCACAAGGGCTGCCAGACTCCCTAACTTTTTTTGACTTTCCTATTTACTACTAGAGATAAACTTTTTAGAATCAAACATATGACAGAATATATGCTACGGCTCCAAATAGAGGTGAACATAATGTGTTTCTGTGAAAAATTTACGAAAAGATTCTTTCAATCTCATATTTAGTTCCAATCTTTCATCTCGAAGGCATCGTTCTATTTAAGTAAATATTCCATAAACTCTCAGTTGCACCGTCTATTTAAAGGACGCATAAAATAAAACGTTTAACATATAAAACGCCGCTGTCTTGTTCACATCGCACTAGCACTAAAACACAGACGCTTGAAATATTAAAGCCAGTAGCGGAAAACATCAACAGGCTTCGAACAATTTATTCCAGGCAAAGGATGTATACGATCCATGAAACTTCGTACGGCATTTTAAAACACAAACTACGCCGAGACAGATGGGATTTAATCTGCTTTTGTTGGTCTTGCGAAGTGGGCAACGTATGCGAAGCGTATTATTAAAAATAATTCCGCTCTTCACGGATAAATATCCAACGGTTACTGCACTCAAAAGCGAATATGGGGCATAGAGGGCTGACGTAAGTGGTTTGATGTGGCGCGTAAATACGCTGAAAAAATTGTGTTTCGCGAAAATTTCATTACGGAAGCTGGAATATGAGTCACTGCACTTCGGCGTTGCGGGATATTAAAAACGCTTTAATGTCCCTTAGTAACCGCTTATGAAAGCGGTGGCTCATGTGAAATATATAAAACTAAAATTATGCGGTATAAATTTAAGTTGGCGATAAGTAAAGTGATGTAGGTAATTAAAAACGTATTTACTGCTAAACTCATACTGTATAAGGATGATTTAACGGGATGTGGCACTTGACTACTGGCGCCAACTTTCGGAAAACAACATTGTTACAGTATATACATACTTTACGCAGTAGAAGAATGCGATTGAAATCGACAGAAACCAATGTGCGCGAACAACGTGACATGAGAATGTAAAGACCGTTCTAAAAAGATTGGATACAGAGACATATGTTTAATGTCAAATATATTGTGGTGGAAAATCTCAGGCTATTTATTTTTTAAACGGGTTCTTTGATTTAAATTTTGTTCTTTTTGTTTTTAAATTCAATAATAGTGTTTTCCAATTAAATTGGTTGTAAAAATAAGTATATTATTAAATCAAAAATATATATACCGCTTTCTTGACGAAATATCCTTTATTATTAAAATACGAAACAAAATGTGAGCAATAAATACAAATAATTTTGAGAATTGAAGAAAATTCGAAGTCTTTAATCTTCGTAATCGTACTCACCCACACGTGATTTCTCGTCTTTTAGGTGTCCTGGTCTTCGGCTTCTAATAAATCTGTCCGGAGCTTCCAGGTTTTTATTATAGTATCAGCTGATACACTTTATGACAGGATACATTCGAAGATTTTCATAAATTAAGTTTTTGTATCAGAAAATAACTGATTATTCTCAGCAGAGACGATGTCAATATGTGTGACTTTGGCACGATGTTTGTTTATATCCATAGTAACACATTTGTTTGCCTATGTAGTAGGCCACACAGTAGAGACATACTTGATATGAATGAAATTATATAGAGCTAAATGCTGCCAGTCGTACCATCTTTCCGTCGTACGAGAAATCTGTATATTTCTTGATTAAAGTAGATTAAAGTTCCAGTAGTAATTAAAAAGAAATGAACTAGATTTAAGAAAGAGCCGAAATACCCACTCCTTTGCATTCTTCATTTAGAAACGGACCCTGCTAGTATCTTAGCAGGCGAACTAATTTTGTCGGAATCATATTTGACCCAATTATACTTGTTAGGATTAACATATAAATTGCATTAATAAATCTCCAGAGAATTCAAGCGATGTATCAATTTAAATGCACGTCCAGGTTCATCGAATTCGTCACAGTAACTGGTCTACTGTACTGCCACCTATAAACTTCTTTTCAGAAAAGGGATTGACATTGGATTCGTAGTTATGAGAGGATAAAAAGGAAATATTGCATTAATTTGAAATTTAAGTGGCAAAAAAAACATGGAATAGATACGAATTGCTTTCAAATTGTACATGCATTATATTGAATATTCAAAACAGTGGCAGCTTCATGAAATTGAACTATTTCCAAACTAAAAATTTACGAGATTATGAATGTAATACAATTCTGGAACTGTGGACTTGAGTCATTTAATGTTGTGTACAGTGAAATCGTCAATAGTATTTTTTTTTATAAATTAATAGTTTTGTACAATTAATAACAAAATAATAATTACTATGCACAGTTATCGCACACGAAACTTCTCATAACACAAATTAATTGCTTACATTAAACCCAGCATTTCAAGAGCTCATTATAATAAAGTTTACGTTGGATAAAGAAAAGTAATATCGAAACGAGCATTATCGTTTTGATAGACCAGAATCATCTAGTGTATCAGAACACATGGTAGAATCTGAATATGTATGTGTAGTACGTACGTAGCATTAGATATAAGTTTTTATGTTACTATCACCTTTGGAACATCCTGTATAATTGCAAATGCTTTAAAATTAATAAAGGATGTTAAAGATTAACAACTTGCGTTAATTTCTTTTTCATCATTACGCTCTTCATTCAGCTCTCGTATGAGAGGGTGACGCTTAAATGCAAGATTATTCGTCCTGAAAAACCTTTCGATAGGGTACAACATTAGGATTTAAATTTTTGTTTTGTCTATTTCCGTTCAAGAATTGAATCAAGAAAACTGAAAATCTGTGAATCTTCCAAGGGATATTTCACCCCCATTTCAGAGTTTCAGATACAAGATGCAGACATTGGCAAGATTGTTTGACTTGATAGAAAGTAATATGTGTATACTTGGTGATAAATTATTAATGTGAAAATATATATGGAGGAAAATTATATTTTGCCTTTAAATTCAGTTTTTAAGCCCCTCTCTTCTGTAAGAAAATTTATTTTAAAATTATCTTCTATTTCCATGTTAACCCATTATTATATTCTTTTTTGTGTTGCATATCCACAACCCTACAACACCAGAACTGTTCGATAGATAATAATTCACTTATTTTCCTCGAGAGAGGAAATTTTGTAAAGATCTAATTCAAACGCCTGCTCTCAACAAATAAATGAACGCCGGCCGTTGCGTCGTGCAGCTTTTCTTAATTAAGATCTTATTTACAGATATGTCGCTGCTAATATGGACGACACTCCTGACCACCTGTGCGATGTTCGGATCCTGTCTTCACCTATCCAGCTGCAGCTTCAACTCGATGTGTCTGTGCTCGTCCGACCAACACGATCTCGACTCTAGATCCATTAGCGACGTCAGCTGCATCTCGGTGCCCTTCTTCAAACTGCCAAGTACGTATACGTACGTTCCCGTTACCGGAACGTTGCCGTTTCGTTTGTTCACCCGTTCGTATGCATGCACATCGCGCCCAGCGTGCGTCCCTCTTTCTGAACGGTTGCGGAGCTCGGCATGACGATCACGCTCCAACAAACGCGCGTCGAAACTTATCTGAATTGTCGCGACGTTTCTCGCGACACGGTCCCAGCTGATAACCGAACGTCTTTTGTTATTTTTCGTATTTTCTAACGGTGGATATTTATCAAATCCTACCATCTGTATCATGCAGTTGCGCACGTGGAGTTCACGAAGAGTGATCGCTATTATTATTGAAATTCTTCTTGAAAATGGGACGGATTAAATTGTAAAATTCTCGCGTAGTTTCCTCTTCACAAGTAATAATTCTCATAACTCAGATGGATCTAATGTTCTATAAAAAGGACATTTAAGAAAAGATTGTACTCAAAAGTTTAAATGTGAGAGTAATCCTAAAAAAACCTTAATTTGTCGATGTAGACAATTTCATTGTTTCATTGTCAGAAAACATCAAAACTCACACATACATATAAATCGAATCTGATACATGTATGTACACAAGGCCTAAGACTGCTGAAATTGATGAAAATGAGGAGATAGGGAAACTAACCGAAAAAGTAGTGATTATGACTTTCACTGGGACGAAACCTCACTGTGATCTCTAGACCACCCACCCTAAACAAGAGATAAAGAATGAAAAAACTAAACCAAAGGCAAAGATACCAACTTCGCCACAAAAGCAAATCTTGAGTTATAGGGCATGGAACTTTAAAATACCGCTTACATCATAAAGATATGGACTTGGCACAATACCATTTCCAACACCTCTTTCGCTCTTTCACATCCATTTGTTTCTGGTGTGAACAGATAGAGTTACGTGGCTTATCTAAAAAAAGTTATTGCCGTAAAAAGGGATGAAATTGTAGTCGTTGCAATTGATATTTCTAGTCTTGCTTCAGCACAATGCTTTCTCCTTCTCAGAAAAAAAAAATATAATTGTATTTCCTGTTGCTGTTGATGTAACTGGTTTCCTATTCACTGAATTTAGCCAATTTTAGGTAAATTTTTTTACTGTATCGCATTGAAAGCGGGTTAAGTGAAATTTTCTAGCACATTGTACTACTTATTTTTGGATGTAAGCTTATCGTGAAAAATTAGTAGTAATGGTAGTACAAACCCTGAAAATAACTAACAGTGTTTGGAGTGAAACTGTATTCATATTGTAGCACCAATTCAAACAATAACAACGACACCAAAGAAATTATATACACATAATTAAACTTTATAAGTTGGAAGTCAAATCTGTCATCTAATCTCAAGAAGAGGTATCGGAACACACATAATATGAAAAATGTGTAGTCATCAGTTGAAAATGCACCAATTTGTCAGTGAGATACTTTTAACACCTACTGAATTGAAGAATAAAGATCCTAAATAAACCCTTCATAATCATACGTCTGCCTTATAAAAAGATCCGCTTGATACTAACTTGTAATTCTACGTTTCACCCGTTTTATTACGTTACATACATACATTACATTCGTGGAGGCGCTGCGTACTCAGTAGGAACCTGGCCCAAACTAGTGATGTATTTACAGTTTTTGTAATAATATCATCGCATTGGTTTCTTAATATTCTCCTTTTTCCTTTTTCAAAAGATAGTCTTAACCTTATCAATAATAGTGTATATAATTTAACAAGAATCTTCGAACATTAAAAAGTCTAAACTTCAGGCATTCATTTTGCTCTGAGGAGAATAGCTTATTCTCAGACACCACCAACATTTGATTAGTTGAATAGCAGCTTTCCTTGTCCTGCAATCTTCTCTGCCGCAAGATTGTTCATATAATTATATTTTCTTATAAAAAATTCTAAACAAAGTGTGTACTAAAGTAAAAGGAAAATTTAGGCTGCCGTTATTCTTTGCTTATTTGCAATGATAGTTTACGAGCACAACCTCATTTATAATAAGTAGAAGTAAGAAAATGAAACATAAAAAACTGTCTCAAGAGGTTCCAACGAGAACAAGATGAGATTTCCCCCCTTTTACGGTGAAAAAGTTATAAGAATAAAATACAAATAATAATAAAATCAAAAATTCTCATAAGATAAAAACCTTCTCTCCCAGCCAAGGAAATTGTCTAATCTAAATACAAAAGCGTATTATTTCTTGCAGCGAGTGTTCGTTTTTTTACGAGCCCCTCTTCGGATATAAAATTTATTACAAAAGACTTTTTAATTGTACGCGATTCATGTCAATAAAATTTTCGACGAGGGCAAAACAGAATCATTTCTTTTTTCTCTTCTTCCTTTCTACAACGTAGCTACGGTGGCGCCGCATGACCATTAATTCGAAATAGACTTGTAAAATTCTCATTATTTCCTTTTCGTATTCCCCCCTAGCAACAAAGTTTTATTACGAAATGAGTTCCAAAACGGCCTACTCGCATAATATTCCAATATAATATCAGACGATTATGGAAATGTAGTGGCTTCATATTATATATCTTCCTTGTTCTTTTCTAACATAATGAAAGTCTTTGGGTTAGCCCCTTTTTAGACCATCGAATATATCACCTTTCGCATGGTACATAAGCAATATCCCGGGAAATTTCCAAGAATATTACTATTTCACCTCGGGACGTGTTTCTGTTATTAAAATTCCGAATGTGTTTTGTTGCTTCTCATTTATTTTATGACCAAAAACTCACAACGGTCGTAAAGCTGCGCGACATAGGAGTACATAATTTTTCCCGATCGTGTACGTGAGTTCTACAAACTAGTGCTATGCAACCGAGCATATTTTGCAACCAGTTAACCGGCATATTTTTACTTGTATAGTATCCTATTTTGCACTCATGAACACAAAGATTTGAAATTAAAGGAATATTACGAGCGAGCTTTCCATTCTTGGTAACAATTCTCAGTTTTCCTCAGGCTGATTAGAACGTGCTGTGTGCGACTTTGAATATTATTTATTATTGTTCCGTAATGGAAGCTTTTCAATTTCTGCTTAAGCGTTGGAAAACGAAAAAAATTCGAAACCGACAATGAGCTGTCATTAGGGGCATTACCGTGGTACTACCTTCGTAGGAGGTGAGGATACCTTCAAGTCAACCGTAGGCAGATCGGAAATCAAATACCAAGGCACCTCATACAGGTCTTTTGTAAACTGGTCAGAGTTAAATTGTTTAAATAGACTTTTGGAATTTTTCTATTTTTAGATTTATATCGTAAGATATATCCATGCGATCTGAAAACGAAACATTAAATTTGCCCGCCCTACGGATCTGGGCCTGCCTGTTAATAATCATTAGATCTAGAAGAGAACAAGAGGCAGGCGCAATACGTATAGGCGAATCAATTATCTGATTCGCATCATGAGAATTAAGGTCACAATCCAGCAACCGCGGAATTTGTTATATTCAGTAAGTTCAGGTTAGAATCACCCATACAGACAGTAATATCCGACATTACTTCATACTCAGATAAACTATTTTCAAATTCTTGAAAAAAGTCCGTAAAGTTACCCTTAAGTGGCCTATAATAAACACTGAAGTACACCACTTAACGTTGGTCAAACAATAGTAACCAAAGATACTCCACAGTATTGCAGGAACAGAGTTTTTCTGCCGTAACTTTAATGCTTGACCTGCAATAAATCGTGACACCCCCACCCCTGCCCGTTCTATCATTCCTATACAGATTGTATCCGTTAATATTTGATACGTCGCTAGATAGATCAGGTGTCAGCCACGTTTCAGTAATTGCCTAAACGTCAAATACATTACAAGCTAGAAGAGTTTACAATTCATCAAAATGCACAGGTAGAGATCGTCTGTTAATGTGATCCACCTTAAGAAACATCTTGAGGCAAGAAGTAGAATCGCGTGTGTAATCACTGAAAATCCTACAGTAGTACGCAACCAGTGTAAGGTATCATATACAGTACATGACAGAAACAGAAAAGACACGCAGCAACAAAGCGAGCAACAAACAACAACAATAATAATAGTTACAATAGGTAAGCTTTCACTATTTCTTATCCTTTGCTAATCTACCAGGGGCTTGTTTTCTTAATCGGGCTTGTTTTGCTAATGATGATCCTACATTGGAAGACTCTGCATCAAAAAGCTCGGATGGGATGCTGTTCGGAGCCGGAGCGCAATTTCTCATTCAAGGGTCCTCGGAATACTGGTTTAACTCCGGAGGAGATAGGAGGTGCTGAAGGTATTGATTCAGCCTGATTACCAACAGGAACTATGTCCTTCGGAGAAAACAACGAAAAATACTCAATGTTGATGTCGCGGAAATTAGATGTAAGAGGTGTGCACTGGTAGATTTCTTTTCTAGCGAGATATTAAGGCTATCAGTGCTTTACCTCTCGGAGAATTCCTCAGAAATGTAAACATCTCCATTCACGAGAAGTTTTCCGTTCTTAATGAATGCTCTAAACTGTTTAGCACGGATCTCGAGGAGATGCTTCCTTAAGATCTTATTTTTATCTCTTTCTTCATTTGTTAAGTCCTCAGCAATTATTAATTTCGTTCCTTTAAGTTTTCTTCTGTTGCTAAGAACCTGCTTTTTCCTTCAGACAAGAGACGAAACGTATTATTACTGGTTTAATGGAGGATTTTCTACCACTATAAATGTTATCGATATCTCCCAAGCAGAGATCTAAACCCAATCGTTCCTTAAGCGTATTTATAGATGTTAATAGAATGTTATCCTTTGTTGTCTCAAGACCAAATAAAATAGTGTTATTTTTCTTGTATAGTTTTTCTAGATAGTCGCATTTGCTTTTTAAATTTGAACTTTTTTAAATCGGTAATTTCTGTCTGCAGAGTATGGCTTTGCAGATCAATTACTTCTGTGATTTTCTTAGTAGCATTACTCCTCGTTGTGTCATCTATGCTTACACTATCACTCATTGCAGTGTATTCTATGTAGGAAACACAAATCAAGGCCCACAAAATGATGCAAAACGGGTGCTTTTTATTTTACATAAAGGGCAATGCATAGGGTAACTGCACATGTGAATAATTTCTCAGGCTTACCATTACATGTTTAAAACAAAGTTTAAAAGAATGCCTAGAAAATAACACCAAAGATAAGGACGCTGTAAATACAGCTAACTGACCCCACAATTCAAGTGATCATTCTTTGCGCTAATAAGTATGCCCGCTTCTTTTCGCTGTGTCTGACTTTTGCATACAAGTGGATCATTCCTTTGGCACTAGTTAGCGCCAAGAATAATCACTTGAATTGTAGAGTTAGATATGGCGATAGTAGCAGAGAGGGAATTGCAATATGTCGAGCAAAAAACCGCTTGTCTTTCTCGTGAATGATTTCACCAATACCATGAGAAAAGCTGTATTTACAGCGTTCTTATCTTTGGTGTGCGTTGACGTTGTTTATCAACAATCTACAAATCAAAAAGGAAATAACCTTTTCTTTGAACTGTTACAGCATTACCAATACCCTGTACTTACCAACGAATCCAATACATAAAACAAATATTCGATAAAAGCAATTTCCTACACCCAATCCACTTTCTCCAGTTTAATCAGATAATCGTCTTGCCAACCCTCATTTCGTTCAAGTTGTATCTTTGCGACCGTTGACCCCGATCTTTTTTTATCCATAGACGCCGTTAAATATTTAGCACGTTAGCACTGCATAATAGCTCCATCCGGCTAATGCATACTCGACAGTGTGACATAGGTTGACAGAATAGGAACCCTAATCGAATACTGCAATATAAATGAGTTTGTTCGTAGGTAAAAAGTTATAAGCTGCTTCGCAGTTTTGCACAAACAAAAATCACAAGCGCAAGCTAATGCATTACATTGTCCCCGTTACATTATAAACGATCAGAAGTTTTCATTCAACTTTTTTACAGGTTTCAATCATAATTTAAATTTATATTTTCTTTGCATATACATTTCTTCAAATCAAGCTATTAACTACGTGAATAACGAAAAGATAGACGCGATATTGTTGACGATGGATTCTCATAATAACTAGAGTTATTGTTTGCGTTATTTCCATCATTCGTTGAACTTATATAGTCTGACAACAACAACTAAGATAGTTGACTTATACCAAGTATGGGCAACCTTTGACATGTTGTGGGTCAAACTTTAGTGTGCAAATACGTTCGCGGGCCGCGTTTAAAAGTAGTGCATTTTGAAGTAATAATAATAATAATAATAATAATAATAATAATAATAATAATAATAATAATCCTTTATTGCCCAACAGCCCAGGGGCCAATTACAGGACAAATTACAATACAATTCTTATATAAAATAAAATAAAATAATTCAAATCGTGTTGCCTACAATAATAATACAATAATAATGAAACAAAAAAAAAAAAGAAAGACTCACAAAAATGGCTCTAGATCCCGTTTGTTTGCGTTCCTCACCATGTGACTGAGAGGTGCCTTAAGCAAAATGTTGGTATTAGCTCTAGGTACTTGAAATGTATTAAAGTAGCGAGTATGATGAGTAGGTACGGTAAAGTTTATGTAATGTCTTAATGTAGTGTTAATAATTTTTAGCGATAGATATCAGACATGAAATAATACGACAATGTTATTATAATGCAATTTATTAAAATAAGAAAATGAAATGAAAAAAGTGGATACAACATTATAGTTAGATCGTGAATTTTTTTATAATTGGGTTTTTCAAAATGTCTGGCGGACCGGATCAAATCTTACAGCGGTCCGGATCCGGCTCGCAGGCCAGTTGTTGCCCACATATGACTTATACAAACAAATACCTTGCCATTTTTTTACTAATTTCACACTTTTGTAAGTACTTTCATGTGAAAAACAAAATACGATATTTTTAATATAAATTAAAAGATCATAATTTTTGTTTCTTTTTAACTTGGTTTTTATTAGCTTTATTTCTAATACAAAATTGATCTCTCATAGGCAGGTGACTAGCTACTATGGCGACATCTACTGAATAATTTAAAAGAGTAATTACAATGCGGAGTTCGCAATTATTAAGGAAAGGAATGGCTTTGTTTAGCGAACCCGTCGCGTTGTCGACGCACACAAAGGCTTTTTCGCGTTAATGTCGGGTGTAAGATGTTCCCCTTCTGTGCGTTTCGCGTGCCATTGTCGCATTTGAAACGGTTTTAATTTACCGCTCGCGCCACTAATGACTCTTTATCGTAAATAATTTGCTGACGGAAATTTTGGCTTGTGGACGGTGCATTGAATGAACGTGGGGAAGCTCGAATATGAATCTTTAAATTTCAAGGACAAGAACCGAATAATAATGGTATAGAGGGAATAATTACAAGAACAGATTATCATAAAGGATTAAAAGAAAAGGTTGAATTCTCTCACCTATGTATCCTCGAGTACCTTACTTCGATTAAAAATATTTTCAACACAATATTACATCCAATTATACTGGAAACTTAATTATTTCCAATAAAATAGCCTATATGTTTTAGCAGTTCTGCTTGCCCGTTGAATTTTACTGTGGATTTACATAACAAATACGACTAACTATTTTGGAGTGACCTAGCCTTCTCTAAAGATTTTGGAACTGGAACCAGTCAAACCAAAGTCTGCCAAACTGTTATGTTGAATATATTTGGCGACATTCGAAATAGATATCCCAAGAAAATTAAGTATTATTAATATGGGTATTACTAACTGCTCGACATGGTTTTGCTGACAAACGGTCGACTAACACTAGTTTGGAAAACTTTGTGTAGTATCTTGCGGAGGCGTTGGACAATCAGGCTCAAATTGATACAATCTATAACGAGATGTGTTCAATCGCATTGATCACGGTATATTGTTACATAAATTACGGTTTCGTTTTTAGTGATCCACTTACTAATGAGTTCGTACTTCATTGATCGCAGATTTGACGTGCCCTACAGTGGCTACGAAGAAGCAGGTGCAGCCGAGAACACATTCACATCTGCCATTATCCTATGCACTAATTAGCGCCAAGGCTAATCACTTGAATTGTAGGGTTAACACACGGGCTGAAAAGTCCCGGGCCTAACAAAGAAAACACGTTTTTTTTGGTTCAAAATTAGCTTTATTCATCAACGTAATCTCCATCAAGAGCAACGCAATCATTCCAGCGCCGCTCTAACATTTCAATACCACTTTTGTAGAACGATTTATCTTTTGCCTCAAAATAGGCCTCAGTTTCAGCGATAACCTCTTTATTCGTGCGAAATTTCTTACCGGCGAGCGTTTTTTCGAGGTCTGCGAACAGCCAGTAGTCACTGGGAGCTAAATCTGGCGAATGCGGTGGATGTGGGAGCAATTCGAAGTTCAATTCATGTAGTTTTGCCATTGTTTTGATTGACTTGTGACACGGTGCGTTGTCTTGATGAAACAACAATTTTTTCGTTGCAATATGCGGTCGTTTCTTTTGCAATTTCGGCCTTCAAACGCTCCAATAACGCTATATAATATTCACTGTTCATGGTAATTCCTTTCTCAAGATAATCGATGAATATTACATCACGCACATCCCAAAATACCGAGGCCATAACCTTTCCAGTCGATTGATGTGCTTTCGGGCGCTTTGGACGAGGTTCACCAGTTGCTGTCCACTTAGATGACGATCGTTTTGATTCCGGAGTGAAGTGATGGATCCATGTTTCATCCATTGTCACATATCGACGCAAAAATTCCGGTTTGTTACGTTTAAACATGGCCAAACACTGCTCAGAATCATTAACACGTTCTTGTTTTTGGTCAACAGTGAGCAAACACGGCACCCATTTTAAACAAAGCTTCCTCATAGTACAATGCTCATGCAATATAAAGCCAATACGTTCTTTTGATATCTTTACGATGTCAGCTAACTCACGCAACTTCACTTTTCGATCATTCAAAACGATTTCGTGGAGTTTTTTATGTTTTCTGATGTTACCGCCTCATTTGGACGTCCTCTGCGTTCTGCATCATCGGTGTCTCTACGGCCACGTTTGAAGTCAGCAAACCAACGTTTTATTATTGTTTCTGATGGAGCGGAGTCCCCATAACACTTTTCAAGCCATTGCTTCGCTTGAACGGTATTTTTCCCCATCAAGAAGCAGTGTAAAATTAAAACACGAAATTGTTTTTGATCCATTGTTTTGAAAATAACAAAAGTAGCGTGACTCTTAGCACAATAACTCACAAACTAATGAATAGAATATCATGAAATTTTAACAGCTGTCTTTTGAAGGTTAGTACTAACTGAGAGAAAGGTGACTGCAATAAAACTAGCGTCATCTATGTGTTAGGCCCGGGACTTTTCAGCCCATGTGTAGATATGGTGATAGTAGCAGAGAGGGAATTACAATATGTTGAGCATAAAACCACTCAAAACCAAGCTAATGACGCCGGGTAGGCAGAAACATGTCCTTGTGTTAGCGTTTTATGTCTCTTCTCATTGTCTTTTTCGTGAATGATTTCACTAATACCATGAGTAAAGCTGTATTTAACAGCGTATCTTTGGTGTTATTTTCTAGGGATTCCTTTAGATGTGTTTTAAAGAACGTGATCCCTATGCGTAAGGTTTTTGAGTCAAACGCATTCGAAATTTCAAACATTTTATCTGTCTAAAATGATGTAGGTACATAATAAAACGTAATTTATTTACGAAACATATTTATATTCGACTTCCGCCTTTTTTTCATTTTTTTTTCTCATACCATCAAATTTACGTAGAAAACAGTAAGTTTTAAATCCGCACAAATTTTCCATTAAAATCTTCGGTAATCTGCTTTATCCAGTTTAACTTGCTTTCATAAGACTTCTCTATGTTGGCAGCGTAATCATTAGAAATAGAAGAATGTTCATTTCTATTATGAAGAAAAACAGCTTCAAGCTTTCTCTGTCCCTCATTCTTACAGAAAGCATAAGCTATTGCTGTCTACTACGGAATGTGCATCTTTTCCTGTCGTTCTTTCCTTCAGCTTGTAATAAAAAAACTGACTTTGATTTTACTACGTCTGATGATGCGCAGAAATAAAATTAGTTAAGATTTGTCGTTAGTGCCTGTACTTTCATCGATTCATAAGACCAACAATGTTCATGGTTAATACGCTGCTTTAGTGAAATGTTCGCAGGACTGACCATTAGCATCGCGTGGCCTGACAAAGGAATGATCTTCATTTGTGTGACGGCTTCATCATTAACCATTATATGAACAAAGATCTCCAAGGCTCGTAAAATACCTTCAGCATCAGAATGAGGCTTTTTTCTTTCTCAAAAGTTAAGCAATCTTGTAACTAGTGATTTGAACCTTCTCAGCAATCGGATGAAATTTCCTAAGCCAGATTGAATTTTTAAATTATCTTTTAACATCCCAAGCTTGAGAGTATTATTCCAAAAATCGTACAAAATAGAACTGAATTCCCTTTTTTCGATAATATGGAACCACACTAAATGTAATTTTAATAATAATCAATGCCTTCACATTTCCCAACAGCTTCCACCAATTACAGAGGGTATATAAGCCGTAAGTTATTATTACGATTACGCTCGTTGTACGTCTTAAAATATTCGCCCTCAGTATTCGCATTGAAATGAGGAAAACCGTAGAAAACATCAAGTTTCAAAAGCACCAGCTCCGGGGTTCGAATCCGTGACTTTAAGATTGATAGCCAAGCGCTTTAGACGCTGAACCGCCAGCCACCGAATTTTCATTACGTTCTCATTTTGATGATAAGATGCACCTTCCATTCTGGTGCCCGTGTTGTTTGCTATCACACTTTCTCTCATTCTTGACAGGTCTCCGTAAAAACTTATCCATGTTTAAAATACCTTCACATCACTAAGAATCGATTAAAATTAACGTAAGGTAATTTGTGTAAATTGTAAATAAATCGTGAACGAAAAACTACGAGGACTACTAAACTATTTACCTGCATACAATCCAGGTCTAACAGTTTTAATGCAGAAATATAACAAACACATTGTAGCACAATTGCTGTTGGCCGTGTAACGTAATTAATTTATGTTTACGGTAACTTACCCTATAAATACAATAGCAACTATTTAATACAACCAACTAGATAGCTAAAATATTTGTATAACAAGCCATTCAATTTATTGTGTATCACTGGTATGTGTTCTATCGAGCTTGTTACTGCTCTACCGTGTTAGCTGCCGTTACATATGCTTGACATAATATCGTTTCACAACTTTGGGAATATCCTGGAATCTATTTTACGAAACTACCATAGGATAATTCGCTTTCGGACGATCCGTAATATACTCGCACGTTATTTACCTATATTTTAAAAATTCTGAAGGCACATTCGGTATCTCTTGCACCACGGCACACAGTTTGGTAGACACTGAGTCAGACAATCGATCACTAAGTTTGCCGACGTGATTATATTGGTCGGAAGTATTCAGAGCGCTGGTAAGGTAGAAGCAAATATGAGAATGTTCAACAAAGCATAATTCATTTTTCTTTCGTAAAGGAAACGCTATTTTTCGTATCTGTTGATGTGTGTACCTGTTACAATACGAGGGTTGCCTTTTAAGTTTTGCTTACTAGGGCACAAAGGGCGCCACTAGTCAAATTTCAACACTAAAAATCAGCCTTCATCTTAGTTAACGGAAATTCAATGTTTCAACGCAACTGCCAAATTTAACAAGTTAGTTGAAAAATGGAATTAAACCCAGAAATTTTTCGCACAATAATTTTTTAAGACAATTATTATACCAAGGATGCCATGCTGAAATATTCTCTGTTCTCGGCAATGAAGCAGAAAATCAGCCAACAATTTCTCGTTGGTATGGAGAATTCTAACATGAAAGGATAGTCTTAGCGACGGCCTAAGAAATGGTGCACCAAAAACGGCAGTCACTCTGCAAAACGTTGGTGCTCTACGCGAGATCATCAACGAAGATCAACATGCGACATATCGCAAGATTAAGGCATCATTGGAGGTTTTAAAGACCTCAATTCAAAAAAACTTTGACGATTGCAAGGACTGTGTGGATGTACAATTCACAGGTATAGCAGTAAACTCCACTCACACAAATTAATTAATTATGCGCAACGCAGCGTTTCGAGAGCACGTGGGTTCCCATTGTCCAGTCGGTAACACGGTTGACAATGGGAGCCCACGTGCTCGAAACGCTGCGTTCCGCATAATTAATTAATTTGTGTGAGTGGAGTTTACTGCTATACCTGTGAATCAAAATAACTTTGCTTGAAGAAATGTGTGTAAAAAATTAGTTTCCCGTTGGATAATGCAGTTGTTGACTGAGGAACAAAAAGCAGCTTGGGTGAGTTGGTGCCAAACGGCTCTAGACCGCTTCAACACCGAAAACTCTGAAGACATGCAGAACACTGTTTCTGGTGATGAATCGTAGATTTACTCGAGACAGAAAATAAACGCCAGTCGTTTATTTGCGTGTTCCAAGGTGAAGAAAAGCTGACAATAGTAATCCGCTCTCAAAGTGTCCCAAAAAAGATGGTTTCGAAAGTAGGTTGTTCGATATAACAGAATAAATTTGTATTTCGAATTCGCATTTACAATGTTGAAATCGCTAAATTTTAGTTTGTATAGATAAATGTTAATACGTCATTTCCCACAGTATCTAAATCTTTGTGCAATATCTGTGTAATTAGTGTTACTTAAGTTCAGGTAGGAGACGTTGACATAATGGAAGTCCCGGCAATTACCTCAGTATGCTAAATTAAGGTTCTGTTCATTACCCAGCTTATGCCAGTTATTCTCTTTATCTCATATTTCACGTAATATTACTGCGCTTTCTAATTAGTACTATGACATCATCACCAGATATCTATAATTTTCATTTTACAAGAATAATTAGGTAGTTTAGTGTTGCGCATTAATGCAATACCCAAGTCGCTATAAAATAATCAACTCAACAATGTAATTTTAATTACATAGTACACAATGTAATACAGTAAAGCACGAAAATTTAGTATAGTAAACACAGCATTTTGTTCCATATATACAACATCATAAGCGATAGCGTTTCAACTTATCCGAAGCAAGTTAACTTGTATTCCCTTATTAGCAGTAACTAGTGAGTTTCAATTCGTTATTTAGCCGGTTAACTAACTGTAAATATGGTATACATATCGTATTTACGGATTTTATTAAGAACATATTACAAAAGAAAACATAACTTCCAGGAGGAGTTTAAAGACCAATCACATAGCAGCAGTTCCTCCACAAAATTAAACATCTATTACTGGCGATTGGTATACAACCATTTGTTTGCTGCAAGTCATCGCGGAGCTTGGAAAAACCAACCCCGAATGATGAATTATCCTCCACCAAGACAATGCAACAGAACGTCAAATTATTAGACCATTCGACGTACACTCTGGACCTAAACCCTAACGATTTCTTTATCTTTCTGAAAATCAAGAACGGACTGCGTGATCAAAGGTTCCAGTCGTCAGAAGGAGCAGTTAATGCTTTGAAAAGCGTAATTTTAAATGTATCAAATAACGAGTCGAATAATTGCTTCCAGAGTTGGTTCGAGTGCATGCAAGAGTACATTAATCTTCGTAGAAAATACTTCGAAAAGCAATAAAGTCTTTAAAAGTTATCTACTGTTTTATTCCAGCTCTATATACATAACTTATAAAGTCTAAATTAAGTTTCATTTTATATTTAAACCCTGTAGTAGAAAACGAAATAGATAGCTTCTTCAACGACTGGGATATATACTCTGAAAAGTAAGTACGTGTACGAGTTGATGTATAGAAAATTTTATTTTTAATTATTTTTAAATACATAGATTTGTTGCATTCTATGAGAAGAAAAACGCTGTACCATGAATATCCAGTCCTGTATTCATAATTGCCTACCTTCTCCGAAGCATAGTTTCCACTAAGCTGGCTGCGTATTTGTTCGGTAAAGACCTCGAAATGGGACGAATTTGTTGTGTCAGTTCCTTCAAAGTGCATACTCATTTCCCGCGAAGCCTGTCCTTGAGATATACCCACACATTTTCAATAGGAATTACATCTGGGCACTGCAATGGCCAATCAAGTTTGACGACGCCAGACTGCTGTTTTGACTCGGTGCAAAGCTTGCTCCGGTGTTTTGGGTCGTTCCAATCCTCGTTCGTCTTTATGAAGCATCATTCAGTAGTCAGCAGTAAACACTTATCGTAAATTTTAAGCCTTTTAATTGGATGTAAACAGATGTAATGCTTTAAAACACTGTTCCGAAAAGCAGCCCTAAAGACAAACTTTTAAATGATGTTTAATAATTCGTTGTATTCTATAAGGTTCTTAACGTTGACCAGAACCGTCGGATGGCGGTATATCTCAAAACTGAAGCTTCGTCCGTAAATATCACATTGCTCCAATCTCGGTCCAAATTTTCCTTTGCCCAAGCGAGTTTTTTCGTCAGGATATTTTTCGCCTAACAATGGTTTCTTCATTGTAGTTCGATATTTAACGTTATGCTCAAGAAGATGGATTCGAATAGTTATATGTGATATTTCTATATCCTCCTGCTTCAATTTTGCTGCTCCATGTTGCAATATTAAGGTCGAATTCCACTTTAACAATTCACAATTTTCTTTTTTTTTATATTCGGCGAGACTTTGCATATCGAGCCCCATTCTAGCAAGTCAACGACATTTTTGCTCTTAGGTTGCTGCACTCACTTCGTGACGAACAACTTTGACTTTGCTATGTATTTAGTAGCTACTACAAATGACAATTTTGTTCCTTTGGAATAGAAATAAAGGAACACAGCCTCGTAGCGCAATATTTGTGCGGCACTTATGGCGGTTAACGTGTTTCTCAGGTTTCAGTTCGACGCAAACTGAATCTTTTGTGACAAAGCATTCACAACAAATATTTCATTTGTCGACCTACAAAAGAACTTGGACGATATTCGAAGTCAACTGCCACTTATGCCGTACACGTTCTTACTTTACATATCTGAACAATTTGACAAAAATTTAGCAAGGCCTTTGACACAATTGATCATGTAATATTGTCATTGAAGCTATCTGCTATTGTATATTTCTGTCCTGCGGTTGTTTCCCTAATTAGGTCATGTCTTAGTAATCGCTCATGGTATGTCCACTACAACGGATTTCTAACTCAATCATTTATTGCATCTACAGGTGTGCCTCAGGGCTTAACCTTGACCTCACTTCTATTTAACATATACGTAAACTATCTTTTATTTATACGTTCTTCGTTTCGAAGTTGTAAACATTTTTCAGTGAAGATGCGGTAAAGGCTGAGTATTTCTCGCTTGTATGAGCTAAAGTAGAATATACATCGTCAGGTTGGTACCCATATTATCATCATCAGCAATTGTTAATTGAACGTGTTTGGAAAAGGTTTCTGAAATATTTATCTTTTACGTCAGATGGTGCTTATCCTACACGTGGAACGGATTATAGAAGTTTACTTAATAGGCACAAGTTGAAATCGTTGTGTTGTGGAGATGTACCCAGTGGAAAATTTCTATTCAAAGTTATACACCATTTTATTGATTCTCCCTTTCTACTTACTCGTATTCCATTTTTCGTCCCTCAGTATCATATAGATCTTGTGACACGTTAAATGTGACCACTGCATATACCAAATGCAAACACTATGTGCCCGAATTCATTTCTTAAATTTTAAATACATCTATGAAGTTGTTAACAAGTGTATGTTACTGTATTTTTTTGAAGGAACTTAACTTTTTTTGTTTTGTTGTTTTTCTTTCTCTCCTTTTTTTATATACGAGGGGAGGTCCAGAAGTTCGTGGAATGAAAGGGTTTTAAATAAAATAAAACAATAAATCTATTTTTCCTTCTCAATATAATCACCCTTAAGCACAATACATTTATTAGATCTATGAATTAATTTTTCTAAACCATCATAAAAATATTTTTTATCTTTCGCCTCAAAATGGGCCAAAATTGCCTCTTTTACCTCATTGTCGTCGGAAAACTTTCTTCCGCGTAAGTCTTTTTTTAAATTGGAGAACAAATAAAAATCACTAGGTGCCCGGTCTGTACTGTAGGGTGGATGGACTATTGATTGAAAGCCATGCTTGTGCAGAGCAGCCATTGCAACTATGCTCTTGTGAACCGGCGCATTGTCTTGCAAGAGTAACACACCCTTGGTCGATTTTCCTCGACGTTTTTCCTTGATGGCCTCCTTTAATTTCTCTAATATCGCTGCGTAATATTCTCCGGTTATGCTCCTACCTTTTTCTTTGTAATCAATCAATAATATCCCATCAACTTTCCAACCGATTCTGATACTTTGAATTTCTTTGGCGCTAGTGTCCCCTTTTTATGCCATTGCATGGACTCCTGTTTGGACTCAGGCTCAAAGTGTTGCTGTTTCATGTGCTGTTGCATGTTTCATCTACCGTAACAATCCGCTCCAAAATCTGTGCAGCTTTGTCTCCATACAGCTCCAAAAATTGTTTGGATGCACAGACGCGCTGCTGTTTCTGCAGCGGCGTGAGCATTCTCGGTACCCATCTTGCACTGACTTTTGTCATACGGAGGTGCTCATGAAGGATACCCAAAATGGTGGTATCTGATACTCCAACTAATGCAGATAATTGTTTTTTCTTCAAACAGGCATCTTGCAGTAGAAATTTTTGCACTTTTTCGACGATATCTGATGTGGTGGCCTCAACTGGCCGTCCTGAGCAGGGGTCGTCTTCAATCGACTCCCGACCATGTTTAAAAAGATCATGCCACTAATCATAGATTTACTAGGGCACTGTTCCCCATAAACCGTTTCCATTTCATTCAATATGGTTTGAACGTTCTTTCCTTGCTTTGTAAAGAATTTTATCACAGCACGGTGCTCAATTTCCTCCATAGTTTCAGTTTTCTTCCGGATTGACTTGTTTAGCAGGCAACTATTCGTAAACGACTGACGCTATAGGGCTGCAACTTAACTTATATACTAATGATGAGTCGCCAATCAGAATGACACCTAACGAGCGCCCCTATCCCCACTCCATCCCCTCCATTCCACGAACTTCTGGACCTCCCCTCGTATATATTGTAATTATTGTGCGCACTGCATATTATTTATTTAGTTCATATATTGTCCTATAATTGGATGTACAAATATCTGTTGGACACTAAAGATTATGATTATTATCATTATTATTATTTCAGGTTTTAAGATCTCTAGAAATCGATTATCAAAATATTTACAGCACTCTGCCTGCAGCATTCTTGTATTTTCGCTGCACGTAACGCAATTGCGCTAGTCGATGTGTACTTTTCTCCTACTCTTCACCATAATACCTCGCATCTCCTTCTAAACAACGTTTCCAGTTTCTACCTCATCAGCATATTTGGACGTTGTTACCCGCGCGGAGCGGATAGAGACCTATTTACCGATATTAGTGCGCTCCACTAGCGTACATACATACATACCGGGGTATTGGGGAATTCGAAGCTAAAACAGAATCGCAACGAATACAAACATAAAGCTTTAGGTCCGCGTCTGAAGTGTTATACGCTGTCAGTATATTTGCGGCTCGGCGGTTATTACGAACCCCCTCGACTAAGCCGTGTCCTCAACCGCTTCCGGCAAGCGCGTTTTCGAAAAGGGAACCCTAACCCTCTTAATACGAAAATTGGAATTTTAATGAGGCATTACATTTGTACGTGGTGTTCAACTTTACTTCACCTCTCGCTAGTAGGAGAGGAGAGCCTAAACCCTATGACGACATATGCTCCAGCCTCCTGTATGCGTAGCAGTATTGCGGTTCTAGGCAATGGTTAAACGTACGGGCGTATCTGTGCCTTTGTTGATTATTCCTCCGCTACCGCGATGAGATGCTCAAATAATAATCGTTCGATGTTTATGTTTCCGATCCCGGGACGCCGACCGAACCATGAACTTTGATGATGAAGGGAGATTTCATCAGCTAATATCTTCGATACGTGACGTTTTACGCGGACTGTAAAGCTATTTAATCTCCTTCTTTGGACCCTAATGGACCCTACTAATCCACTTGATGACATTAGATTTCAATTTATATATTGCCGGCACTAAACCGAGCTCGTTACTCATGCAATTAATTATACAGGAGATGTGCTAGGCGATGGTGAAAGTTTGCGCGGAACTACCTGCTTCCGGGACGATAAAATACGTCATTTCTGCTTAACGTGCAGTATCTCTCCAATACCGTTAGCCACTTTTAGTGTTTATGTCCTTTTTTACATGCTTTCATCGCTGAGTGCTTGACAATGTCACGATCTCGCTCTACCCAATAGGTGATAAGCTTCTACATGGCCCAAAAGATTAATATTGTTTTTAGGACATAATGTCTAGACGGGAAGGGCAATCAAAGGTGGCAAGATCAAGACTAGAATTTTAGATAACGGTGTTAATAAGTAAAAAGCTTACGCACTATAGATGGCGCTCACGAAATACGTATGCGAGAGCTAAAGATAAATGCAGTCGAATAACTAAACAATAAATCTGCAAATGCAGTTAAAGGATAGGTACAAAAGTATTATACTCATGAAAGAAAACTTTTTCAATTGTTATACCTCTCGGTATTGATGAAACATGTTTTAACTTTCTTGGTATAATTATTATTGGTATTAAGGTCGTTTTTTCTGTATGCTTTTGTAGTTCCTGCTTTGCCATGGTATTTAAAAGTAGCGATCTTTTTTTAATAACTTCTTTTACTCCAATTCGATCAATTGAGCCTTTTACCTAAAAGAAGGTGGCGCAATGCGTAATGACGGTTTTTGAAATGCCACTGTTCGAATACGAATAAAGTGTGTGGGGGGAAGAGATAATCAGCCACCGAAATGAATTCCTGCGTAATGCAGTTTAGTAACCATCGATATGTGGCCGTTATTGATTCAATGGCCAGCTTTTGCTAATTTAATAATATGTGACGAGGCGTATTTCCACATATCGGAACCTATAAATAGAAAGAATTTTTGGTACTGGGCTGCCGAACAACCTCAACAAGCTCACGAACAACCCCTGCAATACGACAAAGATACCGTGTGGTGCGGTGTGGCTGCATTCGAAGTACTAAGCCCGTCCTTTTTCGAAGAAGATGACCGTACAGTGACTGTAACTTCTCAACGGTGTTTGGAGATCCTCAAGAATTTTCTGCCTGCTGAATTGCAACGATTTTGGCTAGAACATAACGGCTTATGGTTCCAGTAAGATGGAACAACAAGCCATACTGCGCGAATTTGCCTGACTGCTCTAAGAATCATCCAGTTTCCTGGACGACTTATACGACGACGTTTTAATTGCCGGTCAAAGTTACCGGATTTGACCAGCCGTGATTTTTTTCAATGGGATGATTTAAAGGCTATGGTTTTCCAAAATATTCTTCGAACGCGACAAGCCTTAAAACATTACTCAAGAAATTAGAGCAATAAACCAGGAAATGCTACAACGACTTTCAGCGAGCTTTCAGTATGCTTAGAAAGGCATGGTAGCCATTTAACAGATGTGGTTCTCAAAAAATGTTTCTTTTTATTAAACTGCATTATATACCCAATAAAGCTGTATTTTTTTGGCCTGAGTGGTTTCGTTTGTGTATCCATAATAACCCTCTAAAAAAAGTCAATACCCATTGGCCCATTCTATATAATTAAATTTATTCACGGAATGAATGTATACTACACACAATTGCATAACTTCTTATTAAATAGAGCGGAGGATGCACAATCACAAAATTATGATTCTTTTAGCCTGTTATTTGGAAACAAAATGTTTTTGGCATATTCTATACGAGCGGCAAACACTTAAATGTTTGTTCAAATAAGGATCGTGACGTAAACTAAGCTACTCGAAATTTTTGGAGGATCAAAGAATCTAGGCATAGGTAATGTTTTATCTTTGCAACACTGTACACACAAGAATTTAACCCACTCCGATTCTTGGAAACAAGGAATATTGAGGAATGTACAACAAAAAAATGAAACTTGCCACTAGGCTGGATACCTAAAAATTAATTAAACTAAAGAAAATTTATTACTGCGCGATGTTTGATGTTAATATTAAATTCTGTAGGAACAATGTGCAATTGTGTCAACACAATTGCCAAATCAGTAAGTTCTGCTATGTCAACGTATGTAACACATGGGCTGAAAAGTCCCGGGCTTAACACATAGATGACGCTAGTTTTATTGTAATCATCTTTCTCTTAGATAGTACTAACCTTCAAAGGACAGCTGTTAAAATTTGATATTCCATTCATTAGTTTGTGAGTTATTGTGCTAAGAGTCACGCTACTTTTGTTATTTTCAAAACAATGGATCAAAAACAATTTCGTGTTTTAATTTTACACTGCTTCTTGATGGGAAAAAAATTCCGTTCAAGCGAAGCAATGGCTTGAAAAGTGTTATGGGGACTCCGCTCCATCAGAAACAATAATAAAACGTTGGTTTGCTGACTTCAAACGTGGTCGTAGAGACACCGATGATGCAGAACGCAGTGGACGTCCAAATGAGGCGGTAACACCAGAAAACATAAAAAACTCCACGAAATCGTTTTGAATGATCGAAAAGTGAGGTTGCGTGAGTTAGCTGACATCGTAAAGATATCAAAAGAACGTATTGGCTTTATATTGCATGACCATTTGACTATGAGAAAGCTCTGTTCAAAGTGGGTGCTGCGTTTGCTCACTGTTGACCAAAAACAAGAACGTGTTGATGATTCTGAGCAGTGTTTGGCCATGTTTAAACGTAACAAACCGGAATTTTTGCGTCGATATGTGACAATGGATGAAACATGGATCCATCACTTCACTCCGGAATCAAAACGATCGTCATCTAAGTGGATAGCAACTGGTGAACCTCGTACAAAGCGCCCGAAAGCACATCAATCGGCTGGAAAGGTTATGGCCTCGGTATTTTGGGATGTGCGTGATGTAATATTCATCGACTATCTTGAGAAAGGAAATACCATCAACAGTGAATATTATATAGCGTTATTGGAGCGTTTGAAGGCCGAAATTGCAAAGAAGCGACCGCATATGGCAAAGAAAAAAAATTGTTTCATCAATGTGTTACAAGTCAATCAAAACAATGGTAAAACTACATGAATTGAACTTCGAATTGCTCCCAGATCCACCGTATTCGCCAGACTTGGCTCCCAGCGACTACTGGCTGTTCGCAGACCTCAAAAAAATGCTCGCCGGTAAGAAATTTCGCACGTATGAAGAGGTTATCGCTGAAACTGAGGCCTATTTTGAGGCAAAAGATAAATCGTTCTACAAAAGTGGTATTGAAATGTTAGAACGGCGCTGGAATGATTGCGTTGCTCTTGATGGAGATTACGTTGATGAATAAAGCTAATTTTGAACCCAAAAAAACCGTGTTTTCTTTGTTAGGCCCGGGACTTTTCAGCCCATGTGTTACCTATCAAATAGTTGGAAACCAAAAATATTATTCCATTTGGAGAAATTCAAAATATTATCCCATGACATTCACAAATAAAATATGTAGTTGAGGGAATCTTTAAAACATATTTTATCGTAACTTTTTTGCAATTCCGTACAAAGTATGGCTTAGATTATATTTAATAATAATAAAATGTATATGTTGATTTGTCCAAGAAGAGAAAACAAAATAATAGGACGATACATTTGCAACAAGAACATTAAATTATCTGCAACTACTACTTGGTAATGCATAATGTATAATCCGAATACTTGCTCGAAAGGAAACAAATGCTTGTTGGTCTAGTAAATTGAACGGTACATTACATAGAAAGAAACAAACACCTATATCAAATATTAATTGTTCGCTATTTCGTTTGCCACGGATTACAGAATAGTGTTTTATACTGTTTAGGTGGCGTTCACACTTTCACCTGCTGATACACGTCAAATAGTTGCCGTACTTTACACATTTAATTCTATCGCCTTCATACTCTAAATCCAGCATACTCTCTATTACGTTTTCTGGTTTATTGGAAATGCGCCGTTTCCGAAACGTACCTAAATGCGACATTTTCGCAACGGCCAGTCGAATAATACCACGACGATGAACATAATGGTTATTTCCAACAGGACGGCGCAACACTACATACGTCACGAAAAACTATATCCCTCGTCCGCGAATTTTTTAATGATAGATTAATAAGTTTATACATACAGGTTGAGATTCCTTGCAAGAACTGCAACAAAGGATGACTCAAGAATGTGCGAACATAACGCCACAAATGCTAATAAATGCCTTCGATAGCGTAATGATAATTCTTTTTATTAAAATGTTATTCAAACATACAAATATTTTTATTCCATCACTGCTTAAAATACACTTTTCACAATTATATACAAATATTAATATTAGTATGACACTTAACCTATCAAAACTATATAAAAGAAAAATGAAAGCTACGACTTGCATTTTTAAATTCCATGGCATACTTTTATCAACTTTTGCTTTCTCGTATTCAAGCCTGCTATCTTGGACAGTATTTCTAAAAATTAGAAACAGCTTTCTAGTAATAATTGCAGACCTTTGAGTAGACAACTAAATCGAAACTGAAAACCAATTTACAATTATCGTACACAAGTTTCGTCTAGACGACGACAGCGATTCATTAAAATGCACTTTACAGCTACCGGGAGATTTAATTTTATTTTTAGCGCGCACGAAAATGACGTTACGGATCCTTGGTAGTGCTCTAGTCGAATCACTAATGACGCGGAAAATTAAAAGGAGCCATACTGTCATTACACCCCGCCAGAAGATATTACGGCCGAGACGCAGGAAGCATGGCCGACCCTACGATGTTTGGCGCCCGATAGAAGCTATTCGATTTTGCCCTAAAAATATATCCTCCGAAAAACGTGTCCACTTAATTTAGTTTTCCGATACTTTAAGGCGGTGATCGATGTTGGCATGAAGTTATGACATAATCCCTTCCAATAGCAGCATGTACTTTGCGAATTTGATTCGTTTTTTTATTTAAATGCTATTTAAAATATGTCAATTTTAATATCGGGGTTAACGTGGGTGTAACTGTACTGAGATAAATGAAAAATTTATAGCAGTAACGGTCCTTGCAAACATGGGTTCAATCAAATCCCAGTTAAACCGATAATAATGCTATTATTAAAACAAGCACAATTTTATTGTTGTTTGTTTAAGGTTAATTCAACGAAAAAAAAATCCCTTCAAAAGTTTTAACCTATTGATTTAATAGTGCATGTATATACTGCCGCATCAATGTTCCAGAATGCCCTTTTTTCAATTTTAACTTCAAGTATGCTAACACATGGGCTGAAAAGTCCCGAGCCTAACACATAGATGACGCTAGTTTTATTGCAATCAGCTTTCTCTCAGTTAGTACTAACCTTCAAAAGACAGCTGTTAAAATTTCATGATATTCTATTCATTAGTTTGTGAGTTATTCTGCTAAGAGTCACGCTACTTTTGTTATTTTCAAAACAATGGATCAAACACAATTTCGAATTTTAATTTTACACTGCTTCTTGATGGGAAAAAAATCCCGTTCAAGCGAAGCAATGGCTTGAAAAGTGTTATGGGGACTCCGCTCCAACAGAAACAACAATAAAACGTTGGTTTGCTGACTTCAAACGTAGTCGTAGAGACACCGATGATACAGAACGCAGTGGACGTCCAAATGAGGCGGTAACACCAGAAAACATCAAAAAAGTCCACAGATTCGTTTTGAATGATCGAAAAGTGAGGTTGCGTGAGTTAGCTGACATCGTAAAGATACCAAAAGAACGTATTGGCTTTATATTGCATGAGCATTTGACTATGAGAAAGCTCTGTTCAAAGTGGGTGCCGCATTTGCTCACTGTTGACCAAAAACAAGAACGTGTTGATGATTCTCAGCAGTGTTTGGCCATTTTTAAACGTAACAAACCGGAATTTTTGCGTCGATATGTGACAATGGATGAGACATGGATCCGTCACTTCACTCCGGAATCAAAACGATCGTCATCTGAGTGGACAGCAACTGATGAACCTCGTCCAAAGCGCCCGAAAGCACAACAATCGGCTGGAAAGCTTATGGCCTCGGTATTTTGGGATGTGCGTAGTGTAACATTCATCGACTATCTTGAGAAAGGAAATACCATCAACAGTGAATATTATATAGCGTTATTGGAGCATTTGAAGGCCGAAATTGCAAAGAAACGACCGCATATGGCAAAGAAAAAAATTTTGTTTCATCAAGACAACGCACCGTGTCACAAGTCAATCAAAACAATGGCAAAACTACATGAATTGAACTTCGAATTGCTCCCACATCCATCGTATTCGCCAGATTTGGCTTCCAGCACTACTGGCTGTTCGCAGACCTCAAAAAAATGCTCGCCGGTAAGAAATTTCGCACGAATGAAGAGGTTATCGCTGAAACTGAGGCCTATTTTGAGGCAAAAGATAAATCGTTCTACAAAAGTGGTATTGAAATCTTAGAGAGGCGCTGGAATGATTGCGTTGCTCTTGATGGAGATTACGTTGATGAATAAAGCTAATTTTGAACCAAAAAAAACGTGTTTTCTTTGTTAGGCCCGGGACTTTTCAGCCCATGTGTTACTATAGCCATGCATTGAGATTCACAGGTATTGTAGTAAACAGCAAACCATACAAATTATGGTGGTTCCATATTCACAATGGAGCACTTCTAGAAGACGTGGACGTTAATTGCCAACCGAGTTACCCACCGACTTGGTCTTGTTTGTAGAAGCGAACATTAACTTGAATATTTATTATCATTCGGTCAACTAAAACGGTTCAAGATTTTTCTACACATTGAACAAACACTAAAGGCACATTGTTCGTATTTTAAATAAATAATATTAACATAATAATTTGATGGTTAATGCAACAATTTTCTTCTTTCGGTGACGGTTTCATTATTGTCTATAAAATTGCAAACTTTTGATCAGAATAATACAAGCACAAACGTTCCTCTATGCTGTAATATTTGGAACTAATTACATTTCCAGAAAGAAGCGACATGGCGAGGTGTAATGTGTCACAGAGAAACAGATGATTATCAATGCTACTGTGAAAGAAACAAACATAGCTTTACGTTCTGAAATTTGATTATATTGTGTGGTGAACAACAACGATCTCGTAAGAGTATTACCAAGGCAAATATCCAAAAGAAAAGGAGTCCAAAAGAATGTCTTTACCCCTACACACAATAAGACTGTGCAAACTGCTAATAACTGATAATGTATTAACATCTGTTAATATTTGCAATAACATTCTGAGCTTTAATCATATAATCCTGTATAAATTATTACTCGACTTTACTTCTCATTTTGAATAAAAACGAGAAATCGTTATTGATGTACTTTGAATAAAGATTATGACGAAATAACTAGTTCCTCTCTTTTTATTTGAAAAGTATTTAAACTATTCGCCTAAAATAACCAATACCTTCGACAAGAAATTATAACTGTATATTAATTATAGCAAAGTTGAAGAGTTCTCCTGGTTTGAAGAACAGTGTCACTGTAGCCTGGTCGTAAATTCCTAAATTACTTGACCAATACTTATGTGCAGAGAATACTCGCTTCTTTGCTAGGTTGAAGGTTATACGGTGAAACTCAATGCGCATGCGCAAGAGAAATATCTAAAAAATAAAATGCAAATACGGTTTCCACTCTAGCCAATGTACAGTTACGATGTACGTAAGATATGGAATATTCGCAATAATTGCAGTTATTCGAGCTTCCTTATACATGTAATATACATTAGCATATGTATATGTATGCTTTCCTTTAGTTTTGCAATATAAGGTACCGCCGCAGTGTGTACATTATCAATGCTATGTTTAAATTCTCATATGCTTCCGCAGAAGCTTTGTTAAAGGCATGTACTGATGCCTCTATATGTATGCATGCACCACTACCTTTGTATAGGGGAGCCAACTCTATTTACTTGTTAGATTGATAAGCGCACCTCAGTGCTGTGCCTATTTATATGTCCCTTTGCGTGAGTCAAATATTTTTCTCTTGCTTTTGAATTTGCCTAAGGGACTAAGACCTAATGGCCCTGTTTCATTGGTTTGTGTTTGTACTCGTACCATACACTTTCGTTATTTACACTTCTATAGGGGAACCCAACCCTATCTCGTAGAGACTGAACGCCCGGTTGAGGGCGACAGTAGCGGTAATAACCGATCTCAAAACAAAAGTATGTAATGTCACAGTTACCCAGGCGTTCTTGTAAGAAATAATACGCTATGTGCAATCTAGCTCTTTGCTACTGCCCCCCGAAGAAGGGAAAAAGGCAGTAGCCAACAAATGTGTGAAGTGCACACCGACAAGAAAAACGGCAGAGATGAAGTCGACATGACATATAGCAAATTGGTCCATGAAACTCGTCCGCATCGACAGATAACTAAATGAAAAAATGTCTATGTCCCGTTACGACAGAGGACCGAACAAACTTACAGATGACAACGGATGCTACAGCCACGACGATCGTCAACTAGAAGCGGAGAGATCGTACTTGTAGGGGATGGCTATACATGCGCTCCGATAATGTTACAAAAATAATTCCCGCCACAAACTCAACAGAAGACTAAATATATGTACAGACGACAAAGAATACCGGAAATCGTATTTGTTAAGCATGTTGCTATGTCAGCTCCGACAATTTTACAATAAACACTATACGAGAACCGAAGAGATCCGGCCGTACTTGAAAATATTAAAAACTCCCAATATTCATCCGACGACGTTACCGTAAAGGGTGCCACTATACGAAAACAGACGAAGTACGAAAGCGGCTGAGAGTGAACGATCGAAAATACCTCGACCGTCACACGGGAGTCAACAGCCCGTACATGAAAATGTTAAATATTGAAAACTGCCATTATTCGACGGACGACGTTACACCTAATGGCTCTAAAATTAGGCACTTTTAGTACGAGTATTGTGAATGGCTAAACGCATACATATACAACGCGTAATTTGCATGCATATAAAATAAAATTCTACATATTTTACAGAGAGAAAAATAAATGATAAAATGAAAATAAAGTAGTACTAATGCTAACGCATACATCTCAGAAACACAAAAACAATGTTAAGTCCTTAACACTATTTCAGATATATATATATTGATATAAAATGTTGCCATGTTAAACTTTTCTTATTTCCGAGCCATGATTAAAAGTCGCCTTAGCAAGTTGCCATGAATATGCTTCCTAATTACATAATGCTATCAAGAAAATAACTTTATCTGGAAAGAAACATTACTTTTTTATTCAAAAGAAATCCATTCAAACATGCACATAATACAATCAAGCTAGTAATTATAAGCTAGATATTGTGTAACATTTTATTGAAAAGTTATAGTATACTATTTTAAGAGCCGTGATTTGCTGTTATATTCTTTAATTGCATATAGCACTGGAAGCTTTGATTAGCGCTAAGTAGATTATAATTATACGTTGCTTCAACTAGCCGATGAAATAAAAGCGACTGTGACATAAATCGCGTTCTGAAAGTTGTCACAGTAGTAAATTGACTTCTGAAGATTAACGCTCTTACCGAAAGGAATTTATTCACTGCACTTAGTACTATTCTTTGTCTACAATAGCTCTGTAAGCGTCCTGTTACTGCGCTGCATTTATATCCCGGCATTTCCATTTCCCCTGACTGCAATAAAACATAGCCGTAATATTTCAGATCAATTTATTACGTACTTCTTCCATATTTCTGGGCGTTCCATCGTTATGGTGGAGTATGGTGCAACGCTTACAATATCGTTATTCGACTAAAATAAATGCACGTCATCAATCACTATTTATCCCTGTCAGCTCCTCAGCTTTTAAACTTTCTGGAATTATAGAAGAATAGTAGTTAAGCTCTAGACTCTCTTTTCAACGAAATTGTGCAATTATATACTTTTCTACGAAATTAACTTTTTGTTAAGAAGGCTTTAAAAATGGCTACCACTGACAGTTGATATTCAATAAATGTGATATTAAGTGGAGATTAAGTAATTGTCGTGGAAGCTTTCGGCACTCAATTAACAATATATTTGTTCTCAATTTTAAAGTATTATTTAAAACACCGATTTGAAAAAAAAAAGAACAATTTACCTAGACTCATCACAAACCGCATTTACCAGTACTTGCCACAAGTAAGCAACAATAATGCCTGGCATATTGAACAAAGCTCCAACACAGCATCATCTAAGCCTGACAGAATCTGGCGGAAATCAAAAGTCGTAGACTTAGAAATGATCAAAAATGTACCCGTGAAAACAGGGTAGTTAAAATTTTGTGATTTTGAACCAAACTATCGACTTTCACAAAAAAAGCTTGATGCGATATTGTGAAACTATTTTGTTCTTTTTCATAAACTATTGCACAAAAGTCTGAAATCAATAAAAGAATTATTTGTTTTCATAAGTCTTCTGTGAACATGTTGAAATTGTTTAAACGTGTCGGAACCTATAAATCGTACTGGATCGTGACCGAATAATATATCAAAATAACTAGTAGATGCAATAGAAAAGATAATATTTTCTTAAGAAAACTATCACTGTAAAACTTGGTGTCGCGCTGTCTATTGAAAAATGTGATAAAGGGTTGCTCGACAGACTTAAAAATTATTAGAAAACCTGTAAAAGCACAAATTAGTTAAATACTGGTGAGAGCGGTAGTGAAAATATAAATTAATTCCAACCGTCAAAGCAAGAGAAATGAAGAAATTAAGTGTACAACATATACAAAGCAAAACTTAATAAGGATTGGATTTTTACTGACAGCACCGCAATTGTAACAGCGGTGCAATTTAAGTTCCTTATTGCAAGAGGTCAGGACAAAAAACAAGAATTAAATAAGCAAGCAATTACAGGAGTAATTTTTGCAACTAACTTCACGTCAATGAGATATAAAGTACTACAATTAAAATTAAAATTAAACAATTAAAAGATCAGGACATGTTTCACCTGCTAGGTTTTAGTTAGCAATAAATAACCGATGCTAAAAATTAAATATTTAACGAGAAGAAGTCAAAATACTGAAAAAATCTGTCAAGCAACAACTCAGTTTATGTGTTTCTTGATAGCCAAATGTTCATAACAAGCCAATAATTTGCCAAGCTTTGAAAAACAGCAAATGGAAACGGTTTCTAGTTAAAAGGTATAGATAGCACATGGGGTGAAATACGACGGCTTACTAATGAAAAAACAATATTGGCCTCCCAGAACATCTTTATATGTTGGACGAAAGCATTTTGTAGGTGAACCTTTAATCGACAGAGAAAAAGTAACTTCTCCATCTCTTCCCATAAAATTGGATCTTGCGAAGCAATATGTTAACGCTTTATATTTGCAAGGGCACTAGTTCAAGTACATATGCCGAAAGTTTAAGTTACGAAGAAGTTAAAGCTGGGGTGCTTCATGGACCTCAAATTAGAGCATTAATGACAGATCCAAATTTCATTAACACTATGAACGAAGCTGAGAAAGAAACCTGGACTTGATAGGTTTCCCGAAAATTTATCATATTGGTCAGGCAAAAGTGTGTTGGGCTGTGTAATGCATAATCTATTCTTTTTATATCTTTACGATGCTTCACTTTTCCATTGTCTAAAATAATATGATGCACTTTCTTGATATCTTCTTCTGTAACAGGCTCATTTGGACGACCGGAACATTCAACATCATTGGTGTAAGTATTAACACGTTTAAATTCGGCATACCACCTCTTTACTATTATATGCGACGGAAACCATGTGCCATAAAATTTATCAAGCCATAACCTACTTTGTTTGGAAGGCTTTTCCATTAAAAACATTGTTTAATTGAAATAAGAAATCATTTTGATTTAATAACGCTTTTAACACGGAGAGCATGTGCCATAACATTTATCAAGCCAATACTTGGTTTGCTCAGAAGTCTCTGCCATTAAAAAACATTGCTTAATTAAAATAAGACATTATTTTGTTTTAATAAAGTTGTTAACGCGGTCAGAGTTCATGTTAAAACATGTGGATAAAATTTTGAAAGGGACCAAATCTCACTAAATATTTACTAAAGTTATGCACCCGATATCGTGTGACCTCCACGCATCATTAGGCCTACGTATATCCTAGTCTAGACTACGAGAAATCTCCGTCGCCATTGGAAATGTGAATATAACTATATAGAATATTAATGAAATTGTAACCGAAAAATTTGTAAAAATGCAAAAATAAAAACAGATAAAAACAGTTGCATAAATGGATGACCCGAAATATCTTAATAAGGGTATTTCTGAGATTTAGTTCTACTTAATTTTTACCTAAATTTTTTACTTCGATTTAAATTCTTATATTTTTCCAAATAATTTAGATCATTTCAACCCTACTTAAAACCGCGCAAGTTTGTTCACACCACCATTAGCTTTCCACAGTTGAAATTTTAAAATTTCACTTAGCAAACTACTCTAATCTCTTTAAGCTATAACTGCTTCATATACTGTATGTAATAATGATATATTAATACAGTAATTTATACCCTTACATCTGTTATCAATACTCTAGGGAAAAGATTTTCTATGTCACAACGGAATACTTTCCTTCTAACTCATTCTTAACAAGTTTCTCAAATCTTCCTACACAGCGATTTATAGCACAGACACTTTTCCATAGATATATACATATAGATATAGGATACAATTTTAGAATTGAATCAACCGCCTAAACGTATTCAGTTGCGGAATATTTCAAAACGTCTACCATGCCGAGACCGACCTTCTCTACCATTGCCATCCCACGTGAACGAGATCGCTCTCGAAAGTTGTGAGTGCGATTGTGTGTTATAAAGTTTGGTATGGAGGAGAAGAGGTAAATTGCTATTTATTGGTACGAATACTTTCCGAAAAAATCGTATTTGCATGTAGGAAGAGGATACATTTTTTTAGCGAAATATGTGGCTACATGTATACAATTCACGTTACACTTTTTGCCGCACCAAAAATCCTTTCTAGGCATCCCTTTAGATGTGTTCAAAAATCCTTTATTAAAAACTTTAAAAAATAAAAGTGAGGAATGATAATTCTCACAAGTAAAGACTGTTTTTCTATCACAAGATATACAGGATGAATAGAACTGGTACGACTTTCTTTTACATGACAGTACTGGTTGTGCTAAAAGTCCCTTGCAATTTGTTTTGTTTGTTGAGTGGGGGGAAGGTCCGTCGCTAACCCCATGCTTGAGAATTTAGTCGCTATGGAGATTTTTACCAGAGCTGAGCGTGCGTGCTGTGTGCGCGAGTTTTACAAAAACTTCTCAGATGAAGCGCATTTTCACCTTAATAGCCATAATGCTTGCGCTGAAATGTCGGCGTATATGTTTTTAATCCAAACACTTGGTTCCAACAAGATAGAGCAACGCGTCATAAATTTAAAGTGTTCTTACCAGTTCCTCGTGAAGTTTTCCCCGGAAAATTGATATCCAAACGCGATAACATAAACTGGCCAGCGCATAGCCTCAACTTGATGCCAATGGATACTTTTCTATAGGGCCGACGTAAATCAAAGATATACAGCAATATTCTTCACTCCGTAAATGAATTAAAAGAGAATATTCAAGGAGGATATCGCGGAGAATATAGACCGAAAAATTACAGAAAATTTTGCCTCACAGTTAAGAAAGTGCTAGCAAAATAACGGAACACATAGTTTTTAAAAAATAAATATAGGAAAATTGAAAGAAAATCAATCTCAGTGTCTCAGACAATTTAATCAATCAATGGCTACCGGATTCGTGCACATTTGCACATCCTCAGGCTGAGACTGGAATAGCAAGTGAAAGCGACAATCAAAAATTGTAATAAAAGCCGAAAAAATCGGTTACTTACCACTCCAAAATTAAAAAAGATGCAAAAAAACAACATCAGAAGGATTACAGCAGCGAAAGAGACTTTTAAAAAGCATAAAGCAAAATTGGAGAAGGACGTACAGAACAAATTAGAATCCCAAAAGGTGGCAAGTCAACAACATCTCATCAGTGAAAGCGACAAAGGAAATTTCGTTTTCAAAAAAAAAAAGTTTCTTTATCGCTTTCACTTGCTATTCCAGTCTTAGCCTGGTGATGTGTAAATGTGCACGAAACCAGTAGCCATTGATTGAATTTATGGATCCGGGGACCTCAATGCAGCTACCTATTGTCAGATTTTACAAAATTGTGGAGAGCCATTCAAAACTAAAGAAGACGTATGCTGGTTTTTGAAGTCCTTCTCATTTATAACAGTGACTTCTTGAACAATTTTGATGCGAAGTTTTTAAACACCCGGCGTACAGCCACTCATATCGCCCAATCGTCAAGTGACATCCACTTCGTTCATGAATTGAAAAAGTGGTTAGGAGTGCAGATCCTCCAAAATACAGAGGAACATCAAAACAACGTCACCGACCATCTCAACTCGCTGGCGCTGGGAAATTGGAAGGCTCGTCCATAGATATGACAAATGCATCAATCTTCACGGTGATTATGTTGAAAGGTAATCATGCCTGTACATAACTTTCGGTAATAAATTCATTTTATTTACACTTGTCACCCTCGTATATCTTGCCTTCTCCCTCGTCTTCATGTCTTTCTTCTTCTCTCCTTCTTCCAATGTTCTCTTGTCTGTCTCCTATCTCCTCTTGTTTCTCTGCCCTTTCTTCTATTTCTTCTTGCTAGTGCCTTTCTCTTCTTTTTCATCTACTGTGAGAAGCAGTGTTACTATGTGCAGCATCCCAAAAGAAGCTCCATGCAAATAAGAGCGAAACACCGGTAAACTAATGCAACTACAACACGGTTTCAACCTGGAAACCTACATTTTATGAAAGTATAGAGCACTATTTTTAGATTTTCAGGTATCATAGGCGAAGAACTAAACACAATTTTACAAATGTATTCAGTATATTCAACACAATGTACATGACATGTCACCCTATCACTTAATACTTATTACTCTATTATCAGAGTAATAGAATATCCGATGAAGCTACGGCGATAGCGGATAGTGGAAAAAATATCAGAAACGGATGCCCTGAAAAGTTTACAAAAATAAAGGGCATTTCCATCTGCAATAAAGACTTGAATGAACAAGTAATAGGGCAACCGAACAAACCTTCCATGCAAGTAACTGGTCAATCGCCTGTCTTAATGGACGACGGCATATTGCTGTACTATGTCGATGCTCTGCGATAGAAATAAACCTCCGGAGTGGAATAGAGTGTTACCTAAATCTGCTTAATAGCATTGATTTTCAATCTACGTCTTCAACGCTCTGTGGACTATTACTCTAGATTTGACAGACATATTAGCTTAGCGAGCTTACACTAAATTTATATACCGTACTGAGATCGTTACGTACACTCTGTGGAATCGACCAATCCGAAACTAATGAACTTCGAGCATATTAGATTTAAACAATCGAATACGTATCACATCAAGCTCCTAATTAAGTGAGGTGTCATTATTGACGTACATATATGAAAGGTATTAAACGATCTAATGACTAAAAATAATATCGAAGTGAAGTTTAAAAAATTATATCCGTGGCCAAAGCTAATTTTGAATATTGATATTATACACCCCGTACGGTATTTAATTTACAAGACTTAGGAGAGGAGGCGTTTTCAAAGAAAAATGCCAAATGGTACCGTGGGTTGAGAAGCTTTACTTCAGATATACTGATGTATGGAGGACCGCATTCCCTCTGAAATGTAATAGTTATATCAAACTCTTTTAAACTGCGAAGCCCTTTTAGTAACCTTTTGAATAAGTTCATCCATTTCTATCAAACCGTTGTAGATATTATACACAATTTGCTTTGTATTTACGGATAAATGTTGCCTTTGGTTTACATAAAACATTTCATCATTGTCGTTAACATGTATACTAAGTGGCTCATTTTGTCTTAAAGTAAGTAGAGCACTATTATCTCAGGGTCTGGAGTATATCTTAGCAGAGTGCAGTTAAAATCTTATTTTTTTTTAAGATCAAGTAATAATTTTTCATAACATTACAGAAGTATATAATTACAAAGTATTCAAATTTTGCGTTATTATTAATGTATTACTTAGTAATACCCACAATAAGATCTATAGGTTTCAAACATTTATAAGTATGAAAGGAATTACCTAGATCTGTAGAGAAATCTAACTAAGAAACACTGTGTATCACAAAGGCATATGAAAAATGCAGCCCAATTTTCGCTTTTTGGAAATATTAAGAGCATGATGAACTAATGTTGTCATGTGACCTGGGTATTTTACGTGGGTAAGTAGATTTTAGTGCTAAATTACACGTTGCTTTGAAAGACTATTTGGAAGAAGCCACTATTTTCAAGGGGACCTTAAAAAGTATTCAAACTGAAATTGTACGATATTCAGTGTATGTCAGGAAAGAATCTCGAAAGAAATACAAGAAACTGCTTATTTGTCTTTAATACTTGACGAAACTACTAATGTATCAAATAAATATCAAATAGCCGTAGTATTTAGATACATAGCTAAAGCTAACCCTGTTGAACGATTTTGAAATGTTTTAACACCAAAGCGTTATCTACAATTTCACTCTTGCAGAGCTAAAAACACACACTACAGATAACGTAAAAAACCTATTACCCAAACGTATAATGGGGGTGTCGTCATGAGCAAATCCTATAATAGGGGTATAGACACTTACAACATGAATTTACAAGTATGCTGCTTACGTGCATCGCTACACGCATCAATTAAATTTAGCTATATTGAATACTACTTCTGCCAACACCAATGTCCGTATATTATTTCGAAACTTAAGAGGAATTTGTACCTTTCGCTCAGACAGTTCTCCAAGAATTGCAATATTGGACGATGTAGTTAAAAAGCGGTTGCCTCGTTCGGCCGGAATAACATTAAATTTTCCAGCAATTGTCGGCATTGTGTTTGAACACAGGGAAGAAATTATAGAAACAATATGATGAATTTTGAAAATCTATGTTATCATTTGAAACTCAGTTAGCTCAAATCAGAAATAATATTACGAACAGCTAAGATAAGTAACAGTGAGCCATCAACTACGAAATGACATAAAGTTAATGAGGACGAATTTATCGGAGGCGCAAAGGAAGTTTGTGATATTATTATTTGTCTGGCTAAAGATAGGTTTAGCTGTACTGAACAGTTAAGTGCAAATCAATTTAACCAATACAGGCTCAATTTTCCTGGAAATATTTTTCAGGGAACAACTGGGTCTTAGTCACACTTTGATGAATGGAAATTTCGTACTGAACTAAAATAAGCGTAATCTATGAAACGGAAGATTTTTAATCAATCTTGGGTTTGCTTTCACTTTATGATATCGCTTTACAAAACACTAAACTAAGTGCGATTTTTTGTTTTAAAAATTCTAACTATCACTCCAATGACATCAGCTGAAGCAGAACGGTGTTTTTCTGCTTTGAAAGGAATAAATACTTAAGCAAGAGCATGGCACAAAGAAGACCTGCAATGCCTTGCTTTTATCTAAAGTATTCCAGATTTTAATTAGAGTTATAGATAAATTTGTTACTACCAAAGATCGTCGCATGGATTTTCTATTTCAATAAAATCAGGATATTAGTGAGCTTAAAAACTCTTTTTCCTATTTCTTCATAAGTACCGAAGCAAAAATAATTTTTAATAAGGTATAAATAGTCACTTACTATAAAAGATATTAGTAGACACAAAATTTGCAACTCCCATATTTTTGTGGTATGAGCCGCCACTGACACTGAGGCACTCTGGATTCAATCGCCAAATTATAATTCTAGCTGACTCCAATTAATACAATTTAAAACATCCTATTAACCAAATAAAGGCGCTACAAAAGAATAAGACTGTGAAAGATGGGAGGTTTCCAATTTATAAAATAATTTACGATGAGCTATTGATCAAATGTCTTAGACAGGTCGCTGCAGATCATATTAAGCAGCCCATTTGCGAGAAAGACAATGCGAAGAGACAAAAAAACGCTAACACACGGACATGTTTCTGTCTACCCGGCGTCATCAGCATGGTTTCAATCGGTTTCTTGCTCAACACATTGCAATTTCCTCTCTGCTACTATCACCACATCTAAACCTACAGTTCAAGTGATTACTCTTGGCGCTAGCTAGTGCCAAAAGAATGAAACACTTGTTTGCAAAGTCAGACAGAGCGAAAAGGAGAGGGGTACAACTTCCCACCCTTCTCTCGAGCAATACATGGATTGCTAGCTCCGAGAGGGCGCGCGCACTACTGCATGTGAATGATTTCTCAGGCTTACCACGACGTATTTAAAAAACACATCTAGAAATGCCTAGAAGACAATGTAGATAGTAGCAGACAGGAAATTGCAATGTGTTGAGCAAAAAACCGCTCGAAAAAACGCTGATGACACCGGGAAGGCAGAAACATGTTCGTGTGTTAGCGTTTTTTGTCTCTTCACGTTGTCTTTCTCCTGAATGATTTAACTAATACCATGGAAAAAGCTGTATTTAACATCGCTCTTATACTTATATTACTCTATACATTCATTAGCTTTTAGGTAAATTCTAGAAATAGAAAAATAGTGACCATTTCCATCACAGCAGTGCCTGATAATTATTAAATCAAATCATTTATTACGTACATAAGAAAATGCCTTATTCATCAAAATAGTGATAACTATGAAACTAGAATACACTGTTTGTTTATCATGAAATGAATTCGGTACTTTTTATATTTAACCTAATGACGCCTTACCTTAGACTAACTAGGTTTATTGCAGACTTCCACCAACACATCGTAAAATAGAATTTTAAAATCCACAGTTGGTAAGATAATGTATTACGCGACAGCCGCGCATAAATGGATAATGGACTTGCCTTGTAATTTCCAAATATACTAAGAAGATACTCTACTCCTCCGCAAGATTTTTACATTTCCAATTCCCACGCATTTTATACTCTATCTCTTTTATGCAATAATAGAAAGATCTTCTTGAAGGCTTACTTATAACAAAGCCGTAGGTGAAAATCTACGTAACGTTTTTTTCGCAAGATAATTCAATAATGGCAGTGACATCTGGCGGCGGCGTTTGCGAAGTATCTAACAGTTAAGGGATTTGACGTCTATGATGGATGGATTTGGATATAATAAAAAAGTTAGTCGATAAGCCCAATTGCTAAAAATAGAAATGGGAAGATATCGAAAAAGTTCGCGGAAAATTCGGGGGGTGATGGTTGGAAACATGAAATTTTTATCGCTTAACTTAGATAAGTACATTGTAAAAAATGTTCTATGTCGAGTTAAGGGGCAGATACCTCGAACGATATTGATTTAGAAAGTGAATTTTAACAATACAGGGAGATGCCTCAATTTTCCGCTTTAGTTGAAGAAGAAAAAGCTTTTTAGATTACGATTTAGTTTATTCTTATTAACTTTAATAACACGATACAATAAAATTGAACTTTAACAAAATAATATAATTTTTATATAAAAAGCTTTCAAATAAATTTTATCACTAGTAGTCCATTCCAAAAAAAGCTTTTGTCCTAACTTGCATAATTTTCAGTTGCATTAGTTATCAATTTGACAGAGTATTTGTTCAGATGCATAGTTGACAGGAACTTGTTAAAATAGTATTTAAAATGATTAGCTGCTTAAAAAAAGCTATTCTTTTTTATGGATTTGCCCAAATTTCGCTTATAGTTAGCTTTTCGAAGGAGATGCAAAATATCTTTATTTTTTTTATATTTGCCTGTGTTATAATAAAAGTTTTCCCGTTTCAAGGAGTATCTTACAATACCTCATTAACACTCTTCTGAAATTTCTCCTAGACTTCTTGGGAAGAAGTTAATATGATTGTGAGCATTCCCGCTTTTATGGAAATGAGAACATTCATTTCCTTAAAAAGACCAATCTTGTTTGTTACTAATTCTTTGTAGTAATTCGGCTTTTTGTTCCCAAGGAAGTTCTGAATAACAAGCTAATATATCGGGAGGTTTGAATTTGGTTTTCGATTAATTAATCCTCATAACTGTGGTCGCGTATTAACTCTTTATTTTAGCACCAATAAGTGTAATTAGAAAGGGCAAAAGGACATATTGAGATTAAGTTTTTGGGATTTTTGATCACCTACGTTTTAACACCTAAACAACGATGGGATTTTTGGTCTTTCCTATGTTGAACATTTCTTTGAAAATTCCTTTTTGATGCAGTATCCAATATTCTTCATATCATTGAAGTCAAAGGAATGATTTAAATTGTACGGATGTTGAACTAAAGCGATCGTATTTATATTTTTTAGTTTTTGCACGGTATTTGTGAGTATAGATCCTTCTTTATAAATGCTATTTTGTTCACCCTATGTATACAAGATAATTTACTACTATCTACGGGGGTCTCGTTTCCCAAATTTAGTGACAGGATGTTTTGATAAACAGGTGGCGTTTTATAAGTGATTTGTAACTTTTGGGTAATTATTAGTAAAATAAACTCACTCCCTTGCCGATGAGCAGGCCGGCACCCCGAGTAATCGAGAACCATATTATAAACGGGGTTGAGGAACATCCAAACGATGTGGTCATTTTCTCTAATTTAGGTAACGGTAGCGCTATAGGCCATCTCGTTATTTCTAATTTTATATATTATCCTATTTACAAGGTAGGCACCGTAAATTCTCGGCCTGACAGATTTATACATGTTCAAGCGTGTTGAAACTCCGTCAGGGCATACACGTACATACGCAAGGTCTACGCTATAAATATGACGGTTCGAAGGGTAGTAGTTTTTAGTAGTCAGCCAAGCAACGTAACTATCGCATGAAAATGTCTGAAGTAATGAAAATTGAGTGCCGCGTGGTCACCAAATTTTTATCAAAAGAACGGCATACGCCAAGTCACATGAAACAGCGTTTACACGGCGTTTACGGTGATTCATCACCTTCGTATTCCACTGTAAGAAAGTGGACAAAATGTTTCCGGTTGGGTCACGAATTCCTGGAAAATGCTGACCGGTTGGGTCGACCAATTGAAGTGACAACGCCTCAGCAAATTTCAATTATTCAAGATTTAGTACTAGAAGATCTCCGTTTGAAAGTGAAGGAATTAGCAGCAATAACAAACATATCGGAAACAAGTATTCGCCCAATTCTCCATGACCATTTGTGGATGAATAAAATTAGTGCAAGTTGGGTACGGCGACTTCTTTCTTTTCTCCAACGTGAACATCGACTCGACTGTGCGCGGTAGTTTTTAAACATGTACAGAGACCACCCAAAACCGATTTTGGAGCCCATTGTCACAGGGGATGAAACAATGGTTCTGTTTTACGATCCCCTATCGAAAGGGGTATCCATGGAATGGCGGCGACCTAATGAACCTCGTCCCAGAAAGGCGAAAGTCGTTTAATCAACGAAAAAGGTGATGGCCACAATATTCTGGGATTGTGAGGGTATTTTGCTAATTGACTTTAAACAGCGCTGTACAACTGTGAATTGCACGTATTATGCGTCTTTATTGCATAAATTAAGGGAGAGTGGAAAATTGACAAAACGTGTGCGATTATTGCACGACAATGCTCCCGTCCATACAGTCGCCCTTACACAGGACATCCGCGAACGTGGCTTCCAAGAATTGGAAGATCCACAGCATAGTCCGCATATGACGTCCTTGTGATTTTTATTAAATAGGACCTTAGTGGACGTCACTTTAAGGACGACAATGAATTGCAAACAGTTGTTATAGAAAATTTTGATCATTTTTCATCATTTTTACACAAATTAATTAATTAATTAACCGTTGTAATAAACGTGTAGAAGTTAGGGGAGGTTATATTGAAAAATAAAATTTCTGTTTCTTTAATGTTTAGATTTTTATTGTTGGGATTTTCTTTTTCTGAAAATGTATAGCATAACATCCACTAGATGATTAATAACACTAATTTTATATTGATTGGGTGCTATAGAACTAGAATCGAGATATCCTTCAGAATGAATTTTCTTAAAAGATCAATGCTTTGTTATTTTCTGGTTAGTAAAATGTCCAAGAAACTACTACTATTACTTTGATTTTTATTTTCTATTGTAAATCATGCTCGAAGGTGAGGGGAAGGTAAGGGAGGATCTGTATGTATAACATAAATAAACAGGAATAATAAAAGTTTATTAGGACTTAGTCTCTTTTTGAAGCAAACGCAATTATTCTCTCTATGCTCTCAGAGAAACATCGAAACTTGAACCCTCCCTATTTCTATCAAAATCAGTCCAAACGGTAATAAACTGAAACAAATACAAACCGTTCGATCGTCGCGATATAAGAGAGGATTCAAATTAAACTCCAACGATATCGTCGCGACCTATCTCTTGAAAAAGGCAATAGACAATTCTCGATTAGACTGCGCGATCCGAATTATCGCTGTGAGTCCCGTTGAAATCTCAATTTCACCATTTGACGAAATAAACGCCCGTGCGCGAGCCAGTAATTCAACGCAATGAAATTCAAATAACCGAACGTCGCTTGCAATAACGCCGTCGGACCCGTAAATACCCTTTCCCGTTCCGGATGTTAGGAATGATCGCAGTCACGCTAGGACATTTTGCATTTAGATGATCGGCTATCACTTTAAGCAAGTTTCGCTTGTTATCTAGAACTGCTACTGAGTTATCTAGAATGAAAAGGCATACAAAGAAGGATCGTGCCGGGCGTAGGTAAAGAAACGCAAGCATTATTTGTAATAAATTAAATATACGAGGGTGACGTGAAATGTTTCCGAAATCAACAAGAAGAACACGGTATTGGTGTGGTTTTTTATTTTTATTTTTCTATGTAGTCTCCTCGAAGATCCATATACTTTTCAAACAGTGCTCCGGTGTCTTCAAACTATCGGAAAAGTAGGATGTTTCGCGATCTGCAGAATAGCCATCTGCAGCGGCGAAGACCTCCTCATTTGAGGAAAATCTCTTTCAAGAAATGGTAGCCATGCCCTTTCCGGCCGATGGAGCGGTCTTTGCTTTCTTCGAAACCGATTCGCCGGGAAAAGTTCACTTCGACTGTTGCCTGGTCTCCGGTATATAGCGGCGGATCCAAGTCTCATCCACGGTTACGAAACGCATGAAGAAATCCCTTGAATTACGTTGGATCCTGGCCAAATACTCCTCCGAAACGATCACCCGATTTCGTTCTTTCTCCGGTGTGAGCAAACGCGATACCCTTTGCGTCGAAAGCTTTTTCATACCCAAAATTTCGTGTGGGATATGACCAACGCGTTCTTCTGAGATGCCTGTTGTCTCTGCTATCTTTTGCAGTTTCAACCGGCGATCGGCTGGCACGACATCATAAATCTTGTCGACTATTTCATCGTTGGTTGCGGTTTTTGGGCGTCCACTGCGTGGTTCGTCGCTTGTGCTTATGCGGCCACGCTGGAGCTCGCTCACTCACAAGCTGATGGTCGAAAATAATGGTATACATCCGCCATGAATCTCTAGCAAAGTATTTCGAATTTCCGTTGCCGTTTCCCCTGCCATCCGAAGGTGTTTTATCACTGCACGAAATTCGATTTTATCCATTATTGCGAAACCGCCTGACTTGCTACATAGAGCACACTCCTAAACAATAACTATTGACAGGAGGCGTCAAAAATTTTGACAGTGAAATAAAAAAGGTCGCCCTTGTCGACCACCTGAACCTTCGCGCGCAAGCTCTTACCGATTCCAGAAATATTTCAGGTTGTCCTCGTAGTACATATGCACACTTTTGATATAACATAATTTAATAGCAATAATAGCAAATTAGGAGCTAGGGGGGTTGTAGCAACTTTGTGTGTGTGATGTATTGCCTACTCTTGGTGCGACTAGTCCGAAAATCGCAGGGATTAAATTTCTATTTTTGGGTTTTCTCACTGGGCTATGTATTGGGAGAGAAATTCTTATATAAATTGTAGATCCTTTCGGCTAGCAGCCTCACAATATGCTACTGCCACAACTTCTAATTGTTTTCATTATTAGAACTATATAAAGATTCATTGAAAACGTGACATTCCACCATGTCACGTTTTCGAAGTAACACATATGAACCTTTTTAATGCAAGAATAGTATTCAATTTAAATATTTTGTCTTGTAGTATAGAATATATAAGATCAAATAGGCTTGTGTCACTCAGGCTAAATTGTATTTAGTATATGTCATGTGGCATATATAAATTCTTTAATTTTTTTTTAAAATGTAACAGTCTGTTCGCAAGTGTGACAGTTCTCCCAATGGTTTTTGTTACATGTGTAGATTTTACTGAACAAAATCGCGAAAAAGAGATCCAAGAAATCTCGAAAATACTGTTGGCAATTTAATAAAAACAAGTCTTATTTATTTTGATTACTTTTGGAACACTGGGTTCCAAAGATTTGCTGCATATCTTCTTCACCAATATTATGTATTGCTTTTATAAATGTAGTCTTTAGCAATATCTAATTTGACGTGAGGTGGTGGTGATAAATAAATGCGGAAGCTTAAAGAATCGTATGTGAGTATAAGGTGTATTACCTCACGATCAAGAACTTAATTTATAATAATCCGACCTGCAGAGTTCTATCCTGGTTCCTTTACATAGATTTAAGTTCAGTAAAGTTTTTCTGTTTTCCAAGTGGAAGTGTACAAAAAATGCAAATTCAGCACATATCACGGCATCAAGAGAATTCAACGAAGGTGTATGCCATTCCGAAAGAACTGTTCCAAAATTAACAAAAATATTGGAAACGGTATGTTGCAAGTGAAAGTGGAGAAATCTTCAATAAATTTTATCTATTCGCATAAAGCTTTTATTACAAGAGTTCTGTCTTAAAACTATAGTTATGCTGTCATGATATTAACATTTTGGTATATTGAAAGGAAAGAAAATTAGTTTGAATTTTCTTTCTATTTTATTAAAAAAAAATTAAAGATTCCGATGCGTTTGAATAATCTTTTAAGGCGTTTAACATAATAAACGCAATAACAACAAATATATGAATTGTATATAGTTTGGCGTACCTACATTTATCATATTCTGGAAGCATTTATTTAGGGTAGCTACATATACTACTAAGTACTAACGTGGGAGTAACCCAAAACACAAATACAATCCCTTGTAATACTTGAAAGGATATGTACAGAACATATGTATGTAAATGCTTACGCTCGCCAAATTCCCAAGATCGCAATTCAAAAACAGCGAATTCATCATAACCCTTAACGTCAGCGCCTGTCAACTACCGAAATCCTTTCCCACCCTCGCTCGCTTATCTCTTTTAAGTTTGCCAAGGGTTCGCTTTCATATATCTTTGGTGAACCGGTGGCGTATGAAATATCGCCATACACCCAAACACGACTCATCAACATGTACAGAGTTATTCAGTACCGCTCCCTACGACTACGTCGAATTAATTTCAAGATATGTCTTTTTTCGTATATTTCCTCAAATAGTTGACGCAGTAATTGAGGTTTGCATGACAAGAAGATGTTAAGAAGTGGGTCGCTATTACATTTAGAACCGTAAAACAGATTCGTCGATTTCTAACGACGTTAAATGATGAATAACCTTAAACTTTGAAAAAAAGGGAAAAGTTTGTAAGGAAGAGTGTGGGTGCAAATATATTAGCTGTCACTAACAAGAAATAGCAATAAAAGAAAATAATATAGTTTACCTCTAATAATAAAAATTTAGGAATTTCACTAATGGTTGACTTCATAAGTTATCAACTAAAAGAGCAATCTTATAATCTGCAACTTAAAACATAACTATGCTCTGCTTCTCCACGATTTCGAAGATTAAATTCCGCAAACGAGAACTGTTCATTACTAAATAAAAGAATTCCTGAATTTATAGGGTGATGATAAGAAATCCAAGGGAAATTTCGTTATTGAACATTACCTAGTAAATAGGATAGATTAGTTTTTATATCGAAAGTATACAAAAAGTCTCAACAACATAAGTTATGTAGTTGTATCATTCAATACTACCTGAGACACATTTCCTCAAGAAAAAATTATCAGGGAATTATGTTGAAAAGTTTACAAGTTACCAAAAATGCTAAAATACTGTTTTCAAAAATATTTTTATAGTTTACGATTTGGACAAAAATTTGCTGAGTGAGTTTTGCAAACATCCTCATGACGGTTACTAAGCACTATGCTTGCTCCAATATCTTTAGTTGCATGACAAAATCCACAATGGCTGCATTTTGCAGTAATTGCAAATGACACGACGAGGAGCAAACTCGTGCAAAACAGTCTATATTTCACGGACTGTATGACATGTGGCACTGTCCTACTGAAACCACATATCGTCAAGAGCAATATTTTCCAATTGAGGCACAAAAAATGCGTTATCATAGCACGATAACGTTCCCCATTCACCGTTACTGCATTACCTTCATCATCTTCAAACAAATACAACCCACTTATTCCTCCAGACCACAGAGCACTCCAGACAGTGATACGTTTTGGATGTATTGCTTTCTGATGAATCATTCGTTTATTTTCTGAGTGGAGACGCAAAACTTTAGTTAGAATCCGCTGATGAGTGACTGTTGTTATGTCCAATTCTTGTGAATGATGAAGAATCAATGTTTCTGGACTTTCGACCACACTCTCGCGAACTGCCGTGACGTTTTGTTCTGAACGACCTCCACGAGCTCGTGTCGTGTGTTTCACATCACTAACCGAACCACTACCTTCGAATTTTTCGATTATTCTTTTCACAGTAGATGAATTAGTAACATTCTGTCCACCCAATATTGGACGCACTTGCGAATGGTGGTAATCAAACTTTCACCATTTTGATAACAATGTTTAACAATTAGGATGAGTTGTTCTGTCATATAATACTCCATGTTTGCTAACTCCAATCTGTCAACTTTGAATCTGTCACGTCCAAAGATAAGAGATATTAGTATCACGTCATAATAACGTGTCATAATGACTGTCAAACATAACGGGCAATTCAAATCCTGCGTTCTTATTAAAACTCCCTGTATATATTTTGCTGTAGACATAAATACAAATAGATAACACAAATGCAATTTTTAGCAATAAATGTTTTGACATATTAATTGATATACGAATTTACAATTACAATCTACTGCACGCTACTGAACAAATGTACATATATTTTACAATTAATTACAAACCAGCGCTACCTATCGGCAAAATCAACAACAGGTTTGCTTGTCAGTTGCAACAAAGAATCAGTGCTCGTGCATCGATCTAAATTTAAATTCTTTCACTAGAGATCATAATGATACTTTCTAAAATAATCATGGCGCATTTGAATTAAAATTTGTAGCGATATTTTATTATCCCAATTTTAAATATTGCATTTAGTAACTTCCTGCCTTATTTTATACGTTCAATGACCTTCTTACGTCTTTAACTTTCCCCTGAATATTTCAAAGAATATATATACTGCAACACGATATATACAATCGTATATAAGCACAAAAGTCGTTCAGAACGACGGTAAAGGGCGGAACCCAAAATCATTCACTTTTCTCCCCGCCGTAACCGTTCAGAATACCCTTTTAATAAACATCGCGCACAAGCATATACCCACTTGCGCCCATCCCCTTACAAAAGGAAAGCGCTGCTTATCCCTTTCGCCGTATATGCATATGAGAGCGAGACCCCCTTATTTCGACATCCGATCTGACAGGTTCTGGAATCGGAAATGAAATACCCGAACGGCGGGACCCTACGGCAAATGAATTGTGAAAAAAGTGCGTGTAAAATTTGTAATCGAAGAGACCGACGAGAACTTTATAGGTACTTTCCTCTACCTCGCCTTCTACGATCGTACGTTCGTTCGGTTCCCTTTTTTTTTTCTTCTCGGATCTGACGTTCAAAGATCAAAGTTATATAATAACGGCATCAACTTTTTCGATTACGCTTTTTAAAGATTTTTAAGTCTGAAGGATATGAGGTCTTCTACGTGAAAAGGTACAAAATGTGTTCGTAAATTTCCGTTTTGATTGGGGAAATTGGGTACCAAAATAGCCCGGGATTAGCATGTCTTAATTTTGTAGCAGGATATCTTCAGTGCATTGATAAACAAATTAATCCCAAAAAAATAGGAATTTTTTTCTACATATGAAGATAAAATACTATGAGATAGGTTAACACAGCTGGATCAGTATTACTCCACGTTGCTCATTAATTCCCAAAAATACTTGATTTACACCAGTGTTTTCTGTGTTCTAGCATTACAACAATTATTCCAGTACGATTTACATATTTCTTATAAGGTATACCGCTTTGCTACTGATTATTTATACATTTTTACCTTTTAAGGGATGTCCAATTTGAGATTATTTTTCAAAATTGGTATTTATACATTTTCTCCTAGAATATCAAATGTTATTTGATAGATAACAGATAGATACAGTGCGGATAATAAAAATGGAAAGGTATGCATTGGCACATCTGCTACTAAAAACTATATTAAATTTTATGAATGTTTCGTTACGCAGCAAAAAATACAAACACAATATAGAAAGAATATAGACAGCATCATGGCATCACCGATGAGAAATTATTATAAATATTTGAGGAAACTAGTACGGAAATGGATGACAAAGCAAAAACACTATCGTATCGACAAACCTGAACTATCAAGCGTAGCAGAGCATATGGTAAAATCCGGACATAAAATTGATTTAAAAAATCTGACACTACTTAAAAACGTGAACTCGTATAGAGAATTAGACGTGTACGAAACGGTATATATGAAAAAGAACGGAAACTGAACAGAGAGCCACCCCCAATTGCACACTCGAGTTTGATGGATTTATTACCATAGGCCCTGTTAAAGATACGGTTCGCTTTCGGTCCATCCTTTCCCGTAAAAGGCATGAGACCACCTAGTAGATTGTAAATAGTCATATGGTTAGAAATTTTAGAGCCTGCGTAGAAAATAATTTGCATGTGTGATACAGTTTTTACTTTCAGTCGGTAACACGGTTGACAATGGGAGCCCACGTGCTCCCGAAACGCTGCGTTCCGCATAATTAATTAATTTGTGTGAGTGGAGTTTACTGCTATACCTGTGAATTGTATATCCACACAGTCCTTGCAATCGTCAACCCTAAAATAGCTAATTATATCCGAAACAGGAACCAGTCAAGAATGTATATCAGTAACCGAATTTTTAGAATGCATATCGGCTATATCGTTGTAATGATGTTAGAATGGGCTTTACACAATATAAACTAAACTTGCACGTTCATTTCTTGTAAACCGTATAGCAAGTCAAAAATTTTAGTGACAATGACATGATTTTTATTAAAGTTGCAAGAATTTTGTATTGACTTCAGGGCACAGTATCACCTAAACACAATGCTTCTTTTTCTCATTAAATGCTTTCTGGCCTGCGAGTGTTGCTGATTGAATTTCATCAATGTTTGCTGGCACATATTCAAAAAATCCAGTGCAATATCAGTGTCCTTCTCACATAAAATGTCATGTAGTTCTTGTTCTTGTCTCATCTCTTTCGTTAAATAAGCTTTTACAATGTTCGATACAATTCTTAGCTAATATTTGAAATGTACCTGTAGGATCCGACTTCAATACTTCCACTGTTTTTTTGATATAGTCATTTTCTTTTAGTGCTATCACGCTATTTCCTTTATCTGCTTTTGTGAAAATTAATTTATTGTCTTCTGATTTCTTTATAATTGCTTATGACATCTTTGTTCAAATATAAACTTGTACAATACGTGATCCTAATAATTTCATTTCAAGTAGTTACTTTTTTGGTGTGTACTCATGGTATTGTACAGTCAAAGATTACGTTATATTTGCAAATACATTAGTAGAGTGCTTATTAGAATGAATAATCTTTTTTAAATTTCTTTCATTCTAAAAACAGGTGTTTTAGCAACGATCTACGATAATTCGAAACTTTGACAAATATGAACGATCGATGGCAAATTACAACGACGTGATTTAAAATCTAATCTCAAATTAAGATAACATGGCAGGTACAAGGCAGCAGTTCTTTTAGTTAATTAATGTTAATCATCGCAATCTAGTTATAACGTTAATTTTATTCGAGATTAAATCTTAATTCATGCCGGTGCAACTGGACACTAACGATTTAAACTTAAATTCAGCTTACTGCCACACCCAGAAAAGCGAAAAAAAGTTCGTTCCAAAATCACAACGCAACGTAACAATTAAATTAAGCGACCCCAGCATTTTCGATTTAATTTTTTCCGCTTCTATCTAAATCGCTATACGTCAGTCCGAGCCGGCCGGGAAGGGATTGCCACTGGGGTGCGTACCTTGCTGGGAAGAGCGTAGAGATTACCGTTGACTGATTGCTCATTTGTAAAATTAGGGCACACAAATTTTGTGTGCGGGTTGCCGGTGCTTGGCGGCAGCCGCTACCGTTGCTACCTCCTACGGTGGCGATGGCCGGTGCGGTCGCGGCCTAACATATATAGGGGCCAGTTGTGCTCGAGGAGCAGCGGCGGTCCACCGATGTCGACTGACTGGTTGAGTGAGTGCCTGCCCCGAGACCTATTTGTTATCGGTCAGGCTAAAGCTCCCAAGGTAGGTGTAAAAGCAGTTTGCCCTAACACTGCGTGCGGTTGCCGTACTCATTTATCCGTTAGATTCGAATCCCCGCGGGGGACGTCGGACCAGTGTCTCGCACATCGCAATTTGTAGCGCTTAATATTGTAAGAGCCTATGAGAGATTGAAGCTTAATAGCGATATTCATCTGTTTATTGTGTTACAGGTCCCCAAACTAACTACATTCTGAGCTTGAAGTTTTAGAAATAGATTTTGATGAAAAAAAAATACAAATAAAACTGTGTTAATAATAGTTAATAATAGTTAATAACGCTTACTTTTTTCTGGAACAAAGATTACAAAAGGTAATGGTAATAAACTAAGATATTGTATTTGCAGATAAAACCAAAAGGCTGAATTCAAAACACAGTAGAACTGCTTTTAATCTTACATACTGCCTTATAACAAAGTGAAAATAAAAATAAGAATGAGAGCATGCACAATTCTAGATTAAATCTAAATTCTATCACTAACAGACTAAGTACAAAAGCTTCATATAATTTTTACAATAAACCAACTGAATAACACTCAAATATCACACTTACGACACTGCGTAAACAACCCCTAACTTCCGCAGTTAAGTTATAAAATTTGGAAATATTTTAATAAACAGGACCACTGGAACAAGTAAATATATACATATATAGAACAAAAATACAAAAGGTCAATGGAAACAGGTATCAAATGTCGCAAATTAATATAAAGAAATTATCAAAAATTCTATTGGCACATTTAGCAAAAGCTCACGTGGCACTCCAAATAATTTAAATTCTTTGTACAAAAATCTAGAAGTATGTTCATCACATCGTTACAGTGACACTATAACAATGCATTGTGGCAAATACCTCTCGACGAATACAGTCCATCTAAATTGCAGAATATAATTATAGATCCAGATATGAAGCAAGAGCCATATAAATCGAATACCAACACAGCCGTACTCCAATTAACTGAGAATGTCAGAGTTACATAATGTCCTGATTGCATTGATATTCGAAAAAGACCTGAAAACCCCAGGAATGAAGCCAATAGTCTTACACTACTAAAGACAAGTGTTTAATGTAGTTGATAAAACTTATGTGTGTTCCAAGATTCGGCGCCGAAAGAACTCGCCAAAGTTGAAAATTACTAACATAATAAGATGTCAAAATAGGGGAAACGCTTCTAGAAAATACCATCGTGCAGAACTTGCTCTAATTGAGACAAGTTATTTGCTTCGCACCAAAACCAGCACAACGGAATTTGCTCTTGTTGGCAGACGGTTTCAAATAAATCATTTAAGCAAATCTAATTTCGGGCCTAGTGCAATATCTGAAATTGGAACTAAATCCTTTATATAACACATAATTGGATCTTCTGTCTAGGTAGGAATACCTAACCTGCGACGGAATAGATGAGATTACAAAGTGACTTAGTTTTTGAAGTAAGATATTGTGACCAATGGACTTCTTTGGAAGGGTTTATATAAATTACATCAACATCATAATTTTTTCTGTATAAGTGTAGTGAGGTATAGTAGCTAAGTTGGTGATTATAGATCTTCTAGAGTGAAATCGTGGTAATATAGTGGCATATTTGGATATCAATGTATAGAATAGGTGCTCAAATATTTTTGCAAAGTTGAAGATAATTGCAATAGGTCAGACAAGACAGGAATAACCCAGACGTACTTGCAAATCGTGGGGAACACACCAATAGCGAGTAGATCACTGGAATACGGCTCGAAGGGAATGGCAAGAAACAATTGAATATTTAAATAGTATCTCAGACTTTCACGGCCGTTTGACATAGTAGTAACGGTTGTCGGGATGCGCCGTGTCAGTAGGTTTTTTGATAATGTTCAAAGGTACCTTTGAAAATGCGAACCGCAGTTGTTCGCGAAACGTCAGAGACAAAAAACCTAGTGACACGGCGGAACCCGACAACCGTTACAACTAATTGAATATTTACTCTGCAAATAGTTTCCTTTTCAAAAGCAACAGAACCTATAACTTTAACACACTCTACCGCCACCTATAATCATAATCCTACTGTTAAGTAATCCAAATCAGACAACTGTAACTACAAAAGAAAAAATGCTTTCATTGCAAATATTCAAGTCGCGAATGTAAAATTAGTAAGAAATACGTTAATGACAAGAGCGTTAAGAATCAGAATATTGCAAAATGAAAGATATTAAATATTTTTGTAAAGCTAGAAATAATTTGTTCTTCCAAGTCGTCGGGAACGCACCATCAGGTTTAAGATGGTTTGGCCAATAAATATTTGTAATCTTTGTACAGCACCCTCTTCAATTGATTTAAAAATGAGTGCCAAACAATTGCTCCATATATCAGGTACGCTTGTTTCTGTATTAAATAGGAAAACCTTCGAAAATATTTTAGTGTTTGCGGTATTATACAACATTTTTAAGTAAATTTTTAAATAGATTTAAAAGCAACGAAATAAGATTGGAAGAAACAGGCATTCTTAGGGCTTCAAAATTTCGTTTACCACCTTTCCTCTATAGTCCCTCTCCGCACGCCTGAATCATTTATCTTCGGAGATAAAATCGACAGATAGGTCGGTAATAGGACTTCAGCTTAACAAACGAAGCCAAAGAGCAAAATCCGAATCATAGTCGAACGTTTCAGACGGCACCAAATCTGATTAATGAGTGCCCGGAATTGGCTCTTAAATTTACGAACGTGCGTAGGATGATTGCGGAACAAGAATAGTGGTTACTTTGATCGCGTTGAGACGTACGGTATCAAGCGGAGAATACTTCCCTCCGTTGATTATTCGTTGATGAGTTCATTCGTATTATTTGCGTAACAAAACTAAAGCAAACAGGCCGTGAAAATATCTAGAGGTGAAAAATTAGTTTTGTAATATTTTTTTTGTTAATATTTATTACGTTTACGCAGGATTCAATTAAATACATAATTCCTAGTCGATATTGTAAGTTTTACTGTCATAACACGTTGAATCCTCACAATTAATCATTTAAATATTTTGTCAATTATTCGAAAACAGAGATAATGGTGACATTAAATATTGCCATAAAGGTAATATGCTTCCATTTTATTCTGTAAAAAAGAAAATTGATATCGTTTAAGTTCAGTGTTATATTTCTGATTAACTACCACCTTTCGAGGGTAACATGAATTTGTTTCCACTATGCATAATAGCTTCATTTGAATGCGGTATTATTAAGTTCATGTAAAGTGACAGTAACATTAAGATAAAAGGAATTTTCATCAGATTACTGGAATTGTATATTTCGCCATATTTATTCCGTTAATATATATTACTATAAAGATCATAGAATAAAGCATTTAGAACACTCTTTGCAAAAGAAAGCAATTGGGGTATGCAAGCTACATTATTTTAAATCCTGCAAAGGCTACTTTAAAGAAATGCCTGTATTAAAATTTCAGAAAAAGAAAAGAGATTATTCTTTCAGTTAGTTATTTAGCTAAATCAAGAAAATGATGGCGATAAAACAGAAAAAGATATTTAAAAACCTTTTTCTATCTGTCCGTGAATGAGTATAATTTAGTTTAACCAAACTTATTGTTTACTTATCTAGGGAATTCTAGCTTTATTTTATTTTCGATACGTGCATCAAACACATTTAGGATCAGTTCTTCTCCAGAGTTCATTATTTTTTTTTCTTAGTTTATCCTTTGTTTATCAAGCAAGTAGCCAAGTAATATAAAAAGCACATCTACTTCCCAAAAAGCAATAGAACCTTACAATCTTTTAATGCTTCAAGAACCTCTTGGTTTTTAGTGCAAATGCTTTGTATACGCCAGCATCCGAAAATCATTGTCCTTTTCCCCTATCGTCGTCGAGTTTCCGTCCGGATACGAGGCCTTTCACCAAGATTTTTTGCAGGTATTGCTTATTTTTATGAAGGATGGAGAGCAGGCCCATCGCTTCAACCCCCAGCCTGGAAAGCCAGACAAATTTCTCCAGAGCCTTCCCATCCGTAGTCAAAGGGCTCCAGTTTTCCACCCAACACCCCGTAATGAATTTGAAGCCAGTAATAGATTTGCTAGCATAGGTGAATGCTAATTGCTTCAGTTGACTTTTCGTAGTAAATAAAATATGCCTATCGGCTTCAGCATATTCCCCTACGATCCTTACCAGCCATTTCTCCTCCTCCTGTCTCAAACGGACTTGGGACCGGCTATGGCGCAGTTATACAGATCTTTAAAAAAAAAAATAATTTCATGGCACACCCAACTAACCCGGAAATAAATATAAACTTCCTTATTTGAAATAGAACACCCTACGCATGAAGTCTTAGTAGGTATTTTTAAAGCAAATTCAACGATGTTAGATACCATACGTCCAACCGACCCTGAGGAACTAATATTTTCCTAAAAATTTTGACAACCACGACGTTGGCGTCTGTTATTGGAACCAACCACCTAAATCAGTTCTGAGGTACTTATTGACAACATGGTAGCCTAGTTGTTGCCATCATTGCATTTCCATTTCTAACTATTGGAGATATGATGTATTCCAGCTAAATTGCACTAATGAAGATATTTTATATTCCTTTTACATGCGCGGCGAATATCAGATACAATTGGCAAAACCTCTTGAAAGAAATTTTTTGATATATGGGAAAATAAATTCGTCTGGACGTAAAGCCAAAAAGAGGCTTCAGATGAAGAGAATATCTCAAATTTTCCAGCGCACTTTACAGCGTTCATTCATTCATTCTTGGCGTTCGATTCAATAAATCCAAGCAATTGAACCTAAAGCTCTTCCCCAATAGAATTCTCACTTCCCCGCGAATAACTTTGTGGCCTTTATGGAGACCACCATCTTGTCCAAGAAAAATTTCTTGGAATTCCATATTCGTTAATACAAAGGATATTACAAACTTAGAAAATGGATATCAAATTTGCTCCAAAGCAAATTAATATATCAACTAACTGACTTAGATAGACGGCGATAATTTTGGGAATAGATTCTCGTTAAAATATAGAAGTGTTTCCTTTTAGTCTGAAGCAATCTGGGGTTTTATGCAGTTAGGTTTCTGTATGCATGTTAGAAATATATAAAATCGTAAATCCAATGTCTCGGTTTGCCTGAGAAAACAACATATTTACTTCGGTTGTTTATTAGAGTTACCAAGTATAAATTTATATTCGACTCTTATACCTAATAAAAAGTGAAATCACTCGAATTTGGAACAACTTGCATACATATACGATAAAAAGTAATAAAATTCAAGAGCGAATTGACCGCAATCAAGCGCTCATTCAATTTCGTTCACCGCGTTGCCTATTTTTACCGTTTGCGCAATGTTTATTATGCTAACGAGACTAGCTGTTCGCGAACGAAAACATGGTCTACGGTTGGGCTTTCGCAGTAAATATAATTAACTAATAGAAAAGTTATTAGATCTAATTAAGTTCTTTGATGTTGTCGAAAGGGTATCTCGCTTTGGTTACGCATACTTTTAATTAAATAACGGTTCGACGGAAAGGAGAGTTACATTAATTAAATTAAAAACTTGTTCGCCGTGCTGTTTGTGTAATAAAAAAAAAACATTCGGGTCGCTCGGCGTAAAAGCGAATCCATGAATGAATATATCGGCAGCTTAGCGATAATAATAACGGGCAATTTTAGATCCGAAAAGCCGTATTAACGCGTACGTAGTGAAACAAGGTGGGTGATTACTTTGCTAACGAAATGTTGTATGGTATTTTTGGTTTGGCCGTTGGAGCACTTAATTAGTATGCTCTAGGGGGGGATTACATTATAATTTAGAAGCAATTTGTATGCAGCCGTAGGGCAAATCCTTACTGTTTAATATGATGTACGTTACATCATATACTTAGTTTGCTTTTTATATACAAGATGGCGCTGTAAGGAGTCTGCTGCTAATTATTAAATGTTTTTGTATAAAAAAATAATGGGTATGCTTCTTAAATACTTAGAAATTACACGACACAACAAAATCGAACCCTAAAACAATGTCCAGATATTTATCTATATTTTCTTGAGATTTTCGGCTGAAATAAATGAATAATCTGCTAAATAATATCTCAGGCTTACACGGCCGTTTACCACTTGTAATGATTCGCGATGATTCTGATGGAAGGACAAAGGGTGTATTTGAATTTCCAGAAATTTCTTTCTTTATCTTCTCCATCTTGATGGAATTCGCTCAAGCGTCCAGCTACTCCATCCACCTTCGACTCGAGCGAATTTTTCTTTAACGGAGTTGAATGCTCGTTTTCTTGTTCGTCTCGAACTAGTTGTCTCGAGCCGCCAACTACTCGATTCACATTCAACTCGAGTGACTTGTGTCTTCGACGGGGTGGATATGTTATCTCTTCCACCTACCTAATCCACCTTCGGCTCGAGTGAATTACATTTTCGACGACCATTTCTGGGTGATGATTAGCAGGCGAGGTGCTTTGTGGCGGGATGGTAGTCCAGGAGAAGTGATTGTGGTCGAGGCTACTTCCAGGGGATCCTGAGGTCATAGTCCTGAAACGTCGACACGACGAGTTTCCAAAGGTCCATTCCTCGGTCGAAGAATCAGGCGGCTATCCTACGGATGAAGTCCATGAGGGACTGTATTCCGGTGTCTTCGTGTAGAGTGGTGTTCCTTGCGAACCAGGGAGCATTGAGAGCCATTCCTAGCATACGGATCTGGAACGTCTGAGGTTTACGCATATAGGTGATTGTCCACACGGCCGTTACGTACGTCATAATTAATCTAAGTACAGTTTTCTAGATCCGTATCTTGCTTGTGGGATCGAGCTTGCTTTGCCCGATGAGTAGCAGATACAGGATTCCAATCATCTGTCGACTGGGATCGGTGACGCGATGTATATGAACTCCCCAGTTCACTCAGGAATCCAGTGTGACCCCTAAGTATTTGATATGAGGTCGCCAGGGGATTATGCCACCTTGGTAGGTGACTTCGGTTGAATTGTCGCGCCTTTTTCTTCTGAAACCTCCTCTCGAGAAAAGCACGGCCTGCAAAGTGTCAAGGGCTGCTTGGAGAAGAAGGTCGATTATCCGGGTGTCCAGAGATCTCGCGAAGATGCAAGCGTCGTCCCCATATATCTCCAAGTTGACGTAAGCAGTTGTCGGAATGTCGCTGGTGTAAATGTCGAACAGGAAAGGTGAGAGTTCTGATCCTCGTGGCACTCCTAATGTGGCAACTGTGAACATTTGCCCCTCGAGTGGATCGAAAAACTGGATGTTCGAGCGAATTCCATTAAGATAAAGAAAGAAATTTCTGGTACAACGAATACACCCATCAACCATCGTTGTTCACAAAACATCAGAGACTAAAGACTACTACTCCTGGATTAATAGTTACACACCAGCGTTCCGCAGCTCTCTTTACGTACCAGAGAGCGTCGCCGATTCCCAGATGCACGCGCATACGTAATATTTCAAGTACATTCGGCGATTCTCTGGCGTTGACGAAACTCTACTTTCGCTCACCAAAGTACTCTTTCAAAAACTTGTGTGTAGGGTGTCAAGAGGGCTATAGATATACTAAAAAAGCTGTAGATTGGATCCAATGTTCTGATTGCATGAAAGTCGCACGTCAGTACAGTGGCTTCTGCCAGAAGTGTGCAAATCTTGACCATAAATCAAAAAACTCAGATGCAATTAATATTTTTTCTAGCCATCTCTCCCTGAAGACACGGGACAGATGACCGTACGCATTATTTCTTAGAAATTTCTATTACGTATATGTTTCATTTATTTTCCTTAAAATTGGCCATTCTATTTTGTGTTACCTTTGTTATCATTCTACATGACGCATAAATATTTTTGAAGAACTTTCATTGTAAGTGATCTTTTAACCATTGGAAAAACTATGGCCATCTCCCCCGGACTCACCTGCACAAAATAGCTTTAAAATCACCTTAAAAATCCATATATATTTTAAACATTAGGAGGTCATCGCTTCCGGTATAATCAGAAGTAAAAAAATTCTAATAATATTTTTATGAGAAAACCTCAACCGAAACCACCACCTGCCAAATTAAAAAAATACAACTCGATATTTTTCTAACCCAAAGTCGATGTGATACACCTACTAACACATGGGCTGAAAAGTCCCGGGCATAACAAAGAAAACACGGTTTTTTTGGTTCAAAATTAGCTTTATTCATCAACGTAATCTCCATCAAGAGCAACGCAATCATTCCAGCGCCGCTCTAACATTTCAATACCACTTTTGTAGAACGATTTATCTTTTGCCTCAAAATAGGCCTCAGTTTCAGCGATAACCTCTTCATTCGTGCGAAATTTCTTACCGGCGAGCATTTTTTTGAGGTCTGCGAACAGCCAGTAGTCGCTGGGAGCCAAATCTGGCGAATACGGTGGATGTGGGAGCAATTCGATGTTCAATTCATGTAGTTTTGCCATTGTTTTGATTGACTTGTGACATGGTGTGCTGTCTTGATGAAACAATTTTTTTCTTTTTGCCATATGCGGTCGTTTCTTTGCAATTTCGGTCTTCAAACGCTCCAATAACGCTATATAATATTCACTGTTGATGGTATTTCCTTTCTCAAAATAGTCGATGAATATTACACCACACACATCCCAAAGTACCGAGGCCATAACCTTTCCAGCCGATTGTTGTGCTTTCGGGCGATTTGGACGAGGTTCACCAGTTGCTGACCACTCAGATGACGTTCGTTTTGATTCCGAAGTGAAGTGATGGATCCATGTTTCATCCATTGTCACATATCGACGCAAAAATTCCGGTTTGTTACGTTTAAACATGGCCAAACACTGCTCAGAATCATCAACACGTTCTTGTTTTTGGTCAACAGTGAGCAAACGCGGCACCCACTTTGAACAGAGCTTTCTCATAGTCAAATGCTCATGCAATATAAAACCAATACGTTCTTTTGATATCTTTACGATGTCAGCTAACTCACGCAACTTCACTTTTCGATCATTCAAAACGATTTTGTGGATGTTTTTGATGTTTTCTGGTGTTGTCGCCTCATTTGGACGTCCACTGTTGTCCACGTTTGAAGTCAGCAAACCAACGTTTTATTGTTGTTTCTGATGGAGCGGAGTCCCCATAACACTTTTCAAGCCATTGCTTCGCTTGAACGGTATTTTTCCCATCAAGAAGCAGTGTAAAATTAAAACACGAAATTGTTTTTGATCCATTGTTTTGAAAATAAGAAAAGTAGCGTGACTCTTAGCACAATAACTCACAAACTAATGAATAGAATATCATGAAATTTTAACAGCTGTCTTTTGAAGGTTAGTACTAACTGAGAGAAAGGTGACTGCAATAAAACTAGCGTCATCTACGTGTTAGGCCCGGGAATTTTCAGCCCATGTGTTATATGTTTGTTGTGTATATAACAAAGAAGCCTTTCTTCTCTCAGTAACCGTCTTTTTTCTTAATCTTCGCCTCACTGTTATACAATATCTAACCTCTACTTCACTTACTGTTTTTTTTTATAATCATCGCTTAATATCTTCCTTATTTTTCAATATCACTTGTCAGCACACCTCAAGGACAGTGCGGCCGCTCTTGTTACAGAATTTAATGAGACGAACGAGTCAAGTTAGTTGCTATAAGAAGTATTTTCATCAAGAAACGTCCAATACCAAGACAGTAGTAGCTTCGTACATAGATAAAAGAAAATATTATCCATTCTAAAACAGTAACTTCCAGATAACTCCGCAGCTTGTTACGAACTTTTCGATCACTGATTACTACTGCAAGAATATTAAAGATTCACCAACTCGAAGCACGTACAGGCAATCGGTGAAAACTTTTAAATAATTGAATCTTTTCGAGTGTAAGTACGTAGTTGCATCTTTGCCATACTTCGTTATATATTCTTTTGAATCTTTCATGTGTATAAAAGAAATTACTAGATTCTAGTATCATCTAAAATAATGCAAGTAAAGAAATTTTTCGTTAGTACACGCCAATTCGAAGGGAAAATTTACATGCAATATCACCCTATAGAGTGAAAGAAAACACTTCTTCTTACATACAATAGACGCATTACACTTTCAAATCGTCAATCGAAAATGCACCAGGATTATGCTAAACTTTTGCATGCAAGACTCGAATTCCGGAATGCATCGACGTATCCAATTTTATATGGAAATGCTTACGCGAGTTTGAGAGAGTGTATAACGTTTAACTTTTCGTAAGTCGGAGATGTTCACTACGGCAAGCTGGCACCTTATGAAAGACACGTAGGATTCTAAAGTTGTTTCTTTATTAGTGTTTGGCCGTTTCCTGCGACTTGCTCTTCAACTTCAAATAGCGATAAACAGATTTCAATAAGTGACGGAGTAGAAAATTTAATCTTTCTTCTAACTTATTGCTCTTTGCATTGAAAGATTTTTTGTTTATGCCATTGGAAATAGTCCGGTACAGAAATGTAAATGCAAATTGTGTCGGCTAGTATAGGATACTTTTTTCTTTGGAGGCGGAGAAATTTAAATTACCAACAATGTTTTTTGTGACGATTTTATAGTTCTCAATTGTTTTGGAGTTAGTTTCGTTTAGCAATTCATGATGAATAGAGTCGCGTCGGAGCAATGTTTGCAAATTGTTGAAATTTATTTTGGATAACCTGGTTCAATTCGAGAAACTCATAGAGCATTACACACATTTTATGGTGCTCATAATTCGAGAAACTACGGATTGCTTTCGCAACACGTTTACTCTAAACGATAATACGCAATCCGTAAGATATCGTACAGTATGCACACAGGCAATTGATCCAAATGCGTCAATTCGTCATCGTGCTCAGTTAAATTTGTGTCCGTCCACAAGCTCTTGATTTATGTGATTACAAGATACAAGGTACAAGTTTTACATGAATTGAAGCCATACGATCATCGTTCACGCCGTACATTTAATGAATGAGCCAAAGGAAAAATTGCTATTGATCCACAATTTCACTTGAACATTTCCTTCAGAGCCGAAGCACACTCTTGGTTAAATAGCTAGCATTTGGAGCAATAATAATCCACAAGCCATTGTCGAAACACAATTACATCCAGGAACAGTCTTCGTTTGGTGCGCTTTCTGGGCCGGTGGAATCACTGGTCCATATGTCTTCAAAAATGATAATGGTCAGAACGTTAGAATCAAAGATGAGCGGTACAGAGGCAACTTTTCTGTCTCAATTGGAAAGCATTGATGTTTCAGACACGTGGTCTCAGCAGGCGGGAGCTGCATGCCACACAGCGCGCTATAGAATTACTTTACTGAAAGAAACATTTAACGAACAATTAATTTCACGAAATGGACCAGTTAACTGGTGACCTCATTCGTGTGACTTAAGGCTATTAGATTATTTTTCTAAAGATATGTAAAATCGCATGTCTACGCCGACAAACAAGAAACACTTGAGCAATTGAAAGCCAGCATTCGATGTTTGAAAATTGGACCTCCATATTGCGCCATGTACACTACAGCTGAGGCAGCGACATACCAGAAATCATATTCAAACATTAATTCCATAAGATTATCTTTTAAATAATTTCATGGAAATTTAAAACATTTTTCTGTGTTTTATTTCAACTTTTAAAACCCTCTATCCCTAAAAGATCACACCAGATATTTGTCGAAGACTAGTACTTCATTGGTTGAAGCAGAGATCTATGCTTTACACCCAAGCGGTGAAAGGGCCTTTGAGAAAGGACGCCGAGGAATAGCGGTCGGCTTTCTGACAGATAATCAGACAGCACTGAGAAAAAACTGATAAGTTAGCCAAAAAGTCAACGTACAGACCTTGTATTGAGCTAAAATCCTGATGTGGTCTATAAGTAAGCTAAAACCCGAGAAACAGATTAGGTAATGGAGGGAACATTAAAAGACTTGCGAAATATTCCTGAGCAAAGTCGTATGAAGAAATTCAGTCCATCTTCCCTAAAGCTCAGCGAAGATATTGTTACCTTTCAGCAAATGCAACCTCCGATTACTGACTAGGGATAGTGGAAGTACAAGAAGTCCCAAAGTATCTTTTGTACATACTTCAGAAAGCTGAAGAACTCTGCCGTTTACGTCAGGAACATCTAGAAACAGCATAACACATATTATGTACGTGTTTTGCCGTTAGTAGTCCATAACATAATTCTTTCACAAGCGAATATTTAAATCTAAAATCTCTAAGGACGCAGTGACCACAAGCACTGGTGCACAGGCCCGATCTAATAAAATAATAATATTACTGTTAACATGCCACTGAGTGTGTGCATGACAAAATCGATAGCTGATAATAATTGTGTTAATAATGGAAAATCGTAAAATTGTAGTGCTGTCTACGAAAGCTATAAAGGAACAGCAGTCCTTCTTTCTTTTTCAAAATCAGTAGTACATAACCTATAACTTTAGCACTCTACCATAATGTCCAACGATAACCCTGCTGATGAATAATCCAAATCAGACAACTGTAACAAAATGAAGGATGTCACTCATATACACAAAAAGGAATAAATACATAAAGTTGTGTTGACCTAAATTCAAAATTACGAATATTCTGGCCAGCGGACTCTGTACCAGATTCATTCAACAAATATATTCAGATTGAGTGGTTGCAGTTTAAGCGGTATGTAGTACCACTTCGTACAGTCCACTAAGTCGACATGCTCCACCTTCAAATGTACTCAACACTAGCAAGAATTCCATTTTCCTTGTATTTCCAACTTTTCCGGAGCTTTCCTTTTTAAACAATGTATTGAAATATTGATTTTGCAATTATTACTTTTCCCACGGTTTTGACTGGTTTGATACAATATTATTACCACATTGCAATATAACAATAACATTCTAATAATTTTAGCAACCTTCTATAATAAAACGTAAATCATCCACTTATAAATGTTTCAATACTCTCAGATAAATTTCACTTCCAAACCTAATTGTCCTTTTCTAGATACGAACGTAAAGAAAACTTTCAAAGCAATTCTATATATAGCTAAATAAACTTTTACATTAAATTGTAATGTTTATACTTCCCACTCAATACGAGGGTGGTCTGCAAAATAAGATAACTCGTTCAAAAAAAGATATTTTATTCCATTTTTTACATTAATTTTTGAACATAATCCCGTTCTAATTCGATACACTTGTTTCACCCATGATCAAGTCGTTTGAAACCTTTACTATAATAAGTCGAATCAAACACCGCAAAATAATCATTTCTTACTGCAGTGACTTCATCATTAGATGAAAATGGCTTTCCACTGGTCCATTTTTTTAAGTTGAGAAGCAAGAAAAAGTCTGATGGAACTAAATCTGAACTGTAAGGTGCATGATGAAGTATTTCGAGTCGCAATTCAAATAATTTTGTCGCGACAATGTTCGATATATCAGCCGGTACGTTCGCATGATAACTCAGCTGGTCCAATAACAAAGCTTAGTACACGCTTGTTATTATTTTTCCCTTTTGCAGACAATCTACAAAATAAGCCCCCACGAGCATCTCAAAATTCGGTAGCGAGCTGATGGAACCGCTGTTGCTTTCTGCACCGCAACCAGCTCCCATCCATTGTTTTCATTGAACTTTTGTTCCGGGGGTGTACTGGTGAATATCGGTAGAAAAATTCGCAGCAGTTATGCTCAAAAACGGTAGAACAGTATTCCGAAATTGTTACACGCATTCGTTTCTGATCCACACTTAGAGAACACGGCACCCATCTTGCTGATAGCTTTCCCATAACCAAGTATTCGTGTAAGATATGGCCACCACGTTCTATAGATATACCTATAGTGTCTGCTATCTAACGCACCCTTAATCCATGATCATTTAAAACAAGATCATGAACTTTAGTGATCGTCAGTAGTAGCATCTTTCGGACGTCCTGCTCTTAGTTAATCTTCTTAAATTCATTCACCGTGAAATAAGCTGTCTTAAACGGTGGCACAGATTCGCCGTGAACATTATCCAACTCTTCTGTAATTTCTTTGGTTTCTTCCCAGCGATATGGAAGTGTTTAATCACAGCACGAAATTCTCTTTTATTCATATTTACAACACGGCGTAGTACGTTTACTTTCATCAACTATAACAGATAATGAACGCAACGTATTTGGTTTAAACTTCTACAGCTGTCTTCAAAGATATGACAGATTTCACGCATGCGTAGATTATCGCGTCATCTCTGTTACCCCAATTATCAGATCACCATCGTATACCTCAATATTTACTACTTCTATGTTTATGAGCGTCATAAATTATACGAAACATTTTTCGTTGATTGTGCATTTTTCTTGCAATAATATCCATTCTACGACACTAAAAATGCCGTAAACAATAAGATAAGATACGGCAATTATTAATACTGATCGGGAACATACTCACACTACTTACATCTTACTTACGAAGGTGTTAGGATAATAGTGGTGTAGCAAATGTTTAAAGAAACAGGATGTACTATAAACTCATCATCCTTTCATACAAAATGCATCTCGCTTGTTAGCAGTATGCACAGTGAGAGTAACCGCATTCAGAAATACATAAAAATATACTCAACTTATAAACTAAGGCGATAAATTTATTCATTTTGTCAAAGTTTTACGATAAAAATTTCGTCGAGCTATCCTTTAAAGTGTACGATATTTATACTTGACAATTTCCGGGAAAGCTCTTCGGACGTCCCCATTTTAAATTTCCTCAAGGAATCCTTCATGCACAAGATTAGTTTCATTTTATAGGTACTTTTATTATGCTCCCGAAGAAGGATATTCTCAATTTATTAGAGGATATTGTTCCCTAGCAACAACGGGAAATTTTAATATTCCATTATTCAGGGCTTGAATTCGTCAAATCGATCTTTCGGTCCTTATTCGCAAAGGAGAAATGAATTCGGTCTGAATTTATTGCTCCAGTTTTCCGCGAAGACAAAAAAGTAAGCGAAGAAACAAAGTTCGAGTCGGAAGTGGTATAAAGATTGCGGACTAGTATAATAATATCCATCCGAAAGCTTACACGGTTAACTTTTTTAATTTCGGAAGAAGATGAAATACTAGAGGAAATCCCGAATATGAGATTGTAATTCGGTAACTAATGTTCGAAAAATACGGTTATTCCAGATTGCTTTTGCAATTTTATTAAGAAGCGGTGGTAAACGTAGCATTTGACGCCAAAGAGGTCTACTCTTAGATAAATATATGTACGACTATGTACACTTTATATATCTGTAAATCTACAGTGTGATAAAAAAGTACTAATTAGATTGGTGCGCTTGAAAATTTGACATTGAAATTCACAGCTATTTTGTTTTTTTTTCATTGGCGTACTTACATATATATCTGGAAATTGTTTAATTTATTTGAACGGTAATATATTAGTAGTATATTCTTTGAAATATATATAGGATTCGAAAATTAATGTATATACAATTCCTGCTCCTATTACGGAGAGAAGATCAAAACTGCTTTTCCTGTGACGCCGTAGACAGTCCCGCTTCTATCGGTTAGCGCAGGCGTAAATCTTATTTACCGTTTTCTATTGTAACTTTCGAAACCAATGTATCAATTCAATATTAAAGATTTTGTGGTCGATTAAGAGATTATTACAAGTATTTATATTGTAAATAAAGTATATTATTTCTTGTTTAGACTGTTTGTAAATATGATTGCCGAAACATTTATAAATGCGAAAGTAATGATTTTATGAAATGAATAGATATAAATTCGAAAGGAATATGTAATATATTTATTTTTAGTTCTTAAATCAGAAACAACTATTAATTTGCACTTGTAAATGATTATAATTGAATAATTCCGCGGAAGACTCTTCTTTTCTGACTAAGGCCGCAGAAACGAGTACTGTTAAACATGCGCACGGCACGGCTACTATTAATATTATAAAAATAATGAATACCTATAGGCCTAACACATAGATGACGCTAGTTTTATTGCAGTCATCTTTCTCTCAGTTAGTACTAACCTTCAAAAGACAGCTGTTCAAATTTCATGATATTCTATTCATTAGTTTGTGAGTTATTGTGCTAAGAGTCACGCTACTTTTGTTATTTTCAAAACAATGGATCAAAAACAATTTCGTGTTTTAATTTTACACTGCTTCTTAATGGGAAAAATACCGTTCAAGCGAAGCAATGGCTTGAAAAGTGTTATGGGGATTCCGCTCCATGAGAAACAACAATAAAACGTTGGTTTGATGACTTCAAACGTGCTCGTAGAGACACCGATGATCCGGAACGCAGTGGACGTCCAAATGAGGCAGTAACACCAGAAAACATCAAAAATATCCACAAAATCGTTTTGAATGATCGAAAAGTGAAGTTGCGTGAGTTAGCTGACATCGTAAAGATATCAAAAGAACGTATTGGCTTTATATTGCATGAATATTTGACTACGAGAAAGCTCTGTTCAAAGTGGGTGCCGCGTTTGCTCACTGTTCACCAAAAACAAGAACGTGTTGATGATTCTGAGCAGTGCTTGGCCATGTTTAAAAGTAACAAACCGAAATTTTTGCGTCGATATGTGACAATGGATGAAACGTGGATCCATCACTTCACTTCGGAATCAAAACGATCGTCATCTGAGTGGACAGCAACTGGTGAACCTCGTTCAAAGCGTCCGAAATGGTTATGGCCTCGGTACTTTGGAATGTGCGTGGTGTAATATTCATCGACTATCTTGAGAAAAGAAATACCATCAACAGTGAATATTATATAGCGTTATTGGAGCGGTTGAAGGCCGAAATTGCAAAGAAACGATCGCATATGACAAAGACAAAAATGTTGTTTCATCAAGACAACGCACCGTGTCACAAGTCAATCAAAACAATAGCAAAACTACATGAATTGAACATCGAATTGCTCCCACATCCACCGTATTCGCCAGACTTGGCTCCCAGCGACTACTGGCTGTTCGCAGACCTCAAAAAAATGCTCGCCGGTAAGAAATTTCGCGCGAATGAAGAGGTTATCGCTGAAACTGAGGCCTATTTTGAGGCAAAAGATAAATCGTTCTACAAAAGTGGTATTGAAATGTTAGAGCGGCGCTGGAATGATTGCGTTGCTCTTGATGGAGATTACGTTCTTGAATAAAGCTAATTTTGAACCAAAAAAACCTGTGTTTTCTTTGTTAGTCCCGGGACTTTTCAGCCCACGTGTTACTTACTTTTGTTGGAGATGCGTGGGCTCGATTACTATGAATATTAGAAATAATAATGGTAATTACGAAATAATATTTTAATTTGATTGTATTGTTGATACATGTTGAGCCTACATCAACAACACAATTAAACTAAAATAGTATTTAGTAATTACCATTATTATTTCTAATATTGATAGTAATCAAGCCCACGCATCTCCAACAGCACTCGTTTCTGCAGCCTTACTTCTGACTTAGTACTTTTAGTACTTATCACTTCACTCTCCTTTATACGATAATTAGGGGTTCTTGTAGTCGTCATTAAAAGACCATACCCACGTGTAATAAAATTATCCTATAATAAATGGATAATATAATGCATTGATTATAGAATTAGATTTAGTATTTATTATTCTTGTAAACAGTGAATATCGTTAATAAAATTGTCTAAAATTTGGAATCCGCACATTGCTTTACAAAATCTTAGCCAAGCTAACAGAGATATTACAAGACAATTGAAATTAAGTCGACTATAAAGTTGAAGAGTGTCAAGATGCAGACTAATTATTTAAATAGCGGACGAGCGAGATGGCGAAAACTAACGACACCAGCATAAAAACGCCCAAAACTATGACGACAACGAGTGGCGAAATAGACGTGAAACCGAACATGAAATTGAATGAAGGGTCGAGGGGAGCATTTCTACGTGACAAAGATTTAAGATAAACTGAATAAATATTATCAATCTCACTGTTTTAGGAATATTTTATTAAATACAACACTACAGTTTCTTTTTCAGATAGCACTTCCTCTATTTATGAATTATTTCTTAGGGTGGGAAAATAATTCTGACTGGTAGTTATGTAAATGATAGAAGCTGAACTGTCTGCGGCATCATAGGGAAAATAGTTTTGATATTCTCTCTGTCATAAGGGGAGACATAAATTAAGACCACCGCTGTACATCTTGCAGAGTAATTCATTTAACCTGAAATTTATGATACCTCGAGAAATACGCCGAATCGAAATTTTAAATCTTCTAAGTGATCCATTAGTACTAAACTGTAGCCATCCCATATTTTCTGTAAATAGTTTTTATTTATGAAGAATCTGGTACGAATCTTGATAATGCTGTCAACCTTGACGCTCAGCGTTTACCGGACAGGTCGCACTTCATTTTTTTCCGTATTGTCAAATAGTTTACTGCCGTAAGTATTCAACCCAAAAAAAACAGTAACTGGAAGAAATAAAGCAATTGCTGTATTTACCGACGCGGCTTGTAATTCCCACGTCAATATATGAGAAATAGCTCACGATTTTGGATTGTTCAAAAACAGTATTTGAAGAATTTTAAAGCACCATCAATATCACGCTTACCACGTATCTTTGCAACCTGATCTTCATGGTGTCGATTTCGAAAATCGCTTAACATTTTGTCAGTAAGCACAGGAACAAATGCAAATGAATTTCTTTCGTTGGCTATTCTTTTCTGACGAAGTTACTTTTATAAACCATGGAGCTGTTAATCGACGTAACATGCACTATCGGAGTGTTGAAAAGCCACACTGGCTGCGTCAGCGCCCTTTGTCTATGAACGTGTGGTGAGAAACTCATCGGTCTCCACGAAATAATTTAAGCGGTGAAATATACCCAGACTTCCTGGGCAATGGACCGCCGCAATTACTCGAAGACCTAAGTGTAGAAGGGCGACAGAACACGTTGTTTCATTATGACGGTTGTTCGGCACATTATTCGGTAGTAGCACGCGAAGCACTTGATCGAGATTTCACCGGTCGCTGGATCGGTACAGCTAGTCCGATAAATTGGCCTACCAGATCATCGAATCTGACTTCGCCAGATTTTTTTATAGGGATACCGAGAAGAGAAAGTGTACCAAGAAGAAACTCGTGAGAATATGATTGACGAATCGGAAATGCATGTGTCCATATTACTAGAAACGTACTTCACTTTAGAAGTGAGAGGCAAAGGGACTTACGTTAATCAAGCACGGTGAAAGGCAAATTTTTCTGTACGATGCGTATTTTTCAAGATATTATAAATTCCAGGTTAAGTAAATCACCCGGTAATTTAAAAGACTAGTAGACACAGTATTTAATATCATTTATGAAATTCATGCTGCACAAATACTATATGTTTGAATGAATAAGGGAAATGTAAACCCTTTTTTGACATCCTCAAAATTCATATCTTCTTTCATGCGAACGTAAATATATAAGAGGGGTAATTAAAATAAAACCCTTCTCTCTGAAAAACTCTCGAAGAACGTTTTTTTAGGTTAAAAAAATAAGAGGAAAAACACGGAATATCCATCTCTTTAAACGATTTAGCTGAAAATTTAACTCTACAGCGATCCGTTTATTACCATATTAAATCCTTAGACTCCGTTTTAGAATATTCATATCCCGTTCCATACGTAGCAAAAATAACATTGAGATAAGTACATAATACTAGCTTTCGGCGTGAGGGTGTGCCCATATGTACGTATGTGAAGGTAGATAACGACCCGCGCAACGCTACATTATTCAAATATTTATTGTTCGAACGGACAGAGTAAACAAATTAGAATTCAACGGGAAAACGTACATACCTATGTACATACATAGTACAGAGCTGGCAGTAAAGGTAAAGTGTATACCTACTATACATTGCGCCCATGCTCCTCACGCTTGCTTGTATATAAATAACCGACGTTGTAACCCGCTTCGATATGGACCGTTTGCGAGTGGGTATTTATACCTAACTCGCGCCACTGTACGTGTTTGATGTGTACTTGTTTTAGGCGTGGTTGGCTGTTACCCATTGTTTGATAACGAGCCAATCTTAAAACGCAGCATACAGACCACAACGGAAGTACCCAGCCGGCAATAAGCCAGTATCGTGGAGTCATATTGCGTTAATGAATAAGCATGGATTATAAGAATTTTCGGTTTCTGAAAAAAAATCTTATATACCGAATAGCAGCTAAATCATTTTATGTCGTAACTATTAAAAGTAGAAATTTAAGAAATCTTGAAACGTTTGGCGCTCTAACGTTATATATGAAACGTTTGGCGCTCTAACGTTATATATGAAACGTATTGTAATGATATGAATTATTGTCTATTATTTACTAATGATATTTTTCTAAAATTTTACTAGTTTACCTATTCCAGATATTTTCTCGTCACTGTTTGGTGCACGCCGTTATTTTTATTTAGGTTGATGTTAGAAGTTGGAGACAAAGTACGGTTAGTACTCCCTCTTCATGAATTTTAAGCACAGATATTCAATCTGTACAGGTTTCTTTCTAAAGTTTTACAGGTATCTACTTTGGGTTATTCTTTAGAGCTTCTTTCTAAATTAGAAATACGATTTCAAGACGCCATTTTAGAGAAAAAGGGAAGACCAACAACAATATATGAATTTTTGCGTCCTTAAAGTGAATTCATTTCATTGTTTTGTATTACATACTACATCTATGTATCTATTTACATATATTATTATTTTTATATATATATATATATATATATATATATATATATATATATCTAAAAGAAATAAACTATTTTTTCTTAAGTTTAAAGTTTCTTATTTATTTTAAAAACATTTATATACATATACGATTTAAATGTCCCAGCTTGTTTAATATATTTATTTTTCGTTAAAACACGATTTTTGTTGTATCTACTACATATTTCTTTTATGCGGACACCCCTCCTCAGCGGACATCTTCAGTTGGTCCCATTGGTGTCAGTTTTTTCTAAATTTGAAAACATTTCACCATTCATTACACACAAAACGAAAACTTAAGCTTAAGAGAAGCAGTATACTTTTTCTTCCTTCTTAACCTACAAATTTACTACGCCTTTTACAGTGCAGTCTTGTCAGAATTTTCCAGGGGTTTCTATGTATCTCTTTAGAGATTTTAATCTCATTTCGACAAATTACGAAACTTACCCCTAATATTATCAAGGAGATAATTTATACTGCTATTGATGAATAAAATGTTTTTTCCCGAAGTTCTGTGTTGATGGTATTAACTGTAAATATTCTTTGAATTTCTTTAGATACTTATTTTTAGAGTACATTGTGTGAAACATGCTTCTTATATCCAGTCTGGCTGCTCAAGTTCGCTAACGAATAACTAACGCCTGAAGATGGTGGATGAAACTCTACCGAAACGTAGCACCGGTCGTTTTCAGATAAAAAAATACCAGCACGCGGAGAGAAACCTGAAATAACGCTATCACACATAGTACCCGAGAAAACTCCAGACATCAAATACATATATATTCAGAAATTTAATGTTTTAATTAAATTTAAATTTAAATATTAATCAACATGAGAATAATTTAATGAATATTAATCAGTCAAGTGTTTCTAAGACAATAGTCAGATATAGAGGAACAAGAGGTTACATATGAAGGCTGGTGCCAGGTCGTCCAAACTGTACTACTGATATTTAAGACTGCAAGCATGACATCGGAGGCATGTAACCGCAAAGCTATTACAGATCGACTTGACTAGAGTCAGAAATACTCGAATAACTAACCGTTCATAGTAGGTTGGCTCAGAGTGGAATATGGACCAGACTAGCAGTTACAACTCCTCGTCTTACTAGGAATCACCGAGTGGCCCGCTTAAGATTTGTTAGGGAATATGTCAGTTACGAAATGAATGACTGGGCGAATATACTCTTCACAGATGAGTCAAGATTTGGTCTATATACCTCAAATAAACGTATAAAAGTGTACAGACGAGACGGCAAGCGCTATTCCTAGTGCAACAGGAGATCTACGGCAAATTTTAGTGGTGGTCCTATCATGGCTTGGGGAGGCATCTCTTTAGCAGGCCGTACAGGGTTAGTATCAGTAAATATAGGTACAACGACGTACCTCAGGTATATACACATTTTACGAAATCATACCATACGCACCAGTAATAGGCAACGAATTCTTATTAATGCACGACTCCGTGTAACAATAATCTTCCGCGAATACCTTGATAAGGTTAACATTCCAGATTTAGATTCGCCTGTGGTGAGTCCAGACATGAATCCTATCGAAAATGTGTGGGACTATCTTCACAGAATGGTACGGACTCAACATGTTTCCCTAGTAGAGTTACAGGGATTACAAGATGCCCTCCGTGAGGAGTGGAAGGATTTAAACCAAACTTATATACGGAGGTTAATTGAATCCATGCCAAATTGAATGCTAGCGGTCATAAGAACCAGGGACGGCAATATCGTGTGCTAAGGTACTATCCTGTAATTTTTTTGCCAAGAACATAATTCCTTTACCATATTTACTGAAGAAAACTTTAAAACATGAGTTTCTTTTCTCATTATATGGTCCCTATATTATATAAATAATCGTTATAATTGTTTCTTGGAATATATTAGGATATATTTAAGTTTCTCAAGTCATAAAATCATCCTTGTGCTACAAAAATTCATTATCCGATACTTTTTTGGCGGAGTGTATATATATTTAACTATTTTTATTTATTTACGTGATGGAAATCAATAAATACGTCATTATTTTATTATTATTATAATCTTTTCTCGGAAAATATTACAATTCCCATCTAAAAATAGTGCTGCTGTAGCATAATGATTTCGCTTCCGTTCGACGTGTCAATGAACTAATGCTAAATTGCAAACCTGCACTCACGTCACCATCAGCTAACATTAATAGTAGAGTTCATCAATTCAGTTTTGTCGACGCAATATTTGCAAAAATTCAAATAAAATATGCAGACCAATTATAAACTCTATTTTTGTTTGTAAATACGTATATATAGGGCATTTCAGTTTGTACGGACGTACTAGCATTGTATAAAGGACGCAAATGTTGTCAAAGCTTAAATGATGCAAATGTATATGAGGACGGGTTGAAATATCCATACATTTTCATAAAAAGATAATTAAATCCTGAATATGTTATTCTGTGTCACAATATGGTCTTTTTCTTGGCTAATCATGCTTTATGTGCATTTCCGATTAGTGTTTAGCATAGGAGTTTCATGATGAAGTGGCTTTGCTTTGTTTAAATTATTACTATTACCAATAAAATTGCCAAGCGAGGTATTCGCCATGCTGATGTGCATACTACCATAAGCGTCTTCACAAACATGTTTTTCCGCAACACCATCCTGGCACATAGAAATTATTATTGTTAAGGACGTGTCGAATGTAAGCATGACATAGATGCTGCACTGCCGATATGTAAAATCGAACAGACGGCCAACTAATATATATACAGAGTGTTCATGAAATAAATTAAAAATGTATGAAAAATGGAAAGATCTAATTTTATTAGACTAAAATCCAAAATATTTTAGAAAAATTCCTGCGCAGAGATATGAATAAAAATTACTTTATTATTCACAGCCAAAATATTCGTATGTAAGCAAGTCACTGAACCCAGCATGCCGTTTGAAAGGTGGACAGTGTTATCTTGTAGCTTTTACAACATGTGTTATTGCATTCCGCGTGTATGTATGCGAGTCTAGTTGGATGGATGTGTTATGTATACATCTACTGCATTCATAGGCGACACATTTCAGAATTTCCTAGGGTTTTTAAAATTCTGAACTTTGCGTCAAGAATGGGAATTAAGATGGAAGATCAGTGCCTCACAAGTCCTGATTTCGCAGACGATCAGGTAAGTAATTATAGCTCGTGATGAAGAGGATATACTCTACATGTTTAGAAAACTGAGATAAAAATATGAACATTTGGTACTAACAATAAACATGACAAAAGCTGAATATATGAAAGTGCCGTGTAAAGATGAAGATGACCACCAGTACTTGCAAATTAGAGAAATAAGAAGATCAAACCAGTACAAATACCTGGGGGACATACTTAGTGAGGAAGGTACATCGAAAATAGATATACGAAATAAAATACAACAGGGAAAAAAAGCAACCCATACGTTGAATTGCTTGTTGTGGTCTAAAGTGTTAACCCTGGAAGCAAAGATAAAAATATATAAAGCCGTCGTGGAGCCCATTCCAACATACGGTGCAGAGAGCTGGCAGATGACAAACAGCAGTAAAAAGAATGTAGACACCATCGAAATGGACTTCTTGAGAAGAGCCTGCAAAGTATCAAAATTGGAACATATAAGAAACGAAGAGATACGGTGCAAAACAGGAACATTACTGGAGCGGATCGAATCGAAACAAGACAGCTTGTATGGTACGGAGATGTACAAAGAATGAGTGAAGATAGATGACCAAAGAAGGCACTAAATTATACACCACAAAATAAAAGGAAAAGAGGAAGGCCGGAGACATCATGGAGTGGTAGGATCGAGAAAGCCATGAAAGACAGACCAATAAAAGAAGAAGTTTGGAAAAATAGAGACGAGCAGAAATCCAAATGCAGGATGCGGCTGTTGCCGTAGGACACTCGCTATAGTAATAATAATAAAAGTTCGCTTCATAATTGACCCAAAATTTTTTGAATTTATGTTCTATACAACTGCACTTTTTCATTTTCCGTACTTTTTATTTTATTTCAAAGTCACTCTGTATATGCAGAGGATACAGAACATATGGATTGATTTAATTGCGATTGGTTCAATAGTATTATGTTGTAGACGCTTATTTAACATATTTCTATTATAATTCGAAGCCGTTTCTAGTGGTAGAATCAAATATCAAATAATAAAAACAAAAAATAATAAAAAATTCATTTCTTTACTTTCAAATAGTTATATTGCACTGATATCGTTATGAAAATCAATTTTCATAGAGATACGCAAGACCTGCTAGAATTTAACTAAATAAACTACTGTTAAAATATGATACCTTCTGCAACCCTCTACATGCGATGCATTCGAAGTTTTCGTCCAATCCTTGTAATTAATATTCAAATGATCTAAATGTGCTCATAACGGAAAATATGAGTATTATTTAAATTTATTTGACAAGATTCTTGCAATTATAAAAGTCTATAAAATATTCAAAAATCGCTTTCACAAAAACTGATGCCCACTTTGACGTCCGGAAGGTTTTTCCTCTCCCTCTTAATACCATTCGGATATTAAAATTGGGGAGGAATTCGCAAGTCGCTTTTAAAAGCGATTATTTTGACGGTCTTCAGATGGGAATCTCGAAACTTCGTTATTGCATCAATATTCTCGAGACGTTAAGTGTGCACAGACGCTAGTGGGAATTAGCTTGAATGAATTAACTAATTCGAGATTTTATTATTCCATTACGATCCTCATTTGCGCCTTTTTAATATATTGGCTCTGGGAGAATGTTAAGTACTTTCTAGGTTTTCCACTGAATAATTTTAATAGATAGTGTTTTCTCACTTTTAGTTTGTTAGGAATTTTATGTACGTTTCCTCTTTTTACGTTTTGCTATATTTCTCACGTAGTGTGGTCTCAAGATATCTCGTCTAACTTTTAAACGGCAACAACTAACGTTATTGTATAAAATACATATAATAAATTTAAATAAATAAAATAAATAAATAAATAATTTGATTTAATTTCAATTCCGGTATCAACAGAAGTGTTCACAACTTTAATTCTTCTATTCTATTTAATTTACACTTCTTTAAATTAAGTATAGAATATCCAGCATATTTTCAAATTTCTGAAAAATAATGAAAAAGCGAATATCGAGACACAGTATGTCATATGTTAAATTCAAAGGTATGATGAAATGCAGTAGCAATGTGGTTTTGTTTTTATGCGTCAGATTATTTTCTATGAGATCACGTTTATGTAAACAGCTCGTTGCTGCGTAAAATTACCAAAATAACTATCTATCTGTCAACACCACTCAGATATACCAGGTTCCTTTTTTATCATCACAAATATATTTTACTATGTGTAACTTTGAAAAGATAATTGCCAATGAGTTAGCAGGATAGTAGACAACCAGTCATGCACTCAGATTAAGCTAGCGGGAACCCTAGGTTTTGATAAAACCAGCTAGCAGTGCTACCACAGATCTCTCTTAATGCAAATAAAATAATTACAAGGGCGACCTGAAATGCTTCCGGAATCGACAAGAAAAACAGGGTATTGGTGTGGTTTTTTATTTTTCGATGTCTCCTTAAAGCTCAATAGACTTTTTCAACGGGTGCTCCAGTCTCTTCAAGAGATCGGAAAAGTAGGTTGTTTCGAGGTTTGCAAAATAGCCATCTGTAGCGGTGATGACCTTCTCATTTGAGGCAAATCTTCCCCCACCCCTTACCCCAGTAATTCTTTCAGGTTTGAAAATAGGAAAAAGTCGCTGGGAGCTAAGTCCGGTGAATATGGAGGATGACAGACTAGCTCGTGGCGCAATTCATTCAATTCAGACATCACGATGCGGGATAAATAAGTTGGTGCATTGCCGTGGTGGAAAAGCACTTTCTTCCGCTGCAAATGAGGCCGTTTCTCCTTCAATACTGCATCGAATCGGGTATGGCCAACGCGTTCTTCTGAGATGCCTGTTGTCTCTGCTATCTCTTTCAGTTTCAATCGGCGGTCGCCTAACAGGACATCATGGATCTTGTCAACCATTTTATCCTTGGTAGCAGTTTCTGTGCATCCACTGCGTGGTTTGTCACTTATGCCTGACTTGCTACACAAAACACACTCTCAAACAACAACTATTGACAGTAGACGTCTGAAATTTTTTCAGTTGCCATAAAAAAAATGCCCTTGCCTACCAATGAATCTGCTTCAACCTTCGTGCGCCATCTTTTGCCGATTCCGGAAACATTTCAGATCGCCCTTGTATTCTGCTAATTTGATGAAGACATTATTTTATTTTAACGATTAATTAAGACAAACAGATCAACGTAACATCTAATTTTACAGTAAGCTTTCGAAATATCCTCCTTGCCTTTCAAGGCAATAAGCAAGGCGATCTTGAAAGTAATGCAAGGTATTCTAAATCTTACTTTTCAGGCAACCTCAAACAAAGAAATGAACGAAATGAATCGAATACCAGCTTCACTTGAAATGAATTACGTATGTCTAGCGAGTTTTTCCCCTTACCTCGCAGTAATACGGAATGAGGCTTCACTGAATCGATTCAAAATGAGAAGATCGATGTAAGGATAGGATTTTGTAGTAGTAGTTAAACAAAAGTAGAGAATACCGTTAGATAGAGATAGTATACTGACACACAATTGCCCTGCAGAATAGCATGCGTATTTCTCGACTTTGTTAACTTATAGAAATCTTAGTTCATCCTCCTTCTACTCACAATTACCCCCGTTGATACGTCGAAAGTGCGCTATGGTAGGAGAAACCTATGATTGGTTATGAGTAAAGACCGGATTATGTGCAAGGTACATCTTTTATTTAGAAAATATGTATATTTAGGCATTTCTATGCATATTTTTTAAATAAAATATATGCACTTTGCATATAATCTGGTCTCTAGTTATGAGGAACAAAATTACGAGAAATAACAGCATATTCTCTTGTAGAACACCATGCTTCGCTATATTATATCATTGGCGTTGAAACTCTATCACCGAACTTTAACACTAAGCAGCAAATTTAGCAATATAACTCTGGATAACTTTCTTCTTATTCCTTAAAGTTGTAATCAAATCTGTTATATTTTGCAAACCATATGTATCAAAGCTATTCGAAACAAAAACCATAACCGTAATATACATTGGAAGCTGTAATAATTTTCTTCTTGCGGTAATAATACCTTTTTCGAAACAATTTTGAGAAATTACAGGAACCTGTAATATCAATAAAAGCGAGCGCAACATCCAACCGAATGGTAATCGCGCAATAAATGCTAAAACAATAAAACGGAAATAAGGTACACGGCACACAAAAGGACAAACAAAGAAGACGAAATCTTAGGTATATAGAATATGGTGTTTCTTTCCTTTTTCCTTTTCTTTCTCCCTCTTTTTCTCATTCCGACTCGAGAGCAAGCCATTTTTCGAGCATAAAACTCCCGCAAATCTTGATACGAAGCTGGGTTATACCTATTCTACCTCTCCTTCCTGCTTCAACTTAAAAACTTTAATGGCATAAGGTAATTGTCTGCTCTCACCCGGTGCCGTAAGAGGTCAGCCAAACACTCCGAAAACTCCGGCAGTTCTGACGCGCAAGCTGCCGAAGTAGCCGAGATGGTCTCCGAGGCGTCAAGTTGTTACACTTGAAATTTATATAGCCCTCAAACTAAACCCTTTATAGAATTGTGCGGACTCCTAAAATAACATGAAATATTATCTTGGGATATGCACAATTTCTCTTCTCGAGTGCCGTACGGTGTGCCGGGTTCTCTTGAATATCTTCTCTAGCATCGCCGCGACCTCACCTCTCATGTTTTCCACATTACGTCGCGTCGTACCAGTGAAAATTGAATAAGATGAATGAATTTCCTTCTTAGTACGAAGCGTTTTCGTAAAAGAAAATATTTTTCATTGTTCTTTCGCTCGCGTAGAGCTTCTTCGTCGAAAAATGTTTATAATAGTTTCTCGTCTTATTTTCTTTATGCTGTGGATACGATGATTAACTACGTTGTTTGAAATAAACGCTTTAGTATCCGCTGAAGCATTAAATTTTTGCCTAGGGGACACGACACCCCATTCGAACGCTTTGAACTTACAATTGTGTATTCTTCAACATTTTCTAAGCAAAGGATTGTGGGTAATATATTCTGTTCCGCTTCATCATTACAAACATTGAGTCCTTGTTTACTTTCTTTATTATTTATACATTACAGTATGAAGTAGAAGTGTTGCTGCTTTTAGGGTGCACTTCATAGCATTCTCTTGAGTTTAAGGACCACTTTATCATGCAATGAAATGAGACGCTTTATATTTTATAAATAAGGATGGTGATTCATATACAAGAGTCATTCGCAAAGTAAAGAACGTTTTGTTTTCACACATAACCGCGTCCCTCCAGTACCACTCCCCACCCACCACTAACCATGATACTCATCCGCTTCAGTTTAACAGCAGTTACGATCCAATACGGTTGATTGCTGCTTAGCTGTGCGACTTTAAAATGTATGGCAAAACTGTGTGAAATGGGCAATATTATCCGCTTTTTAAACGTGCAAAAAGTCCAATCCATCGAAATTTATAGACAGATAGTTGAGGTTTATGGTAATGTGATGCACGTCCGCATGCAGCAAGAATGACAAAGAACTTGCTTCAGTAATTTTGGTGGGAAACCCCAAATGATTTTCATTTATTTCCCAAATTAAAAGATTTTTTGAGTGCTGCTATGGAAGTGACGATGAAATTAAAGAAGCCGTTAATCAGTGATTCAGCAATTTGGCGGCAACTGAGCATGCAAAAAAGATAGGAACGCTGATAAATTGAGACGACAAATTCCGTCGTTGAGCGGTCACTGCGTAGAAAAGTTGCTTGGGTTTCTAATTCTATGTAAAATATACTTTTGTTTAATTATATCTAATAGAAATTGCTATAGAAGAAAGCGTTCGATGATGGTCCAGACAGGTCAGTTAGGATAAATACATAATGTAATTATACCGGACATTAAACACAAACATCTCAATCAGCTGGTAAAAAAAGTATAGCTATCCAGGACTAAATTTTTACCTTCTAATTGTTTATGTAAGTAGCCAATCAGGAGCCAAATTTTTAGAGGTTAATTTTATAAAAAACCATACTACAGATCTCAGATGTGCTTAAACACAAACAGTTTCTTTAACTGCCATAATAACCAAGATGTGGCAAATTTAGAAACCGGCAAAATCTGAATATCACTCTGACTACTATCGCGGCAGCCATGATCCACTAAGCCTATTGTTAGCTTTTCAGAAAAGGCACCCGAGGCACCCTTATCACAGTTATTATACCATTTATGATTTTTACTTACCCAATTTTACGTTTTAATATATCAGCAAATAAATAGTGATGATACACAGTTAACCTCGATGTAATTAACTATCTACACGGCTTATCATCATTTATTATTAAACTGGAAAATGCATTGATAATTTAGTAGCAATAGCGAAGTGTCTACCTTATCAAGAAGCTATTCAACTCTATGAAAATTTAATTCTAAATTACGAAAAGCTTTCAACTAATGGAAAATTGAATTACCAGCAGTTATCTAACCTTCTCTTTGTTCAGCTTTTTTCTTTCTTCCAATTTAGTATTCTCGGTACTCTATAATCCATGCAATGCACTGAAGGTATTGGGATTCCATTTAATTTAGCAAAGAATACTAAGCCCTTCGAATATTTAATTTAATTAAAAAAAGTTGTTAAATTGAATTTTATTAATTTCTTATATATAAATGCTTTTGCACATATATATACAGAGTGAATGATTTTAAATTTGAACCATGGCCAGCTCGATAAAAATATTTTCTAATTATATCGGACGCCAGGGTAAATTTCCTCATTTTAAACAAAATAGCGCAAATTCAAAGCGTCTAAGGTTGAATTTTTTAAACTCAATTCAATGAATCATTTTTTTATTTCATATTATTATGCAAAACTAAATTCTGTATGGATCTGTATTAATTAAATAATCTAGGTTATTAATTATTTCAATAGCATACCATGTGAATTACAGCGTAAGTCGTTCTGTAATGTGAGAGTCAAAATACAAAATCAAGTTTATTCAAATATGGATATTTTGGGCTTGCTTTACATTTGTGGCAATTCCCTCAGGATGATTGATGGAACTTGTTGGACGGGTATCCTCTTTTATTACCAATGAGCAAGAATAAATTTAAATGAATAGAATCGAACTTCCTACCCTATAAAAAAATTAAATCCGCCATGATCAGACGAAAGCCTTTAACTTGAGAGAAAATAAATGTATTATAGTAACATATCTTAATGCACACCATCGTAGCTCAATAAGATCTGCCGTGCAAGATTCGAATACATGTAATTAATAGAATATAAAATGTGTAATTACTCTTTTATTCTACAGGCATTTCATTTCGGGAAGGAGTATTTGGACGGACAAGATGAATGATTAGAGAACCAAATTTTCAAAATAATTTTAATTTCAATATATTTTTCCTTATTGTATTCGATCAAGCTTCATTCACAATTTAACTACTTAAAGATATTTAGAAATCTTGAGAACGAGAGTATTTGATTTTGTAGTGCCTCGTGACTTAGTTCGTTATTATTGTTATCAAATACCCAGAGCTCTATTTAGCCAATGTCGTTGGGCATGAATTCACGAACATTCTCGAAGACCGTTGGTCTGACCTCAGTGGATCACGGTGATGGCCACTTAGATCACCTGATTTCCCCCACTCGATTTCTAGGTATGAGGGTCATATAAAAGAACAAGTACATGCCAATCAAATACATTCAACACAATAGGGGCAAAAGCATTCGGTTAGATAAACCTTTTGTAGCTTCAAAAGGCTTGCATAATAGAATTTCAGTCAAGAAATATAAAATGCTTAGAAATTAAGGGTGGTCACAGAAAATTTTTGACGTAGTAGTTGAAGTATGTTTTGCTTATATCCGTTCTATCTTTAATATAAGATATTTTCTGTGAATTTATCATTAATAAAAGTATGTTAGAAATGTTATATGTTTAAAAAATAAATTTCACAAAAATTAAAATTAAATAGTGTTAATAATAACATAAATATTGGATCAGAATGACTTAAGACTTGAGCTACCATTCGCATGAATTAATTAATGGTCCAAATTATTAAAAAAGTTAAAATTCTTTAAGAGCAGATACAGGGCATGTTAATACAAACCGAATATTAATCGCATAAAAAGATAATGAATGGGCTATCGCACTTGAGAAATGTAACATTAGATGCTTTAAATTTGCTCTAAATTGAAATTTTATTTAAACCACCCTGTACATAATCTAACTATAATAAATACACTGTTGCAATTCTTACGAGTTCTTCTAAAAACATTGCAAATATCGATACTTAGATTTTAAAAATGACTGCTACAAATGATTGCAAGAGTTGTTGTGCTAATAGAAGAGAACTTCAAAATTTTCAGAATAACAATTCGTGGCATTCCGTCTAGCAATTTCCTCAGTATATTATGAGGAATATTGTTGCATTTCCTCTGCAATACCGTCCAGATATGGGTTCTAAACATCGGACATTCTTTTCTAATTCCTCTGTCCAGTTCGTCCCATAGAAGATCTATCGGATTAAGATCCGAACGCTGAGGAGACCAAGTCATTATTCTTAATATTCCTTTATTCTGTGCATCAGAGAGGTAGTTTTTGCATGATAACGACGTGTGCTTTCAGTAGGTTATCGTACATCAACTAAAAATTGTTGCCTATCAACCACAATTTGGATGTTCGTTCCTCATTGTTCCAATAATTTTCCCAAAGTTGCCTGTTCCAGTTATTGAGAAACAACGCCATCCAAGAATTTTTAACCACATTCTTCTTATTGTTGGTATAATGCACTCAGGAAGCATTTTCTCGTCTTTTGAGCGCATGACAACTGTTCTGTGGTTTTGGCGAAACACTTTATATGTGTACTCATTAGTCCATAGTAGGTTTCCCCATAGTTCTATTGTCCTGTCTCTGTGAATGTTAGTCCACTGGAGACGTTTTTGTTTATTCCCACGACGTAGCAATACGGCCGTGAGGGTTTGCTTCTTTTAAACGACGTTTCACTATGTTAGCGCTTATCTTCCAGTTTCTAAGCCGGTTTATTTCCGCCACAATTTCAGAAGCTGTTAGTCGTCTATTTCTCTCACTAAGCAATTTTATGCGTTCATCGTCGCCCCTGGGTGTTGCTCGAGGACGTCGTGGACGATTTTTGCTAGCAAATATAACAGCGGTGAAGAGTAAAATTTACTGAGGATTTCTTTACATTAAGTCGCCAAAGACATATTCCATACAAAATATCCTTCTTGATATAGCGTTAATATTGTTAATCGTGTTTCAACTTTCAACCGTTCTCTATGAGGAATTAAATTATTTACTCCAACAAATAAATAATAATATCGAGCTGCACGTAACGGTATCTAATGATAAAATAAATTTACTGTTAATGTAATTTAGGCATACTTTATGAGGTAAATATCATATTTGAAGGAGATTTTGAAAAGTAATATTTCAGTTTCGTTACTTATCAACTTAGTTCTTTAATTACTAAATTGTGTACATGCTTATAGAACTATTACATTAGTAAAAGTACTTCCTTTAAAATATTTTATTAAAATATAAAGTGTCCATTCTATTATAAGCGGTGGTGTATATTTCGTCCGTAAAGACCAAACAATACAACGTGTCTTTATGCATCGCGTGCATACCTGTGAACTTATTTTTGAGGGCATTGTCATAGTAAAGGAACCATAAATCGTCTATCCACAATTCTGGTCTCTTTTTGCGAACTTTTTTCATTTAACCGTTGAAAAACGCCTCTTTAGTACTTACGGCTGACTATTTCATTCCGAGGTAAATATTTAGGATACACAATTCCGTTTAAACCGAAAGAAGCAATGAAGGTCACCTTGACACAGGTTCGAGACTGACGTGCGTTTTTTTTTTTTGTCACGGAGATCCTTTGCCAATCCATTGTGGTGTTTGAGCTTCTGTCTCAATGTCATGTAACACATGTAATACAAGAACTAGACAAAACAATTCAAAAAAATCTCTCTCCGTTAGAAAGTAATTCAAAATGGTCGGTTATTATCTCAATAGACTTCGTATATTGGATCAATTATCGATAAGATCTCATACTGAAATGTAGATGTGATACTTCCACTATCTTCTCTTTCAGGCATTATTAATTTCTCTGTTTTCTTTTGCATCAAGTAAGCAAAAATAACAGTTGGTTTCTCTGTGCTCAAAAACGAGTTTCCACCGGGTTGCTACACCGCAATCAATAGATTTTTTTTGTTGTACTGTGTAATTTTTTATCAACGACATTCCACAATTAGCGTTAAAAAACAAGTATGTAAAAATCACGTAAAAATTCATAATTGTAAGGATATGGTTACTATAGAGGAAGCAATTTTGACTGTCAAACGTGAAGTATATAATTAAGCGTATTACCAAAGGATATGTGGTAAAAAGAACCACAAAAATTAACAAAATTGGAGGCAATCCGTTTCACGAATACAAATGAGGTACTGGTCCCCCTAACCAAAAATTAGTCAATTTTTATATCCCTATTACTCTAAATTTGTATAATATACTCACTATTTTTTATGGTGTTTACGAGATCACAGCCCATACACTTCGGACGAAATAGTAATAAAAAAGAAACAAACTAAACCTTAAATTAGGAATACGTAATGTTATTGACTTCCAGTGAAAGCCAGCACGGTGATGTAAAACAGGGACACCCATTTCACATCCCGGGGCCTAACTCATACAGGTAACATAGGGATGGTTGCTACTTCCACTGGAGCTCAGATCCTAATTGTCATCCATATAAGTAAATTGTACACTTCTCAATTGTTGGAATGCAAGAGTGAAATAATAGAAGTAGGCAGTGGGAACTTTAGTGAAGCTAAAAGATCAATAAGTGAGTCAATAGTGCTTCTATGCGAACCGCAACCAAGGAAAATCTGATTCAGCTCAGACGCTTCATAGCCACAGTGACATGCAGCCGATTCCACCAATCCCAATCTAAACAAATGGGCTGTGTAAAGACCCTGTCCAAATTTAATACGGGCAATTGTTGTACGATAATACCGATATATGTTATCATTCGTATAATACCAATTGACGAATATAAGCATACTGAATCATCCTATTAGTACATATTGTTTGCCACAAATCTTCCCATTCTCTGTTCAACACCTCCCGTTTGCAAACTGCAAAACACCCTCTACAAGAAAGGATAGAATTGTAAATTACTCCATCAATACAACTTGCTTTAGCGAGACTGTCAACAGTTTCATTACCAAAAATCATAACATGACTTCGAATTTAAAATTTTGTATACGTATCTCTGGACTCCAAGTATGATACAACGTTCATAATATCTAATAATATATGATTTATGTATACTTACCATTATAAATAACCAACGTAAATCTTAAGACTTTCAAGATCTACTTCTTGACATGTGTTTACAATTATACGATATCGTAAATCCAGTCCAAACTTTACGCATACGAGCAGCGTCCTACATGAGAATCCAGACAAACTGAACTTATTTTATATTGTATTAACCGTACAATAAGAAAAGTTTAACAAAAAACGAAACTTATCTGTTTGTTTTGCATGTCATTAATGAAAATCAACTTAAAACTTAATTTTCCACAATATGATTTTATGGGTGTATCTTAAACGAGAAAGTACCGATACATTTACCTAAAAGTTCGTAAGACCCTAAGAAGATAAACATAAATCACATATCCAACTTGTTGAGATTTCCTTCTCCTACTGAAAGTTGTTACAACTTTTTCGTTCGCATCTTATCCCACTCTAAATCCCAGACGTTTTATCCGCTAAATAGAAAAAAAAATAAATTAGATAACAGTCAAACATTCATCGTATACGAAATAAATCTTAGAAAATCCTACATTATCTGTCGTACATTTTATACACGCTACTTCTTGCTCTCCTCATCCTGTCTAAACAATTTCCCATCACTTGTACTTCAATCTCTTCGGGGGATTTAACGGTCGACTTTTATCTGCAGATAGGCTTCGGTTAAGAGCGGAAAAGTACCGCTTTCCGGTTTACCGACACGGTAATGTATTATATGTAAATAGCGGCGTGGATCGGGCCGTAAAGGGCGCGCCCTTTTAAAAGAGATACTTTGCGAATGGAAATGACAATTGCCGAAAATCACAATTTCGGCTTATTTTTCTTCTCGCTACATTGAACTGATTGACATCGAATTGTGCCTATTTCACGGAAAAGCGGTTTTCCGCTTTCAGAACGAAATGTATTCTTGGAGAAAGTGTGGTGGAAAATCAGAATACCCGTTATGGGCTTGGAGTACACGGAACCGGAATAAGTACCGATAAAGGAAGCAAACCTTCGGAATTTTAAGCAGTAATCCCTTTGCGGGTTATTGTTGTAAACGGTTACTACAGTAACTTCAAATAAATACAAATGATTAATAAACAAAACGTAAAGCAATAAATTAAAAGAATAAGTGAATATTGAACGTTAACACGCAGTTATTGAATAATAAAAGTTTATTTTGCAAACAATTACCACCCCATCGGACGTTAATTGTCACCATTTTACATGTTATCTACATATTCAACTTTCACGCGAGAATTCTAACACCAAATTACACACTATCAAATAGATTGCTGTGTTAAATAATTATGACCAGTCTATGATTGATAAATTGTTAACCCAAATACATATACATTATTAAATAAATACCATCGTTGAAAGAGAGGTTTATTTTGCAGATGACTACTTCTTTAAGTACATCCACACGGAGGGAGATGAAACCTTAAATCGATCGTATTATTAAAATTATATCAATTTTATAGTACTTTACCCAATCACGTTCAGGTGTTCTTAAAGGAAACATTCGCAGTTCGACAGAAGGCAACTGCAAAGTGTTTGATTGTACACATATACACTTTAATAGAATACATTTAACTCACTTGAATATATTTAGGAAATTATAATACAATATCCACAGTTTGAAAAATATGTTTGTTCCCTTTAAACTGAAAAATAACAATCCCAGGTTTTCCACGTATTTTTCAATCCGGAAACATCTCATCAACATGGAATTGATGCTTTACGCAACCTACATTTCAGCATTCATTGTAATATAATTGAACGCTATAAAGCGTCGACCATTGTTCTGTGTGTATTTATATATATATATATATATATATATATATATATATATATATATAGCAACAATACGAATGCATACACCGTGTTGTCTCGAGCATAAGTTGAACTATTTTACTAATAGCGTACGTACGTCGAATAACTGCCACGGAATTTGTTAAAATTTAACAATAGCAATAATGGAAATAAGAGTAGTTACCATACACACTAAAAAATACTTTGCTGATTTTACTACAATTTAACATAATATTCATAGTAACTATGTTATAGTTATTATTAAAAACATTTTTAGTGAGATTTTCAAAAAACTGCTTTTTGTTAAACCTTTAATATTGTGCTTTAAAGTAAAGTAAAAAATTACAATTTGGGTAGTTTATAAAATTGGTGTAAATACCATAAATATCGCAAGAGATCGATGTCTAACATTTTCGCGGGTACTATGTGTAATTGCAGTCAGACAAAGTTCACCAACGTGTAACTAACTCCTGAAGATGGCAAATCAGACTCCTTTTCAGGACAGAAACACCAGCATGCGGAGGAAATCCAACATAACGCTATGACATATATATATATATATATATATATATATATATACCGATCGTAACACGTTCCAGAAGAAAATAGCTGTGATGCCACCAAAACGTCAACAAGGTCCAGTTCTGGACACTCAAGAAACGCGAAAACGCCATGTACTTATCCATACATTGCTGTTCGTACTTTGATCACACCTACTACATTAAGTTACACATATAATTATTTTCAAAATATTTAGGGAAATTTATACTAGTCTTTTTAGAATGACATTTACAATCTAATCATGATAGTATATATTCATAACAATAATAAGATTTATTAACAAATTCCATTCAAACACGACAACAATGTATTAAATTTTGTATTATATTATTGTATCTGTTAATGTATTATATGTTACGATGGAAATCTGTATTAAATGTTATGATGGCAATAAAGCAATAATGCAACAAATGTAAGAAGTTAGGAATGAATGCGTTATGAAATAGAATTCACGAAGGCTACTGAATCATGCACTTGCCTTACAATAAACTGTAGATTCAGTATGCATTCACTATATATCGCGGAGATATAGAAGACGTATGCGATTGCTGGACAATTAAATTTTTATGAATATTGTGTGCGTAGGACAATTCGAAAAAGGTAGAAACCGATAGCAGAAAGAGAAATGGAGGGCCTAAATCAATGACGAAGCGAGACGACTGATATATCCAAGTGCATTCGCGCCGCGCATTATGAAAGAGTTCAATTCACAACAGCGTCAGCTAGTGAGTGTGTCGGCATTAGTACAGAGACTAATAAGGAGTCGTATAGCAGTAATAAAATCACGGCTCACAGTTCTATACATAAACGGAAAAGACTAAATTAAGCAAAAACAGCTCAGGTGCTCTGGAGTGTAAGACATTGGAAATATGTATTATGAACGGACGAATCGAAATTCGAATTATTCGGAACTAAACGTTGCATGTTTGTTCGTCGGTGCCCTGGAGAAAGAATGATGACAAAGATGTATATTTGAAAATCCTAGAAAGCCATGCGGAGAAGTACATTTATCAGCAAAATAACGGTTCCATACACACCGCAAAGGTGGTAAAAGCTTATTTTCAAAACAAATCTCCTGGAAGAGTCCTACCTTCATTGGAGTGGCCGCCACATATCTTTGATTGCAAACCCATTGAGTTCTTGACGTCTGGAAGTAATCTCCAACTGAGAAAGAAGCATTCTGGAATGATGTGCAGGAAGTGCGAATGTTGTGGACGAATCATATTTGGGGCAATTAGTTTTAAGGACAGCCCGTATCTGTCAAGTAAAAAATTAGAGCAAAAGGGAGTTACTTTGAAGAAACATTGTAACAGTATATATTTTACTAAAATATACACTTTTGTCAATAAAGCATTTTAAGTTAATGAGTAAAGTTTGTTTCTTTACAACATTATCTATCTAGTTTATTTTGTTATTTTATTTCTCTTAGGCGAAGTATAAATTACATTGCTTGGCCTTATAAAAGTATACCTATATATAATACTAAAGTTCTCTGCATATCAAATCGTTCGCCAAATCTATCGCCTGCCTGTGTACGTCCGTTGCTGAAGAAGGTACTCTAGAGCCGCATTAACTATCTTCCAACCTAAACTTTACGTCTTCGACCATATTTATATTGATATAAGATTTGGCTAAATTTGGTAGAAACAGAAGTTCACATACCTACAACTTAGAGTCTTGGTATGTGTTCGGTGCCACGGAACGCATACTCCTAAATTAGTGCTTTATAACGTTGTATTATAAGACCTCTATTTTGTCAATTTTTATGGGATATTCGTGTGAATATTTGGAGGCTAGCAAGCAACTTGGTTAGTTCATGCGTGCTCCAAGTGGTTGCCAATATTGTTTTTATACACTAGCTGTATTCCTGTTACACACAAAACCCGCTAGCTGGTATTTGCAGCATTAAAGATGTAGTACCAACACTACCTGTACACACCAACTACACGTAAATGAGCACATTCTTCTTTTCAATATATCAAAGAATTTAAATCAACGATGCCACAAAATTACATAAAAATAATAAGCAATTTACATTATATTAATAACAGTTGAAAGTAAATTATTCCCACAGTTTTGCCAGTTTTACGAAAAAAAAATGTATAATTTTATACGTGGTTAAACCAATATTGCAAAGACTAAAATTTGCTAGATTAAAACGCCCTTCCCACTGTGTACATCCGTAATATGATCCAATATACAACGTTTGAAAATATATACCTATATTTTTCATACAATAAACGTCGTAGATACGTGATAAACATTTTAATTTAAAAGAGTTTATCGTGGTTTACGCCGTGACTTACTTACTTAGTATATAACAAACAACCACGTGACGCCAATGCGACAACCGACACATAAACCATTTAGCGCAAACCTTCCCCTATTATTGCCGTTACGTACATCCCTCGTCGTCCGCTATTGTACGGCGTCGCGTTGAATGCATGCATGCGAGGAGCTATTCGGACCATCCTTCATCTCCTACCGCCTTCCTTCTTGAAATTAAGCCGTTCGCTTGACGATACGTGTATGTACGTACGTTTGTGTTTGTTGCAGACTTACCAGAAGGCAGCATCAGTCAGCTGGAAGTGGTAGGTTCGAGGGTGCCCGCCCTCGAAGCCGAAAGTCTGGCCGGATGCCAAGTGCACTCGCTAACCCTCTCCAACAACCACCTACAGCATGTGGCGGAACGAGCTTTCAGGTTCGTATACCGCAACGCTAGTTTTATTACGGGCTTCTGGCTCTTTTTCTCTTATCCTACTTCGTTTGTTTCTGTTTCCCTTATGTCAGGAAAGCATCGATGTGCGCGTTGCAATTCGGAACAGTACGAAGCTAACATTTTAATAACAAGGCAAACAAGGTGAATTGGACGATTGAACCTCTGCAGATTTCTTAAGATTTCGGAATAAAATGTGATATTTACATGCCTATGATTCAGAAAGTGCTATATGCTAGAAAATGTTAAGTGAATGCTGTACGCAAAAAGCAGTTGAACCCAAAGTTGATCCACGTCCAATGCGAAGAAAATAAACTTTTAACTCCGTATAACTTCGTTGAGATATTTTATAATAATGTACCGTATATGTTAATATTCATAAAAAAGAACTTCCAAACTGTCAACGAAGTGATATGTATAAACATAAATGAGCACAAACAGAATACAAATTTAAATTTATATGTTATATACACTTTGGTTGGAAACAATTCAAACAACGGGAACACTGCACTATGTATGCCTGTAATTCCATCTTCCACTATTTGGTTAAGATTTTCATATTACCGTTTCTCACGTCACATTTGTTATTTAAAAAGATTGTTACTGAACTGTTACACCGATGATTTATTATACCAGAAAGGACACCTTCACAGACCTAACTTATAATAACAGTGATTCGGAACATAACAAACACGTTAAATACTTCCCATTTATAACCCAGAACTTAAGCCTGTTACTTGCAATTCCAAAAGCTGCCAAGAGAGTGACCTACAAAATTTAAAAACCAATATTTCAATAACGAAATCTTGCAATCTAAAATTTTATGGCCTGCTATCAACTTAAATCTGGGAGCTCCCAAGTGCAAAATATTGCTCCAAAATTGTAATTTGGAGGATTTAGTCAATACACTTAATAACGGTTTTGTTGATTTTAACCGTAGATATTTATCAGGTAAGCGATAATATTTGTTCCTTCGCAAGCATTATTGCGACTTTATTTGCAGTTCCTGTAAGTGAAGATGAATTAATGTCATCCATAGAAGTTTCAAAAAACAAAAGAGTTTCGGGTGTCGACGAAGCACCGTTACATTTAATAAGATTATGCATTTCTTTAAATTCCAACCCGTTCTATCACATAATAAATTCTTCATTTCAGGCTGGTATTTACCAAATAAATTGAACGTTGCTCTTGTCATACTAGAATTTGAAGAAGACCATTGTAATCAATTGGGCATTTATATACATTGATTAATCTTCTAGCAAACTTCTCTAAAATATTAACATAATAATATAACATTTAATTTCACACGTAATTAATTTATTTAACAGACAAAATTTATTTAATAACACATTTTTAGGGAGTGGTCTCTGTGTATATCGAAGTAAGGCGTTTGATAGTGTTGTACACCCAACTAATCTCCTATGATATACACAGAACTGCAAATCTTTTGATTAAATCTTACCTTAACAATAGACAAAGTTGTGGTTTGTTAAAATAAATACTAAATCCGTGTTTTCCGAGTATCTCAGGAAAGTTTGTTACATTCTGTGCTGTTCAACATCTATCCGAGTTACGTCTGTAATGTAATCGACAATATAAATCATTTACTTATTCACGATGGAAGGAAGAATGCGCATTTTAAGAGATGTATTGTAGCCAGCAACGTGAACTACGTGAATCTTATCTATTAATACATTTTATTTCTTCCAATATCATCGTTTTGTAATTGGTGGTTTTTCTTCTTCAAATATCTCTGTCTCGTACTGTTTAGTATCTGCCAAATTTTCTATTTCATATATATTTCGTATCTTCTGCTCTTTATCCGTTATTTCAATCGAAACATCTTTGAACTGGATTAAGCTGAGAATGTTGATGGCTGTCTAGATTTGAACTAGATTTTTTCAAGAAACTTATTATTTTGGGCAACTTCAATTATTTTTTTGCTAATTGCCGCTTCATTTTATCGCTCCACTTGTTAAGCTCTGGGATTTCATTACCTATCAAATGTTTTCGAGGTTTGATAATTACTGTGTTCGCGTCTTCCAATTTTCTTTTGCGGATCAGTATACAGAATATGAAGCAGCCTCTTGTAAGCAAATAATCGTATGCGCCCTCTACGAGAACACACCGAAAAGTCTTCAAATATGGCAAAAAATATTTATAGAGTATGATGGCATACCACATATAGAATTAGATAATGCGTGAGCTGCGTTTTAGTACCGATAATTATTTTTAGTTTTAATTACTAATTATGGAGTGATATAATAGAGTAGCGATCTTCAGAAGTTTCAGAAAAGACCTAGATGTCTAACCTATTCTTCTGTAGATCCACAAGGTACAGGGCTTGGAAGAAATAACTAAAGCTTTTAAAGCATTTAAAAATATTTTACCGCTCTCACTTACATATATAAAAAAAAACATTTTCACAAATGTCTTTTAACAGTGTTCGTCCGTGTATCTTTCACGCTTGACCGGATATTTCGGAGGAGACCTTAATTAAATTAAAGTGCAAAGCATTGTGTGCATTCGCCTTCGCGCGGATTGCGATAACCATAACTATTACCTATCTACTACCTATGCCTGTATGTATATAGCACGTATGTACATATATATGCGACAAACATCGTAATCGTATCGTCCTACATGTTACGTTTCGCATTTTCGTGCAATTCTACTATCTGATGCGCGTATGTCGAAATTTCAAATTAAATTCTACACGGCGTGTTTGTGCCCACGCTGGTATACGGTTAAACGGACAATGCATAACGTGGATAGTTATACAAATGTCAGGGTATAGTGCATTTCATGATATAACGACCCCACATTTTGTAGTATAATAAGGTTATCTGCAATAAATTACAGAAACTACATAAAATTAGGGAATACATTAATTAAATTTGGATTTTTTTTGAAAAAATGCTTGAACAGGTCAGCTTTATATTTTAAAAATGTATATTATTGCATTAAATTTCCCCCATATCTGGTTTTCAGGTAATGAGGTCATCGACAATTTTTGAAATGACAACTTGACGTTTCACGAACAACTGCGGTTCGCATTTTCAAAGGTACTATCAGTAAACACCTAGTGACACGGCGGACCCCGACAACTGTTACGACCATGACAAACGGCAGTGAAAGTCTTAGTAACTATGCGACATTTATAGATTTACCAAAGCTGCGAAATAAGAAGATAGTCGTGATAACACCACTTATACAGATGGGAAGAACATACATATAAATTACAGCTTATTACACAATATGTTCTTACACAATTTCATGATAGCGTAGCCGTTGAAAAAATAGTTCATGGAGTACATCTTCGACGGGGGTTTTGGAAATTAAACAAGGTGCTGTGAAACGTTTCAAGGATAAAATTGGTACATTTAATTGTGTCATGCAAAATAACGTACTCGCTTCATTCGTGTTGCTATGGAAGTTCTACAGTTGTTAAACCATAATTTTATTAACGAAGTTAAACCCCATATCACTAGTACCGACGAAAGCAACGTATACAACACCGATGAGATTGAATTTAATCTAGAAATACACATTGTGCAGATTGAAAACTGTTTGTTGAGGTTGCAGATTTAAAAGAGTTCTCACGCGACTAACATCATTTTCGGCGACAATAAATTCCACTACCGAAATGTTCTCGTTAGACTTAATTGTGAGGGAAACCTTTAGGAGACAATATATCTACCAAGTATATTACTCTGCATATTTTTTTTTCTTGACTACTTTTTCTAATGCATTTCCAACCTCTCCAAATTATGCATTTATTTTTTCCAGATTAGGGGTTCTTACATAATTGTTCGTATTATTACATTTCATATTTTATATGTGACTTATTTATTAAACAATCCCGAAGGATGAGGCCAGGACATTACATAGGCATAAAGTATATGGTCAAAAGTTTCACGTACTTCTTTAGTACACCCGCGGAAAAGTTCAGGGGCGCTGCTCATTTAGTTTTAGACACAGCCGATATACAAAAACTCTTTTTTATCAATAATTCTAGTTTTATTGTTGCGTTTTTGTTTATGGTTACTATCAACATAATTTACTTTGTTGTTGTTTCCTTAGTGCTTTTTAAATTTTGTTTTAGAAAGTATATTCAAAAGAGTAAGTTTGTGTATAATTACGTTTTTAGTATAGGACCTGTTGATATATATAGTTTTCAATTGATAGGTGTCCATCCAAGTAAATTGGTAACTATGTTTCACAGGTATTGCGGTAAACTCCACTCCATACAAATTAATAATTATTCGTAACACAGCGTTTCAAGAGCACGTGAACTCCTATTGTCAACCGACTGAATGTAAAAATGTATCGCACATGCAAAATTTCCAAACAAAAAGGAATATCGAAATGATGTTTAAAGAACATATTAGGCACTATTATTTCTACAAACCGGAACTATCTACCCTGGCAGAGCATATGGTAGAATCTGGAATTTAAATCTTAAGCTACTTAAAAATGTAAATTCGTATAGAGAACTAGAGTACGAAACGATATTTATAAGAAAGAGCAGAAATTTTCCGAATAGGGAACTAGTTCCAATTGCACACTATAGCCCCTGCTTTATTTATTATCATAGTGCCTTGTTAAAGATACTGTACATTCCTTCCTTTCTCTAAAGGATATAAGACGTCCGGGATCACCCATTAGGTTGTAAAATGTTATTTATTTTAAGAACTCTTACATTTTCACATTCAGTTGGTAACACTGTTGACAATGGGAGTCCACGTATATACTCTTGAAACGTTGCGTTTCAAGTAATTATTAATTTGTATGGAGTGGAGCTTATTGCAAAGCCTGTGAATTATACAACCACACAGTCTTTGCAATTGTTGTGCTAACTATGTAGTGGTGGAAAATGAAAACAAGTTATTCGGAAACATATTATAACTATAGGATTTAATTTCATGTATGTTCAGGGATGTCTCAATATTCACACTGAGCGGTGCAGAGATGTAAACGGGAGGGTTACTTTACTTTCCACACATTTTCTAATCCAACAAAAGGTCCAGAACAATTCATATTGTACATTGAAGTTTATCAATACCATTGCAAAAACACATCATATAGCATATTTCTTATTGCATCATGAAATACACAACAAAAATCTGCAAGAATCGTAATATTCAAGTATATGTTAATTCTAATTTAACAATTGTTTTTACAAAATGTAATGCGCATTGCACTGTAACAAAACAAACCAGATTCTTCAATTATCCTCATATTCGGCTGATATTTCATCCAAAAACGCCTTGGATGGTTAAGCAATCGGGATCAAATAAAATTGATGAACATAAGTTCTGTTGGTGGATAATGCAGTGAAGGACTATCAAATCATCTTTCCGCACATTTAATTCAGTTGCTTCTTCTTACAAAATTCCGATAAAGCCTTTACGTAAGCCGACCATAGAAGGTGCATATCCAATTGAGCCGTGTCAGACAAATTAGTGCTGTCGTCTAATGCTATGGAAAGTGATTCAAAACCAGCCATACGGTCAAAGTTGTTTTTATATCATTACCCATCATTTCTATACGTCGGACAACAGTTCGTCTTGACAAACTATTTTTTTCAAATTCATTTTTCTTTTCAGGACGCAAAACACTGCAAACCTCTAACATACACCCCTTGATAAAATCTCCTTCGGCAAATGCTTTTAATGACTATGCCAATTTTGAACTAACTATAAAACTAGCTTTCACAACATTATGAAGTTGTGTTTTTTGTTTATGAAACATTTGCTACTGTTTTTCCAAATTTGCGGCAAACTTCTGGATATTGTCTTTCCTTATTTGTCCTGCCAATGAGTGCAGCATAGGATGCTTAGTTGAGTAATGCCTCTTTATATTAAATTCCTTCATCACTGAAATGGATTCATTACACGGCAGACAAATAGGCTTACCATTGTGCAAGATAAAAAAGAATTCTTCGGTCCTTTTTTCTTGAAACTGGCGACCCCTTGCATCTACTTTTCGTTTCTTTCTACCAGACATCATTTTCGTTTACATTTCGTTCGATAAACTTGACAAACTAACAAGATATAATTAGTAAGCACACAAAATCACAAAGCAAATTGACGGCACCAGCAGTTCGTTAAGATATCGCTTGTCGAAGTTATCACCTCGGTAGCTCAAATAGAACTCAACTATGGTTCGGGCCATCCACCCGCTTATATAGGCAAAGTGAAGGAATGATCTAGAATCGTCTAGGGTAGAACAATTAAGAAGCAATAGTCTTTTTTCGCGCCGCCAGTGATTCCCCAGGAGCAAGCCGCAAACCCCATATCACTCGATCTTCCTCATTTGGAGAGAGTATGAGTAAGTTGTGTAATATTTGTTTGATTGGGTTCTTCAAAATATTTCGCGGCCCGGATCAAATCTTACAGCGGCCGGTTGTTGTCCCCATATGTTTTACATCAGCTTCTGTTCAGAGTATTTTATGGATGAGATAAGTTTAAGCTTATTTATACACTCAAATGAGAATAAATAGGTTGAAATGTGCATTTGTAAAAATTATATTTATTTATTTTGAATTATTTGTACTGACAAACACCTCATCTTAAAATTATATGTAAGTAGGTTTTGTAATTTATTCAGCAGCTCTAATTCCATAAGCGAATCAATATATGGTAAAACAAGCTATACACGGATACAAAGTAATAGTAATAGTGCACGTAATTGGTAAAGCACCGTGACATAGGAAACCTTTCGTAACCAGGTTAAAACGTGGAATCGCTATTGTCGGAATAGTTTCCATAGGGAAATATCCTTTTGTGTTTATTAGAAAGTTTTTTACGTTTAGAATATTAAAAGGGCCGTTAAACAAACGAACGCTAGGAAAATTGCTTTGTAAATAGAACAAAAAAGATACTAATAATGTAAGAATATAACAAAGAAATACTAAAAGAATTTAATACTCTTTCAAAGCGTACGTGTCCGTCTCTAGTGAACAATATAAACAGAAATTATGTATGGCAAGTGGAAGTTTACAGAGTTATGTTATCGTTTCATAGAACATTAAATGCATGAACTCAAATAGATTTATACCAAGAAATCTATAATTCATGAGAGCTTCGGGCAATCATTTTACATTCTAAAACATAAAATATTAAGACCAGTAGAAGCAATGGTGCTTTACGATGTTAATTTATTACTACATAGAAAATGTTCCTTCCACAACTGCTGCTCTGACGCATGTACTCAAACATCCTTGAAGGAATGTGGCATAAATATCATACCTTCAATTAAACTTTCATTTAGAGTAGCCTGTGATTTTTATTTAAATTTGGGAACACTATTTCGAAAATCAAAATATTATCTCAATTATTTAGTTGTGAGGTTAATCTTATCTTGTTTTCTTTTTTTAATCCTACGTCCTTTATACCTTGCGGTGTCGGACTGCTATTTTCTAATTTTTGTCTTCCACAGTTGCCTGTTGAGAACCAATTGTTTGAATCCATTCGATACTTCTTTTTTCTAATATTCTATACATTTGTCCTTTTCAGCTATTTTAGGGTCTACCTACCTATTTTTGCCCTCTGTTTTGGTTTCGAAAATCTTCTTTGTTATTCGATCTTCTTCCATTCTGCGTATATGTCGAAGCCATTCCAGTTGCCTCTCCTCTATGATTATTTCTATTGGCTTGATATTTTGATTACTAGTGATTGTCGTGTTTCTGATCTTGTTACTCCCTCTATTCTTCTTAAGAGTCTTATTTCCATGGCTGCTTTTGATTCTAAGAAGAAAGAAAAAAGAAAGAGAAGAAAAAGGGAAAGGTGAGATCTAACCTTTCTCTTTTTCACAGGTATAGCAGTAAACTCCACTCACACAAATTAATTAATTATGCGGAACGCAGCGTTTCGAGAGCACGTGGGCTCCCATTGTCCGCATAATTAATTAATTTGTGTGAGTGGAGATTACTGCTATACCTCTGAATTGTACATCCACACAGTCCTTGCAATCGTCACTTTCTCTTTTTCTTCTTTTTCTTTTTTCCTTCTTTCTTCTTTCCCATTTTTTCTGTCTCTCTTGCTCTTTTCACCCTTTCTTTCTTTTTCACCACCCCCCACCTCTCATTGTTCGTCTTCTTTTTATAACTTTTTCTTTTTATTTCTTTCTCCTTTTACTGGCCGTGGAAGCATACGTATTCATTTCACGTATGAAGATCTTGATGGAATTATCCATGAAATTATAGAACCACTTACAATTTCTGTTGAAGGCGGCAGTGATAGTGATGACTCGATTTCATCAGATTAAATTAAAAAATCTTTAAACAGTTTATAACGCTAAATATTCTTATTAACTTGGTCAGTTCTAATTTTTAAATAATTGTCATGCATTGCTATAATTAAGCCATTTTCAACTCTATTGCGTATTATACAAATACATAAAATGTTATCTATATAATGACATGTAGTATTTAAACTTTTTTCAACAAATAAAGGAAATATATTTTCTAGTGGAATTTATTTAGTTTCATGTGTTGTAACTACCACATTTACCATTCTGTTGTCTTAATTGTAGAATTCTCTCTGAAGAATCCATGAACAGTTTTATTTGGTACAGATTTTATATTTCAGATATACAGACTCAAATTTGAGTTTACCGCATAAAATTGATTCCACAAATTTATAGGTTGTAATTTGGGCTGGGGATCTGTTCAGAATGTTGTCTTCCTCTTTTTGGAATAAAGTATAAGGATATAATAGTAGCTGAAAACAAATTTAAAAATGCTTAACTAAATTATACTCTACGTATAGAGATTAGAATTCCGAAAACAAAACTTTAGTAGATCAAAAAGTTTGATGCGATAAAAAGGAACGTAACAATACATAAACAGCAACCCTCCTATAAAATAATGTAGAACAGACGCTTTAAGAGAATAGTTCAAATGAATATATTTGTAAGGTTATACATAATACAATATCTACAGTTTGAAAAATGTTTGTTGCTTTTAAATTGAAAACTAACAATGCCATGTTTTCCAATCTGGAAATATCTCATCAGCGTCGAATTTATGCTTTACACGGCCTACATTCGAGCATTCATTGTAATATAATTAAACGGCATAAAGCATCGCCTATTGTTTTGTATGTAAATGTAGCAACAATACGAATGCATGTACTGTGTTGGCTCGAACATAAGTTGGACTATTTTACTAACGACATACGTACGTCGAATAGCTGCCCCGGACTTTGGCAATAACAATTTTCTGTTTGCGCTTCATTAAAGTTGATAATGTGTCAGTACAGCAATTAAACTGTCAAAGTTTTGACGTCGCACAAAACGAGCAAATTGCGACACCACAAAGGCAGCGGTTTCGCAATTGATTGTCGCATAATATACAGGTAAAATCGATAATTGGTTTCCGTTTTCCGGCAAAATATGAGTACTTAGAATGTATACAACTCAAACAAATGTTCGGAGAATATTACAGGAACAACAACGATAATCAAAATTTCCGGCCGTTCCAAATAATATTAATATTTAATCTTATTTCCGGAGTAATAGCCTGTAAAGTAGCCTCCTTTGCATGAATTTGCAGCAACGATTGGTGTGATTATGCCACGAATTAAATGAAACTCATAAATTTTGCACGATTTAATGGAAGCTTTCGCCGTGGGTGCTCAATCCTTGCAAAACCACCCACTGCAAAAGCACTTCGGGGTGAAAGTACTGGTTCCTGCAGCACACTACAGCATAATGCATCCGCCCGGTGGGCTGGTAGTAGGATTGATGTAAACGATCGATTTATTATTCATATTTTATCGTCTGCGTTTTGCTCTAAATGGCAGGGATTAAGCTCCTCAAATGTTCAATAATAAAGCATGATAAACGAAGCAATAGCATGAAAAGTATATTAAACAAACCATAACGAGCTGCACTTTAAAAATATGTACTGTTCTTGGACATAAAATTAGCATCACCAGCAAATTGTGGCAACTTCGTATACAAAGTAAGTGGGGAACGATTTTTCTGTACTAGTTTATTCATAATTATTAAAGTAACCATCTAGATCGCTTAGGATTTGATACGATCTTTCTATAAACTAATAGCAGTTTTTGAGATTCTATATAATAATGGTAGCTTTTAGTTAGTGTATATATACTAGGGCGACCTGAAATGTTGCCGCAGTCGACAAGAAAAATACGGTGCTGGTGTGGTTCTTATTTTTATTTTTCGATGTAGTGTCCCCGAAGATCAAAACGGTACCCCAGCCTCTTCAAGTCGTCTGAAAAGTAGGATGTTTCGAGGTCCACAAATCAGCCATCTGCAGCGGTGACGACCTTCTCGTTTGAGGCAAATCTCTTTCCTCCCGGTGATTTTTACAGGTTTGGGAATAGGAAAAAGTCGCTGGGGGCTAGGTCCGGTGAATATGGAGGTTGAGAGACTAATTCGTAGCGCAACTCTTTCAATTTGGACACGACGAGGCGGGATGAATGAGCCGGTACATTGTCGTGCTAGGATCACACCTTGGGAATCCCAAAAATGGACGCAATGATCTCTCCGGCCGATGGAACGGTCTTTGTTTTCTTCGAAGCCGATTCGCCCGAAAAAGTCCACTGTTTCGACTGTTCCTTGGACTCCGGTATGTAGTGGTGGATCCAGGTCTCATCCACGGTTATGAAACGCATGAATAAATCCCTCCTCCGAAACAGTCACCCGACTTCGTTTTTGCTCCGGTGTGAGCAAACGCCGAAAGCTTTTTCATACCCAAAACTTCGTGTAGAATATGGCCAACGCGTTCTTCTGAGACGCCTGTTGTCTCTGCTATCCCTTTCAACTTCAATCGGCGATCGGCTAACACGACATCACGAATCTTGTCGATCATTCCATCGTTGGTAGCGGGTTATAGGCGTCTACTGTGTAGTTCATCATTTGTACTTGTGCGGCCACGTTTGAACTCGCTCACCTAGAAGCTGATGGTCGAAAATGATAGACTACAGCTGCCATGAACCTCTAGCAAAATGTTTCGAATTTTCGTGGCTGTTTTCCCAGCCAACCAGAAGTACTTTATCACTGCACGAAATTTGATTTTATTCATTTTTGCGAAACCGCCTAACTTGCTACACAAAACACACTCTTAAACAACAACTATTGACAGTAGACGTCTGAAATTTTGACGATTGCCATAAAAAAGGTTATCTATGCCGACCAATGAAACTACTTCAACATTCGTGTGACATCTCTTGCCGGTTGCGGAAACATTTCAGGTCGCCCTCGTAAATTATACACCGACTTTATTTCTCGATGCTTTATCATACATTCACATTTTTCGTTAATTTTCCCTTATTGGTATATTTCCACAAGAATACCATACTTTTTCTTTAAATCCCATACATTTCCAGGTTAATCCAATAACAGCAAGATTTTTGAGTTTAGTTGGAACCTATAAGAACTAAAAACTTTTAAATCGGTCATCCATAACCTGTAACAAAGAGTAAATTAAGATACCGTTCGCAATACACTTAGGAGTTTTAAATTTAAAGACTCTAGTATCAGTTCGATCTATGAAAAAAGTTCAACGTATTATTCTACAAATAAATTTTATTTCAAAGTAGTCTTCGAAATTATAGTTATATCTTGTTAATTAAATACATAATACAAGTTTTGTTAGGTATAAGTTATTTGAACCACGACAAATGTCAAAAGCATAAAACGAATTTTTTTAACTGAATGAAATATGTTTATTTGTAACAAACAAGTAAAATTTTATAAAAATTGTTGAAAGTGGCCTCCATCTTGTTGGAGACATTTTGCACATCTTCTTCTAATAGAGGAAAAACCGTTTTTTGGGATCATTTCGTCAATTTCGTTAATTTCATTAATTTTACCTTGATTTATTTTACGTGGCTAAAATGACCGTTTATCAAGGCCAAAAATAAATCTGATTTAAAGGTCTGATCGGATATCTGTACCCAATAAATTGAGTTCTTTAAGAGAGGCCATAAAGAGAAGTCACAAGATCTTGGAGGTTCATGTTTGGTGTTTATACCTATCAACCGATTTTGAAAAAATGCTGTAGCATATTCAATGTATCACTGTATGTGCTCTAGCGCCGTCTTGTTGAGAAAAATCCCTTATTTCTTCTCCATTAAGCCGTTCGATAAATAACATAATAATTTCTTGCCAATACTTTTCTCTTGTTAATGCACCGTTAAAAAAAAATAAGGTCCATAAGGTTTAGACATAAAGATCTTGTGGTTTCACAGTAGTCCACATCCTCATATTTTGTGAGTTAACGTATAAAAACCACTGATTAAATGTTGTTCTTCTACGGTAGTCTCTTGATAACAGATTATGCGATATGGAAATAAATGTAAGTTCTTCTTCAAAATTGTATGGCAGGTGCCGTTTGATACACCCACTCGTTGTGATAATATTCGTATAGATGTTCCAGGTGTATCATTTATAATTCCTCTTACATTGCCAACTAGCTCTTCCGTGCGCTTTTTCAGCGGACCACTACCTCCTTTCTGTTTAACATTTCCTGATTCCTTGAAAACCTTAATGCAATATTTAAGTGTGTGCTGAATATTACTGTAATCAAAGACGAAGTTGGAAAATTTATTTCTAAATTTCTCTAAACAATCTTCAAAAGAATACTGCCATTGTCCGTCAATCCTACATTCGTTTCGAAAATAAGATGCAACCATGAATGATTTGTGTTGTATAGTAAAAACCATTTTAAATCAATTTGAAATTACAATACAACTTTAATGCAACTGAAAATAATACAAGTTACGACAAAGGTTTTTTATTGGAATGGACTATCACGGGTAAAGCGATGAAATTGTCGACGTATAGAAAGTGCCAAATCTTGAAACCTCATTTACCTAGTTATTCCTAAAATATATTGCCGATGTTGAAAAGTTCCAATCGATAAACAACTAAACAAACTAGAGTTATAAAACCGCATGTTTATAGCGATGTTCCCCTGCGTAAGAAAATACGATAGGTACATTGCAACAGGGAATAAGTATTGGCAAGGGAATTGTCGAAGATCAGGTAGTGCAAGCAAAGAACTTTATGTTACGAATTTTCGTCGAATCATTCTACGAACTATTTGAAGAAACTCAGTAAAGTTTTATTGACATTCAAAGGAAAGAAACATACACTTTCATCGGGATATATTTTCTTTAATTGCATTAAAACGTAAAGTTACAATAATACCACACATATATTTATTTATTGCCCCCACTTATGAATGCTACATAAGTAGAAAACACTATTTTTTGCATGAACATGTATTTTTGCAATAGAAAGATGAAAATAAAAGAACTTAACAAGAACGCAAAACTAAAGTAGGTAAATATATCATACCTAATATAAAATAAAAAACGAAAAATAAAATAGAGAGTGTGCCAATGATCATTGCAGTAATCAATGATATCTAAAAAGGAAGAAGTTGGATAAATCAAAAAAATGTGTAGAACTCCTAATACCCACAAAAAATTCAGTGAATAACAAGAATAAACAAACCGCTTATTACCAAAAAAAAAAAGGGGAGCCTACCATTTTGTGGAAAGATCAATAATGCATTAGTTTGGCGACCTCAACGAATTCAGTAAATTTTGACATTAAAATATCTTGAAGACTCGGAATTCTTTACATGTCATAACTTGTTACGGACACAAGCGTACAGAGGGCATGAGGAATGACAGGACAAACACTCTGTCAAATTAACAACTAATGCAACTGGAAATAGTACAAGTTACTACAAAAGTTTTTATTAGAATGGACTACCAGACGTAAAATATATTTGAACGCTTTATGTTTATATATATATTGTAATGATATAAATTGTTGTCCTTTATTTACCAATGATTTTCTTCTATAATTTTACTAGTTCACCTATTGCAGATATATTTTTCGTCACTGTTTGGTGCACGCCGTTAATTTTTATTTTGGTTGATGTTAGAAGTTGGAGGCGAAGTACCGTTAGTACTCCCTCTTTATGAAATTTTTAAACACAGATATTCAATCTGTACAGGTTTCTTTAAAAAGTTTTACAGATATCTACTTTGGGTATCCTTTAATAACTAATTATACACAATTTTTCTTGTTTAAAAAGAAAAGAGTTCCTTAAACGACACTTGCAGAGCAGACGTAAACTTTACTATCGTTCATCTTATATATCGCTTTTCGTAAACATATTTCTTATGTAAATAAATTTTTCTAAATTTCATCTTTAAAAGACGTTTAATATACAGTACTCACACATTTTAATTACATTGTATGAATATGCATTATTCCGAAATTGTACTCGTAATCTTCTAAATATCTCGTACGACGAAAGGATAGCACGACTGGCAATTTCCTTTATAATATCACACATGTCGAGTATGTGGGTGTATACTGAGTGGCCTACCATACAGGCGTACAGGCGAACCAATGCGTTGCCCTGGATATAAAACAAAAGTAGAACAGACAGATGAAGATCGGGAACAAAATTGAGAGATGTTGGCATTTTTTTTCTCCTAAGAAAGAATAAGTCGTTATTTTTCTCATATAACTCCGTAAAATTATAAATATCTTCGTATTATATTATTAGTATGTTACTAATAATGTGTAGCTTTAATTTAGTAATGGCATCAATGTATATACTGTTAGTTCCATTAGTATCTATACTAGGAAGTTGATCGTTGTTACAATCATACATTACATCAAATATTTAGGAAAAGAAAAATTAAAAATAGGTTCTGGGAAACAAATAATATTATACAATCATAAACATGAATATATATTACAGAAAAATGTACAAACACATGTCATATTTTCAAATTACAATAGATTACACACTAAATATAACTTAAATTACAAATGTATGAAACGAAAAAAGTATGTGTCCTTCACAAAAAGAACTACTTCAAAATAATATTCTTTTCGTAATTCCTTTAGTTGCAGAAAAAAAACATAACAACAATATGTAATCGTTAAAAAAGCAAAATGTGTTAGCAAGACTTGACAATAGTACTCATAGTAATTTCTCATCATTCAACTTAATCTACTAATATCAGAAAAACGACGGTTACATAGCTTTTAGAATTAACGAATTTCCATAGTCTTATCCATAAAACGGAACTTCTATGGATTAAGGGACACACAGAGATAGTCGGTAATGAAACAGTGGATACGTTTGCCAAATTACAATGTACTCTATTTGAAATCTAGATCATAAGCGTACTCAGTTCAACAAATACTTCGTAGAAACTCACAAGGGCAACTTCAACAAAGCCTTGCAACTTACTCCTTCAAAATATCCTTGGTTTAATGGCGTATCATCTATAAGTTTTGTTAAAACTATGTCGACTTTGTTTAAAATTAAGCTACGAGATCACTTGTACATATGAATGTGGGGAAACAGGATCAGTGAAACATTTAATTATTATACTTGACACATAATATGTCAAGTATAATAATTACCGCTCGATTTTTAAAATAAATGAGTCAAGGTCAATGATCAATCCTTTCAATTACTTTATTTTAGTAAGGTCTCGTAACATAGAAATCTATAAAGAAATATATTCATTCGTAGTTAGAAATGAAATTATTGTTAGAGTGTTTGTGTAATGAAATGCCCATTTATCCTTTGTTTGAAGCCACATGTGGGTTCCTTTCTGCCGTGGTTCTATTTTGTTTGTGTGTAGTACATTTCAAAAAAGTTTGAGATTTACTTTAATTCAGTAGTAAAGCATGCCTAGTAATTTTAGGTATTATAGTTAAAAATATGTATGGGTATCATGTAATAAAAATATCCATGCGATCGATGAAAATCTATTTTCTAATAATATTTTCAATTTCATGGCACCCTTGACAAAAGCGGACACGGAAATGCGTCTTATTTCGAAAAGTACACGCTGCGTAATACATATAATAGCCTCCTCAAATTTTAATATTTACTAATAATTCATGCTTTCTCCCATATCTCCCAACAGCTTTCGCCAATTACAGGGAGCATTGACTAATAATAAATTATTATTGCATCTAGATCCATGGTACGTCTTAAGATATTCGCTTTTAGTATTCACAATGGAGTGAGGAAAACTACAGAAAACCCCAACTTTGAGAAGTGACAAACTGTGTATCCAGACTGATAACTACGCGCGCTAGGCATTGAGCCATTATCCCCTATACATACACGCATAAGGAAACACTTTCTCTAAAAATTTTGAGACGTGCATGTTTTAATTTAAACGTTTTTATGAAGTATTGGTTATGATATCAGGCCATAGATTCTTATATAGGCATTAGCTATGATAATAGTAAGTAAAATGAAAATGTTATGTAGGATGTTCCAAACTGCATATCTAACTGGAAAATTTCCATTATTAAAATGGCACTTCCTATTTTTAATCAATTCTCCGTACTCTACTAAAAAAATACCAGAAGGAAAAAAGCAGAAAATGAAATTAAAAACAATCTAAAATATTGTTAGTCTTGCGCTTGAATGAAAAACGGGATTAAAAAGACTTGGTGACTTGCCTAATACTGTTCACAGCGTCATTGATGAAACATGTCCCATGCCTTCAACCATTGCTGAAGCATTCCAGAGTTTCTTTATTTCTGCGTACAATTCGGTAAATCATCGCTGAAAACCATTAATTCCTCATTAATTAATATTAAGTATATTGCCGAATTCAAAGTCATGCATTTATTAAAAATATTAAAAATTTAATTTTCCATTATTAATTACATGCCCGGTTTTATGCTTGCCCATAGAAAAGACGAAGCTGGTAACTCGATCCATTGCGTTTATTAACAATTTTGCAATTTTGTTTTTGAAATTTGTTATATATAATATATCCTTTCCATATTCAAACCTTTCTTATCTGAACACCAGGATGATTTCGTGTTTACCTAATAGTTCATGAATTTAGCGCACAAATCCTATACTGTCAATTAAAATATAGAGTAATTCATACAATAAACATGTACATAACGTATTGCGGTCTGCAGTCTACATGTGTACATATAAGTTTATTATAATACCAAACAATTTACTCTGTTTTAATGCTATAAAAAGGCAAGTGAAGCGTAGCGTTGAAAATTAAATTAGTTCAATCGATCTCGAATAACTAATTTTAAATAATGCCCAAAATGAATACTCGCGCAAAGGAACCACTGAAGCGAAAATTAACCTTTCCCAACGCAACAAAATCACACGCGATAATACATTCGACTGCTTCGATTCAGCCAACCGAAATTTTCCAAAACAATAGGTATAAATCGTAGGTTATCATTTACACGTGTCAGTACTAATTAGCGATATACTTTTTTAATTCGCGTGGGGGAGCCGAAATTTACGCAAAGGTTGGAGCGAAGACCTTATCTTTTACGTTAATATTGCGTGGTTCGGACAGGTCCTAATATGCCGTGCTTTATTTTTTACAAGTTTTACCCCTGCGGTATGAAATTGAAATGTATGTATTACAATAATTAAAACAATGTTAGGATAATCGCTATCGCGAAGTAATGTACACTATTGAAGCTATACAAAATAAATCAACCGAAAGACTTGAGCAATAAGTTTTTAGGTAATGATAAAATTACAATTTCCTTGCAATTACCAACGTAATTAAATTACCGAAGAAATATCGGTCTCGGACGGGACTCGAACCCAACATCTTTACGTGTCTGACGTAACGTGCTAAACCTTTGCACCACAAGACCATTGAGTTCAAGTCGCTTTAAATATATTTTAATTGTTTTGTTTTATTTTAATTTGTTTAATATTAATATTAGTATTAATATAGATGTTAGTTTAACTGTTACGCATTTGCCGTTTAATAATATAGTGTCCGTGAGATATTACGATATATCTACTGGCATTGTGACATCTAGGGGGATTTAAAGCGAGTTTAGCTCGGTGATCTTGTAGAACAAAGGTTTAGCACATTACGCCGGAGACATAAAGATGTTGGATTCGGGTTCCCTCCGAGACCGATGTTTATTCGGAAATTTAAATACGTTGATAATTGCAAGGAAATTGTAATTTTGTCATTACCAATGCCAACGGAGGCTTAGTATTGATATTCATATTAATATTATTATTAATATGGTTAGTTTAACTGTTACTTACTTGCCGTTTAAGAATATAGTATCCATGAGATATTACGATATATCTACCGGTATCGTGACATCTAGGGGCATTTAACGCGACTTGAACTGAAAGGTCTCGTGGTACAAAGGTTTAACACATTACACCGGAGACGCAAAGATGTTGGATTCGGGTTCCCTCCGAGACCGATATTTTTTCGGTAATTTAATTACGTTGGTAATTGCAAGAAAATTGTAATTTTATCATTACTAATGCCAACAGTGGTTTAGCATTGATATTCATATTATTATTAGTATTAATATGGATGTTAGTTTAGTTTTTGGGTAACTTACCATAAACTGTATGCTAACACTAAAGTTACGCGACCGCTTACATTATTTTTTAATGATGTGCAGGTGCTTAAATTCTAATTTGTTCGCAAGCGCGAAAGAGCCCACTGTAATTTTAGCGTTTACGCTATTTTAGCGTAGGTTTCTTATTATTCGCAGGAGTATTCTTAATTTCTTCTATTAATACGGGTGTGGACAAGCGAATTTCTCGTTTTTAACAAATTTACTGACTTCTTTTATTATTTTGATCAACTGTTCAATTATTGCTGATAATTTCACTGTAGTTATTACAAAATACATTTCTTCTAAAACATATCGCCATTAATAAACGAATTATTTGCTAAATTGGACCGTCTCATCGTAAGCAATATAAAAGCAAAGGGACAAAACGAAAATAGAAAAGGAAAAGCCGAGCAGAGAGAGAAAATAGAAAGAAAAAGGGAAAAAAAACTAAAAGGAAAACTTCAAGAAGAGAAGATGGTTTTTCCTTGCCTTTCGTTTCTTTTCCCTGTCTTTCCTTTTCTACTTCTTCTCTGTTTTTCTTTTCCCTTTTTTATTATTTCTAATTCCCTTCTATTCCACTTTTTTTTCTATTTTCGTCTTCTATCTCCATCTTTATATCACTCACCTGGACACTATCCGATCCCACAAACAGCACCTTCATTTCTGCCAGGGATGGCACGGAAGGAATTTATTTGAGAAATATCCCTTTGAAAATCTATATCCTTTTATTTCTTTTATAAAACGTTCTGCGAAAATTTTAAAATCTTTCCCAAATTCTCTATTAGTCTACCACAATTATGCTAATACCACAATTGTAATTACGTAGATCCGAACTAACCAAATCAAAACTCTTTTGGGGTCACATAGAAATACAGGAACATTGGGGGTATAAGTATATTGAGAGAAGATTAATAATATTTGTGATGTACACTCCACAAAAAAATTATCACGTAATTCATTTTTGTCGCGCAAGAATGATTTTAACTCGAGGAACTTTTAAATATATCCTAATGTACTCCAAGAAACAATTGTGACTATGACTATTTAAATAATATAGGAATCAATTGAAAACAGAAACTCATATTTTAAAATTTTATTAGGTAGATGTGTCAAAGGAAATTAAATTTTTTGAAATTACGGTATAGTAGCTTTATACTCGATATTGCCACCCCTCGATTTTATGACCGCTCACACTCAATTTGGCAATTAAATTAATTTCCATATATAAACTGGCTCTAAATTCTCTCACTCTTCGCATGGGACATCTTCTAATCCCTGTAACGCTACTGGGACAACATGTCCATACTATTCTGTGAAGACAGTCCCATATATTCTAGATTGGATCCATGTCTGGACTCACCGCAAGCCAATCAAAAACTGCAATGCCAACCTCATCAAGGTATTCTCGGACGATTGTTTCTATCTGAGGTCCTGCGTTAAAAAGAATTCGTTGCCTATTACTGCTGCGTGTGGTACTACATTATCTTGTAGAATGTCTGTTATATTCCTCTCGGCAGTCATTGTACCTCTGTTCACTGACAACGATCGTCGATCAAGGCCATTCGAGTACGACTGCCGGTCTGCAGTTGTTCACTCATTGACTGCTAGACTTGGTGCATCCTCGAGCTTCACTAATAGTGCGATGCTTTCTGTATGGATTGGGCGGCCGATCTAGGCCTCCTTTCGCACAATCGGTAGTTTATGGTTTTCTCACTTTGGTAAGGGAGGTGTGGTAAAGTATAGTCTACGGATATACATACACATAAGCACACAGAAACAAAGTCTACGAACAAATGTTATACGCACGTGAATGCGAAGCAAGGTCGACAGACATAAAAATGAGCTCGCAAATAGGCATAGCAATTAAATCATTGAGTCGTATTTACGATAGATGTTGATCGACTATTAATCGCCACAGTCAACCTACTGTATCTTCCAGCTCCTATACAAAAGGTATTATTATAACAAAATATCTCGCTCTCGTTTTAGGCGCGTTTATGCAAAGATAATGTGTTGTGAATGTACTAAAAATACTAAATAGAATTAAGATTATAAAATCTAAGACGGAAGCAAACATATACATATATATAGACTGGTGGTAATAGCAAATGATTTTATTTCATACACACGGAATAAATTGTGTTTTTTATGCGATTTTTAATACATGTATTACATAGACTCTGACTTTAATTTTCGAAACATATCAAGCAGTTCACCGACAATCAGTCCAGTAAACGAATTGGACGACAACACTTTCTCCTACTTAATTTCCTAGAAAGAGTTGAATACAATAAAGACATCAATTTTTTTTTCGAAGTGCCAAGTTGCCTTCCATGTTGCGATACAATTTAATCCCTTCACCGAACAGCTCAAAATCGAGTTGTTTTCCTTGGCAATTAATTAACGCATTTCATACCTGCGGCACGGTACGTTGGGTACGCTTATTATTCACGGTTGAAGTCGGTTTTTTCGCGTCGAAGGGGTGCTTTCGAAATCCAAACATAGCGCAGGTAATAGGGACCTTACGCGGTTTCCAATCGTAACTGGTAACAAACTTTCTTAGTATAAGCGAAATATGCGGGGAGAAAATAGAGGCGAGGAACGTATTTCGTTTTCCAGAGCCGTACTTACGGTTATTACTTTGAAAAGGGACTATGCATATTTTATTTATTCTAAACGCATATTGAACGGCACTAAAATATACACTACCGTCAAGAAGTTTGAAAGCAGCAATGGATTCTACAACAAGACACACACATTTTAGTGCCTCGAATTTTTTAAGTGTAATTAAGCAATTTTGGGGTGCCTAACCCAAAAATGCCGTCAGATTTGTTCCATCAGATCTAGTTTTCGAAATTAACTCTTTCTGCCCTATTTAGGAAAAATTCACCAAAATTAGATATAATGAGTTGTTAAGTACATAATTTTTTGTAAATATTACTATTTGATAACTGTTAACTGAGACACAAAAAAGGGGTAGTACATATTTATTTAACAGAAAAATATGCATATACAACTTTCAATCATCAGTAAAAAAATTCCTTTTATAAGCATAATGCTGATGTCTTTGTGAAATCTAGCCCCCTGTTCCTCGCTAACACCACCTGGAAAACGATCTAAGTGGCTCTAAAGGTAATGAATCTTGATGCTTATGTTACATCCGAGCATATGAAAGTTAGAAAGCATCTGTTACATATGAGTAAAAAATTTTACCGTGGTGTATCTCAAAAACTAGAGCTGCTAGAAAGAAATGCCAATTATTTTTGGAACCAGCACATCAGAAATACCTAAATCAATTCGTATTCTACAGGCACCACGACAAGAAAAATTATTTTGTTGGGCGGTGTTATTAATGAATTAATACAACATAAGTGCCCTTCATCAAATAAAAGTAAATTAATTCAAACATAATAATATTTATGGATCATTAGCTCGTAAGTTTATTTTCGTAGGTATGACCTCCTTTGGCTTTGATAACAACATCAAAATATAACACTACCACCTTCGTATTTGATGAACGGTACTAAGCAGGCCTCATTAGTTCTGTCCCCTAGTTGTCGACGAACAAAAACTCAACAAAAACAATGGACACAAGGGCCATAAGAATGCGTTCCAAACATCTAGTGACCGATGATTAACGCGATGAGCATATAAAAATTTAACATCCTTCTCTGAGAGGTCATTCCCTATCATTTTTACGACCATCCTAACATTCCTAAGAAGCTTATGGAACTTGCATTCTATTATACTAACGTGTATGACGTCTTTTCAGATTTGCTTGATACAGTAAAGACATATTCATTGTACTAAATTTAGCTAGCTTGGCTTGTTCCGTTAATTTTTCACTATCAAAGTCCGATCCTTTTCAATAATTGCCACTTAGTAGATGATGTCCCTAACCTTTTCTTTAAAATTAGAAATCCACATAGTTTAAGATAAAATAAATCATTATGTACTACTGCACTAATACAAACCGCCGATATCGATCCCCAATCTAAATTTCTTAATTAATATTAAGCTTAAAGTGACAATATCACAAATAATTAAGAAGTTGTTCTGGCCAAAATAATTCTGGCCAAAATAATCGAATCCTAAAGTATTGCTTCTTTTATTCACAGATTTCTGTAGCTTCCCTCTAGCATCCCATGCTTTATATTTAATCATATTTAACACCATATGAAATTAAGAATCCAATTAAGAAATTAACAAAAGTAAGCTTGAATTATTTCATCTATTAACGGGACAACATCTCCGTGCTAATGCAAGATGTACGTAAGATACAAGCCTACAATCGCAATGTCTGATGCTACGCAAATTCTATCCACGGGCAACCTGTCTCTCGTACTTTATGAATAATACGTCCCTGGTTTTGCGCGAGAAGAATCTCAGGCAGCTCGCGAAGGTGCTGGCTGTCGACCCTCTGTTTGCAACGTTCCTCGGTATTATAAACACATCTGAATAAACATGCTGCGTAAATATAATTATTTACGACTCCTCGTATTAAGTTATTCAGAAACACTTTCCGTGTTAAGTAATTATTACGAACAGGCGGGTAACTTCACGTAAAGATTTATGTTCGAGATATTCGAGGACTCTTGTTAATGTACAAGATAGCAAACAAGGTTTAAATTTTGAAAGCGCAAACTTTATATACATATTTATGTTCGGGGAGGTGATTCCGTTATAATTTACCAGATTGACGTGACAGAAAAATTAAACGCATTGCAGTACGAGCGAAGTTGTAACGAACAAAGGCCTTTGTGAGGTGTATTTGTCTCGTAAATTACAGGATACGCCAGCATGCTTTCAACTTTAACGTCTGCCCTGTTATTACTTTATTTTAAATTTAACTATGAAACTAACAGTCAACCTAATTATTGTTGGAAGAAGCATAACAACTAACAGTTATAAACAAAATTAGATGAAATTTGTTTCTTTTCCAACCTGAAAGTGTCAACTACCAAATCTTAAAAGAAAAAAATTCTAACATTGGCAGAATCGTGCCATCTGCGCAAACCAAAATTACTTTCTTGCCCACCAATAATTACCTGAAAAATATGGAACATTGTGTCTCAATAGTTTTAATACAGAATTAAAATGTCCCTTATTGACATCCAACTAACTTGGACAATATTATACAATTGTTATTCTGTAACCAGTGCCCATACATATTCTCTAGATTCTGGATCAATTATCAATTGTTTTTTCTTTCCTTAGCATCAAGATTAAGATCGTACATGTTATATTTTGATGTATTCGTTAGTAGGACGGGTGTCGGTTATTATTTGAACGAAAAATTTAAGAACTTACAGAGCAAACACTTGGAATCACTTGAACTGCAAATAGGAATGAAATTCAAGCCTTATCTCGACAAAGAATTGAAGGAAGTTCATTAAAAAAATTCTCACAACTAGCCAATAGGAGCTGTGGTTTCAATCCTACCGGAAACCGTAAATAAGTTTCCATTCATTTTAACATTGGAAATTACAAAGAAAATAAAAACTTTTTCGGAGAAGGAGCAATCTTATAGCTCAAGTGAGTATTCTTGGCGCTAACTAGTGACAAAAGAATAAGGCACTCGTCTGCCACCTCAAGCACAGCGAAAGCAAGCGGGTGCAGTTTCCCAACCCTTCTCCCGAGCAACATATGTATTGCTAAACCAGATAGGGCGCACACCAACAATGGATAGGGCACCTGAACATGTGAATGATTTCTCAGGTTTACCGTAACGTATTAAAAACACATAAAATGCGTAAAATACGTCACGAGCGAGGCTGCTCGAAACCACGCTGATGACGCCGGGTAGACAGAAACATGTCCGTGTGTAAGCGTTCTTTGTCTCCTCACATTGTCATTCTCGTGAATGATTTCACCAATATAATGAGTAGCTGTATTCAGCGGCATTATTATGTTAGATATTGTTTTCTAAGCATTGTTGCCCGAAAGCTCTTCAAACTCCACTGCAACTTGAACGTAATGGACCGCCTATGGCAAGACATCAAATTTAGACTGAAAAGGATACCATTTCAAACAAACAACAATTCAAACTGCAATTGCAGAAAAATAGTCAAAGATATCACCCGAAGTAAGTAATAAATGAGTGCTTTCTATAAACAACAGAATAATTGCCGTCAGAAATAGCAATATAAGGCCCACTAAAGTTTAAATATTGTTATCAAAATAATTACAGAAAATTAATAAATGTTTTGTTTGTTTATTTATGTGCTTATGTTGATGTTTGTGGATGTTTTGATGATGGATTATATTTTACGAATAAAAATTTTTATATTTCTGTTTCGCTCAAAAAAGGGAAGTCCCTTTATGCAGTAGTATTTCTTTTCTGCAATTAATGGTTGTAAAACATTTGGTTTTACACAGCGTTCTGTGGCTCCGTACTGAACATGAGAACAATTAAGTTGAAATAATAATTTTCCAAAACAATGAAATAATCAACCCAATAAACAATAATTTCGTCATCACCCAAAGAAAGCACTAGCTCACGCTCAAATTTACATCAAGCGAGAATTTATATACAGGTCAAATTTAAACCTATTTCATATTTAAAAAATTGAACGTTCGCAAATAAGCTCTAAATACACCAAATATTAGCCACGCCGACAGCACCAATTAATATTCTAATCTTACAAGCAGCTACTGTTAATCTAAGAGAAATGGATGTCAGGGGCTTCCTGCGCTTGTATCCTAACATTTTCTCATATCCGTAATTATAGGTAACTCTATATGTTGCGTGCTATTCTCTAGACAGTTGTCGCATAGCTAACTAATTTAACTACGTCATGTGTATGACAAGGCGAAATTGAATCTACAAATAACAGTTGAAACTATGCTCCCAGGCTTATCGTTAGTATGAACACTGACATCTGCTGACAATTGTCGTGTGTTAGATAACGATATACAATAAAAGAATTGCTTGGCTACTGAATAGTTTCTTAAAAATAAAAACGAATTAGTTCCATTTGCAATGTAATTTATTTACTAATTTTCGGAGTAATGAATAATTTTGGAATTTCCTGAAAATGAATAGTCCAGACCCGATATAATATGTAGTTATATCTTCACACCTAAAACTAATAAACATTAAGGATACCATATACACACAAACAATTACAATAGTCTACATTTCAAGGATATTGTTATCTTAGGACATTGGCATGTTGCCTAGATTGATAATCAAACATGTAATTTTTGCCATCTGCTTTACGATATTTTTCTAGAAGGGCCTTCCTGATGTCAGATAGAACTTTCGATTCGTAGATTCCATATCTCTCTACATAATTTTGCTGTTAACTGCTGACGGTCTAGCTAATGAGTCTACTTTATCGTGACCCTTATACGTTGATATCTTGTAATTAGAATCTAGCACATCTTGAGATGATGTGAAACACAAGAGTTTGACATAACTACTACATTTCTAAAATCCATTCCTAGAATATATTTTAATTATCTTATAATTATCCCCCGAAATAATAAAGAAAAAATAAAAAAATATTCAGCATGGTGGTTACTGCAATCTCTACTATAGTATACCGGGTAAAAAGCGGCAAGCTGCCAATTGCATTCTGGGCGACTGGAAATGGGAAGGACTGCCGTCCATATTAGTTCGGAAACGAAAATTTTTAAAACACGAGAAAATATAAACCCATTTTTCCAAATCTTTTATTGCATTTCATTAATAGCGATTAAGTAATTCTAACGAAAAATAAACAAAAACTTCTTAAACATTCCGTTCATCAAAGAAACTCCGTTATGCACGAAGAACAGCTTCCACAATCCGAGACATCCGCTCCACTAGTCTTTCAAGGACTCTATTTGGCACATTAATCCATTCCTCTTGTAAAATGATATACACGTGGCCTACGGAGGTAGGGCACACTTTTCGGATCCTCCTGTCCAAGTGATCCCATAACAACTGTATGGGGTTTAGATCGGGGCTTTGGGGCGGCCATGTCATCATTTGTAAAGTGCTATTATATTCTTCCTCATTTAAGAAATTTTTACATGTCACTGCTGAATGTTTGGGGTCGTTGTCCTACATGAATACAAAATCTTCGCCGATTAAACGTTGCTCCGATGATATTGCATTTCCTTAGAGTATTCTTACATAATCCTCTTTTCGCAAAATACCTTCTATCCGGTTCAAATCTCCTGTATCGGCGTAGGAGAAGCAACCACAAACAAGCACAGAATTTCTTCCTTGCTTAACAGTTGGCGCTACACAATCCTGCAACATCCTTCTCCCACACTTAAAGTTGAATAAATATTGAAACCGTCTGTAACGTGAAGTTATTGATTTTATAACCGCAATCTCTAAACGTCAATTTACCCCGTTCTATATTTCATATATAAAAGGGACCGTTTCCAATATAATCTTTCATCAACCGCCCAGATCGTTCGATATATATAGAGAGAGAACGAAACACTTACTAACAATAGTTGCTCTTTCATTGAAAATTTCATTATTTCGGTAAACCAGCTGTGCACACCCAATACGAAACGAAAATAGTCAAAAAGGAGTAACTCAAAACAAACTTCGCAGATTGCGATTTACGAATTGTACGCTACAGCCTTGGTTATAGCGCAGCTCGTCCGAACCGAACGGCAGACATTGGAAGGGCTTATTCGGGTCGTCCATGCCCTATTGTGTGTATGCTACCGCGGCACATTGGCCCCGTAATCACCACAATGATCTATGTACATCCGCTGCATTTGTTCTGCCCCTTGTTCTCTCCGTACAACGTAGCTCAATACGATATTCCATTTTGCCAGACCACGTTACATACAGACATGCAGTTTGTTGGAAGAACCATCGAATACACCTTCGTCATTTGAAACTAGAGCGCAGTGGAAAAATCATGCAGATTGAAAATAGTAATCGAAGCTGTCAGCGAACAGCATCAAAGCGGCCGTAGAATTAACGACCGCCTTTGTTCTATGCATGTAGCACCTCGCTCGGTGCACACGTGCATACATGAATAAGGGCTATAGTCGATGCCTTCCCAACCAATCTGTAGATCAAATCCGACACACCGGAATATCGATACTATCTTGAAGCAGAGGCTCATTATTGCATCCAGCAGTAATTGCGAACCATGTATACACTTCCCTTATTACATTCTGTCAATGTACGATGCCAATGCCGATAGCTATAGATCTATGCATGTATAGGTATGCGCTTGTGTGTCTCAATATTGATTATTGTCGTTATTAGGGACTACAATGGGGAACAATGTGTGAAGGTGTGACTTCGCATTATTCCTTTCCCCGTTCCCTTTCCACTAAATGATATTAACACATTATTGGCGTAAAGGTACCTATGTCTGTGCATACATCCATACAGAGGGAGCACATACAGTAATTATCTTTTAGAATTAATGATATTTGACACTGTTATACTCTTTTCTTATAACTATTATTTATAAAGCAATTTCTTGTGCCATAAGAGAAAACACAATAATAATATTTATTGTCCAACAGCAAAATTTATTGTAGGACAAACTATTTGCGTTAGTTTGTCATCCATACATATGTATGTACATCTATACGTGTAGGGATGTGGGAAATAGATAATGTAGAAAATAAAAGGGTCGTACACTACAAAACAAAACAAGAAATCTAACTAATTTATTAACAGTATCAAAAAAGATATCTCCATGTAAATAATCTGTATTGCGACACGTGATAAATACGGGTGACTTTTGTAATGAATTGGAACGAGAGAAAGTAATGAAGATGATGTTCCCGACGTTATTCCAGTAACTGCATATGATGTCTTTCCAACAATGAACCATGATCAACACTCTCTTTGAGGATACTGGTGAGTCATCTTGAGAAGCAGATATCTCTTAAAATCGATGCTGGACTTTCTCGATACTTAGTTGAGAGTAAAGGTAATATGGCGACCAAGCCGGAGAGGCATATTCTAATTTACTTTTTTACTACTAGCTACAAGGGAGCTAAATTGTAGGCTTTTAAGTAGACACTAAAGAATTTGCAAGAGCGGAAGACAAATCCGAACGGTTTAAACACAGATATACATCGACGATTAACGTGTGTAGCAAAGCTTCAACTGGAGCCAAAATCCCTGGCGGTATCTACTATTGATAATGATAACCTATTGCCAACAGATTAACAATAAAATTACAAGACGATGTAATTTGTTATAAAAGTATATTACACGCTAGTTTACACTTAAATGTAATTTTAAATAGTGGGCACATAAAAAGAACAGAATAAACAATAAACCTTAAGTGTAATTAAAAAAGTGTAAGCACGAGGCGTATTTAGTTAAAAGAGTAGCCAGTGTAGAGAAATGTATATCAGTGGCATGATCGGATAGTAAATTGTAGGTGCTGCATATTAAATGACGATTGCAAGGACTGTGTGGATATACAATTCACAGGTATAGCAGTAAACTCCACTCACACAAATAAATTAATTATGCGGAACGCAGCGTTTCGGGAGCACGTGGGCTCCCATTGTCAACCGCGTTACCGACTGGTGTTTATAAAAAAGAGACCAGCTTACAGAAACATATTCTAATTTGGAAAATAGAGTAATAGCATGGGTTTAATGGTGGAAAAGAGCCCTGTAATACGAACGATAAATCCTGATGCTCTCAGCGCGGAGCTGATTGTTGTGTATGTTCATCAAATTTGAGTTTTGAATCGAAGATGACTCCAAGATCCTTAATCGTTGACTGCCTGGGTAAGGCGTTGTTGCCAACGTAATAACTGTGATGTATAAGACGAACCTTACGCCTATAACTTACAGTAATGCATTTACTCACATTCCAGTCTATTCTATTTTTAATTCACCATGATTCTAATACATTTAATTGATTTTGCAAAGAAAGACAGTCATCAATAGTGTTATTAATCTTATAAAGTTTTAAATCATCAGCAAAGAGTAATTGACAACTAATTAGGTAATTATTTTATATTGAGTACACTGAGTAGCTTTACCTAAATCTTTACTCCTACCAACATGGTCAAACCAAAACGTAACAATTTAAATTAATAACTTTTGCCACTTGCCAGAAATGCAGTATACTGTCTCGACCACCACCTAGAAGAATTTTTCACACGTCAACTGAAATATTTCATTCCGAAATGAAATTTCTGGAACAATCCTGCGGTGGCAGGCATCGATTCCTGATCTGGTATTAATATTTGATACTCAACTATCGACACAATGTCTTCTACTATGCTTCTTTCTTTTAAAGTACTGAATTGGGATTTTTGTTTAAATCTTCAGTTGACATCGATATTGTATGGTAACACGCTATAATGTATTTATATCACATAGTTCTCCAAGAAAGGTGTCTATAGAAAATTTGATTTTCTTGTTAACTACAGAGGATATGTTATTTATTGCTGTATGCGGCCTTTCTATTTCAAACTGGTAGAGTGCATTAAATCTTAATACCTGTTACTCTTGACGACATGTGGCTTCAACCGACCTTCAACGACCGTGCCATATAGCATACCACCTGTGAAACATTGACTGCCCTGCATGAGTTTGCTCCTGGTCGTGTCACTTCTCGGAAGGGTGACCAGAATTTGCCGCCACATTCTTCCGATTTAACACCTTTGGACTTCTGGCTGTGAGTTTATCTGAAGTTACAGGTTTATGCCAGCAAACCCGCGACCACCTAAGCAATAAAGGCCGAAAATAGACGCTTTATCAATGGAATATCGCCACACGTGTATAATAGTGTTACAAATTTTGTTAAAAGAGTACGGGTGCACTAGCAAAGCCGTGGCGGTCATTTACACGATATTCTGTCTCATACATACGAGGGTGACCCGAATTGTTTTCGGAATCGGCAAGAGATGGCGCACGAAGTGGATTCATTGGTCGTCAAGGGCAACCTTTTTTATGGCAACTGTCAAAATTTCAGACGTCTATTGTCAATAGTTGTTGTTTAAGAGTGTGTCTTGTGTAGCAAGTCGGGCGGTTTCGCAGACATTGATAAAATCGAGTTTCGTGCAATGATAACACATTTCAGTATGTATGGGAAAACAGTCACGGAAATATATATATATTGCAAGAGGTTCATGGCGAATGTACTCCATCATTTTCGACTATCAACTTCTGGGTGAGGAAGTTCAAACGTGGCCGCACAAGCACAAGTGATGAACCACGCAGTGGACGCTCAAAAACCACCACCAACGATGAAATGGTAGACAAGATTCATGATGTCGTTTTTTGAAGCTGAAAGAGATAGCAGACACAACAGGCATCTCAGAAGAATGGGTTGACCATATCCCACATGAAATTTTAGCTATAAAAAAGCTTTCGGCGCGATGGGTACCGCGTTTGCTCAACCCGGAGCAAAAGCGGAATCGGGTGACCGTTTCGGAGGAGTGTCTGGCCAGGATCCAACGCAATTCAAGAGATTTCTTCATCCGTTTCGTAACCATTAATGAGACTTCGATCCACCACTACATACCAGAGACCAAGGAACAGTCGAAGCAGTGGACTCTTCCGGACGAACCGGTTCCGGAAAAAGCAAACAGTTTCATCGGCCGGAAAGGTAATGATGACCATTTTTTGGGATTCCCAAGGTGTGATCCTCATCGACTATATGCAGATTAGAAGAACGATCACGAGACTGTACTACAGCGATTTATTGGCCCGATTCGATGCAATATTTAAGGAGAAACGGCCTCGTTTGCAGCGGAAAAAAGTGCTTTTCCACCACGACAATGCACCGGCTCATTCATCCCGCATCGACGTGTCCAAATTGAATGAGTTGCGCTACGAATTAGTCTCTCACCCTCTATATTCAGTGAATCTCGCCCCTAGCGACATTTTCCTATTTTCGAACCTGAAAAAACCATTGGGAGGGAAGAGATTTGCCTCAAGTGAGGAGGTCATCGCCGATACAAATGGCTATTTTGCAGACCTCGAAACAGCCTACTTTACCGACGACTTGAAGAGACTGGAGCACCGTTTGAGAAAGTGTATTGACATCTAAAATTAAAAATAAAAAACCACACCAATACTGTGTGTCTCTTGTCGATTCCGGAAACATTTCAGGTCTCTCTCGTAATGCCCAAAAATTATAGATCAATAAATATTTCATTACTTTGCTACAGTAAACCATGTTTTATTGAGCCTTGAAATCTTGCGCTCTCATTGAAACACAATTTACTGTTCTTATAATTTCCCCATCCTGTACCATGGTTATTTTCAGAAATTTGTCTCTCTCTTTCTGGAATAAGGTACTATTCACTGAGATATCTAAAAAAATACCTTCTATAGCTACGAGCTCGCAGCTAATGACAGACGAAAACAACCTCGCACGTACCTTAACGCCATAAATAATTTAGGCGAAAGTTTGTCTGCGCATATGAACGTGTTGTACGCAGAAATTTATTTACATATTTATGCCGTAATAAAGTGAATTTTCAAAGTAGATTCCCGACGATCTTATGCGGCACCACCCGCTTCTCTATCATCTCTCTAACCTTAATATCGCCGACGGCATTAAGGAACGGTATGCAAAGTTCATAAATTTATTTTTAAAAATTTTATAAACTTCCCAAGCGCGGTCCAACTTTTTCCATTTTCTAATTTTTCCGGGCAAAAGGGGAATGTAAAGGTACCGGCGTCCATGCTCACGGAAAATCGTCGGAAATTATATTCCCCTAAGTAAAAAAAGGCGAATACTTAGTCTGCATTTATCCTCAATGAGAATTTAATAAGAAAATAAAAGCAGAAATAACTAACGGAGCGCAAAACGAGCGCAAAGTTTTACGGAAAACGTAAGGGAAACGAAGAAACCTGTTTTCTATTAACGTCCTAGTATCTATCCGGCCGTAAAGTGTACAACGACCGACTGAGAAGTTGCTAAGTAAATACAAGAAATAATTTCCCAAAATATTCCCCTGCAATACAGCTTATAGTTGTAGTAGTAACGGTACTGCAGCTACCTAAAGAGGTAGTTGACTGTTTACTCGAGGAAGTAGAACAGGAAAGTTAATTTGAAGTTCTACGTTCTATAAGTGATTAAAAATTCTTGAGAAACGCTCAACGTATACGCCAAGGTAGAAAATTTCAATTGCGTAATGCGGCTTCAAGAAACCTCGCGGTTAGATTATTTCGCAGCATGCAGGTCCCATCTCCGGGAAAACTCTCGACGGAAGTGCTGTAGTAAATGAAATAAGCACTTCAATTTCGAAATAGTTTTAGTATCTATCTATCCGACATCCTAACTACTTTACAAGAAAATCTGCTTCTTATTTATTTTCTGTATGGTCCACAAGTACAGTGGCAGCGTAACAACGTATAAAATTATAAATCGAGAAATAACATACATTACATGTTAGATATAGACTAATAATCTGCTTTAAAGAAAAAATAAATATATAAAACATAAAAAAGGTATTTAAGAGGTAGTAATAGACGAACTACTTTCGGAATTGGACCGTGTCATATATAGAAATGAAATAAGAGTAAGAGGAGAAAGAAATAGAAATAAAAAGGAAAAGAGATAAAAAAGAAAAAAATTAACAAAGGGGGGAGGGGTGCAAAAGAGAGAAAGGTGAAAGGAGTAAGAAAGGGAAAGAGAGACAGAATAAAGGGCAAAAGGAAGAAAAAAAGAAAAAGAAGAAAAGACGTTTCGCCTCCATTGTAGGAGGCTTCTTCAGGAAAAACAGAGAAACCAAAGCTTTTTTTTATTTCTTCCTCCTCTTACCTTTATTTCATTTTTATTTATATCACACGGTCCAATTCCGGAAGTAGTTAGTTTAGTATTTAAAAATATTTGGGAGTGATCCAGCGGTAGCCTACACTACAGATCCAGGTACAGAGTAGATAGCCATGCGATAACAGCAGGGCTGGCTTCAACGAAATCTCTCCATTTGCCAACATATTTTCTTAGTGGGCAATCCTAAACTGTACGTGGTAAAGTTCTTCAGGAGCTCCACAGTCACATGCTGGGTTATCCGCGATGCCCCATTTGTATAACGCTGATTTCGGTTCAGCAGACACCATCTCCTACGGTGAAGCTGCAATCCACGGAGTTGTTTATTAGGATCGTCTATGTTGTGGCGATTGACATTTCACTTTCCATGCATTACGGATGTCATAAATCCTTCCTGGGGCAATTATTTCGGCATTCCAAACTGGTGCTCTTGATTTCAACCGATTTAGATAGGGTTCGCCAATCACAATTAAATGTTTTGTTTTACGTACAATTAAACCGTGTGTTTTGAGAACTGAAGGACTAATGTTCCTGATGTGTTCGAAGTAAGTTTGCTATCGAATATCATTCCTAAATCTTTCATACCATCACAACGATTCATCGTAATATTATTAATTCAATATTAGTGATTCATTAACATTGATTTACGTGAAAACGAAACAATGTTACACTTCGGTATATTAAGGTTGAGATCGTTGCCAATAAATCACACGTAATGCAAATCTAGCTGGTTCTATAGATGTTAACAGTCTGCGAGAATAATTTCTCTTGAAAATAATTTTAAATCATCAGCGTATAAGAATTTGCTGCAATTTAATACTGGAGAAAGATCGTTTATAAACATTAGAAAGAGTAGTGAGCCCAGATTGTTACCTTACGGTACTTCAGATGTAGGTGTATGCACTTCTCCTGATTTGAAAACATTGTGTTTCTTTTGCAAACACGTTTTCAATAAAATCAGTAAATACAATATTTATACTATATTTACAGGTAGTTACAAAAGTATACTGAATGAGTTAACCAGCTAACTAACGAATTGAAACTAGTTACTGCCAATAAGTGAATACAAGTTAACTTGCTCACGACAAGTTGAAACTCTATATCGCTTATAATGTTGTATGGATGGAGCTATGTCTTGTTCTCTACGAAATTGTTGTATTTGGGCAAAAGAAAACCTCGGTTTCTTATCGGTGATTTCCAGACTACTTTTATAATAAGAAACATTTTAGATATTTACCGATGACATCATGGTCATCGTTGGAAAACAGTAATAAAATTGCAAGGACTGTGTGGATGTACAATTCACAGGTATAGCAGTAAACTCCACTCACACAAATTAATTAATTATGCGGAACGCAGCGTTTCGAGAGCACGTGGGCTCCCATTGTCAACCGTGTTACTTGAGCTACCGACTGTATAACACTGTATGTACTGTAATAACACTGTAATAACACTGTAATAACACTGTAATAACACTGTAATAACACTGTAATAACACTGTAATAACACTGTAATAACACTGTAATAACACTGTAATAACACTGTAATAACACTGTAATAACACTGTAATAACACTGTAATAACACTGTAATAACACTGTAATAACACTGTAATAACACTGTAATAACACTGTAATAACACTGTAATAACACTGTAATAACACTGTAATAACACTGCAATAACACTGTAATAACACGGTTGACAATGGGAGCCCACGTGCTCTCGAAACGCTGCGTTCTGCATAATTAATTAATTTGTGTGAGTCGAGTTTACTGCTATACCTGTGAATAACACAGTAATAATTCCCTAAATTAGAATGAGGAAATAATATGGTAGTAATTAATAAAAAGTTAGCTGAGAAGGGATTTCTACTAAGTCTAAAATTTATACCTATTTAAGGAAATACTAATTGCACGGATATTTGATTACAATAATAATAGTTAGATTAAAATACGCATGAATAAAACAAGCATGTGAAATACGATAAATTAGAAATACAATAATCGTTCGGTAGCGTCCGAATAGTAGGTAGTAAATGACTTGACCGATAGTCCTTACAGCTAACAAAAGCCTATCATGATGTAAGCGATCAAAAGCTTTTCGCAAATCTATGCATATACACTACCGTCCATAGAAGTTTAACCAAGTAACAAAAATTGAAAAAATCAAAAAGTAAAAGGTAATTTATTTTTTCTTATTCATTGTTAACAAAATTCTTAAACATTCTTTTCGTCAAGAAATTCACCTTTTGCATTAATTAGAATTCGAACAACTCGCGGCATTCTTTCGATTAATTTTTTGAGGTTTTCGCGTGGGATGTTAAGAATATTTCAAAGCTGTTTCTTGAAAGTAAGACCGACACTTCGAAGTCTGCCATCAAGTTCATCCCGCAGTAATTCATTAGGGTTGAGACCTGGACTCCATGGAGGCCAAGTCGTAATTTGTAAAATATCTATTTGATTTTGCTCATACAAATACTGCATTGCATATCCTGGCTGTGTATTTCGAATCGTTATCTTGCATGAAATTTAAATTGCCGCCGATTAGTCGCAGCCCAGAAAGAATGACATGAGTCTCTAATACCTCGCGCTACCACTCTTTACGTGTTACTGCTTCGATTCGATGTAACCTGTAAGTAAAGCAACCCCAAACTGGAACTAAACCATCACCGTGTTTTATTGTCGGTACAATGCATTCGGGAAGCATCCTTTCATTAGCACAACGTCTGACAAACACTCTTCTGCTTTAAGCAAACACTTTAAGTATTGATTTATTAGTCCATAAAACATTTTGCCACTGTTCTCCCGTCCAATCTCGATGTTCACGGGTCCACTGTAGCCTTTTCAGTCGATTACCCCGGCGTAGCGATGGTTTACTAGCTGCCACGCGTCCGTGTATATTTCATTCAGCCAGCCGGCGTTTGGCGGTGGTAACTGAAATCGGACGCTGACGTTATTTCTTTTATTCGTAATATTTTCGTTTTTTTTCACTTTCTCCCTTGCCCAAACTTCTATGGACAGTAGTGTAATTGTCAGTTTTTAGTTATTATAGATAAGAGCGACCTCATACTCAGCAGAGAACTATGAATTCCAGTCTTAATACGTAGTCTTAAAATCGTTTTCTCCTTACCAATCAACTCGTAACTAATTTTTCCCGCTTCTATTTTTACACTCGTTTATTTGAGATACGAAGAGCTTTTTCGTGTATTATAAAGCTTCATTTCCACAAAATTGTAGCCAACCCATCTATTCGAAGCTTTATCCTTTTAAAAAACAATCGCGTAATTGTAAAATAAATCGTTCGGCACATAATTAAGGAAGGTTTTTCCGGGCCATATCTTCCACTTTTATCCCTTTTTCGGCTAGCCGTCGCGTCGTCCGAGAAAGATGAAACTGAAATACGGGGGACTTACTAACTTACGCCAATGCGAACATCTCTCGGGCATCCGATCTAATTCCGTATAAGCTCACGGTTCCGGACGGGGCCTCCGCGTTACATTAGTTGAATTAAATTTTAATTTTTCCGCCGTACGTCGCAATGACGAATGGAGTGCCGGTCCCCGTTCATTTGTTAGGACGGCGCGGTGGTGTCGCGCTGCCGCTACCGCTGCGTCATTATTTTTTGAAACAATGAACGCGACTAAGGATTTAAATGCGTGGAAGTAATTCAGTTTGAAAAATTGCCGGCCGTCATAGTGGCGGTCGGGGAAATTAAGTTGCGGCTGGATTTCTGGTCCGGTCGGTCCATTTTCCGCATGCGATGTGAAATTAATTGAAGCGAAATTGGTTCTTTTTTATTGCATGTTAGCTGATGTGTTACTTAAAACTGTCACAATGCATTTTTTGAAGTCGTCGAGTTTAGATGAAGTTAACCAAAAAAATGGAATCGTGAACATCAAAATTGAACTGTTGACCAATGAAATAATGCAATTTTCTCTGAACAATCTAAATTCAATTTGTGCGGTCCAGACGGTTTAGTCTAGTTTGTTCGTCGTTATAGAGGAGAAAAACGCTTGGTTAATTGCCTTTGAAAGACTGAAGTGTTTCCAGTGGACATCGACAAGAAAAATACGGTATTGGTGTGGTCTCCTACTTTTATTTTTCGATATAGTGTCCTCGAAGATCTATACACTTTTTCCAGTCTCTTCAAGCCGTCGGCAAAGTTGGATGTTTCGAAGTCTGCAGAATAATCTACAGCGGTGATGATCTCCACATTTGAGACAAATCTCTTGAAGTTCTTTACAATAAATTAAATACGATTTACCTATAATATCATCATGAAGAATTGCTGGTAACAAATGGGCAATATAACGGCCACACTTATCCGTACTTTTATCTAACATGATATAAATAAAATTATTCCCTATCAATTGTTGAAGCTCTGCCATTGTTTGCTGGTAACAAGATGTGACATAATTTCCTCGTAAGGTACTTTCGTCAGGTATATTATGTTTGCAATATTTTTGCAGAAATGATTTCAAATTAACATTGTTTAATCTTGCTAATGGTATGTTAGACGAAATTAACGCGTTACATAGATCTGTATTATATTCTTCTTGTTCTGAGTTTCGTGAAGTTGCTACGCATTGATATATAGGTTGCTGCACACATGCGGATCGCTTTAGTTTTTCACATTTTCCAATATGTGATGGAGTTTTAGCGTGTTGATAAATCAGGTATTTTCTCTCGCAAGACACCAACAACAACAATTGTCATTTTATATCAAAAGTTAAAGAATTTAAAACAATTGTAAAGCCTTTAGTAAAATTAAACACACCAGTTTACTGCAGGCTCGACAAAATATTTTGTTGCCATCGTTTACCAGTTCAGGATACGGCTTAATCCATAAAGAAATTTTCTTCGCTATACTCATCGTATGTACGCAGTGTTTAAAAACGTAACACAATTACACGCTGTTTCGCTCAAAGATATGCAATGAATGAATAGTTTATTTGGGAATTAATATTAATAAAACGTATTTACCACATCCCTTCTGCTAGGCAAAATTAAACCCGTGCAGTTCTTGGAAAAAAGTATAAGAGAAACCAATGTAAAAGATTTATTGTTCTGAGAATGTCCGTTGTCGATCTACATTAGGAATTACTACGAATTTTTCCTAAGAGAAAGGATAAGAAAAAGCCTAAATATGCAATATATGCAATTACTAATTAGCGCTAATTAACTTCAATTAGTGTAATACGTCTACTAGTTATAAATCTGCTATAAATCTGTGTTAATATCATCAATAGCGATGTATGACCTTTAGCGAAAAAACGAATATCACGCTCACTTTATTTCGGCTGAGCTATGACGTGTCCCCAAATGTAAACAAATCTGTGCTGCGGCCTCGTGCTTATATGGGCCTGCAGTTGGAGTCCTTCCCATTTCCAGTCGTCCAGAATGCAATCGACAGCTTGCAGCTTTTCACCGGGTGTACCCATTCGCTACTATTCGCGGTTTTAGGTATCCGTGGGAAGCAGCAGAACCATACACCCGCGGATACCTACTTTCCTCTATTAACTTTCCCATCCCTCACATTTACTCTCGTTACTGTATCACTTTTTCTTTACCTCTTTCTAGAGCTTCCCGTTGACTACAATGTGCCGCAGTGCTTATTTACATGGTAGATCTATTTTGCATAACTCCACTAATTATTCATGTTAATTTGTGTTGCTTTTGTTCCATTTTTATTAATCTTTTGTATTACAGAAGTCAATTGCATGTATCTTTGTAATAAATATTATTATTATTATAACATCAAGACGATATTTTTTTACATTAACAGTAAGGGATCATGTGTTTGATAAATAATTGTAGAATATAATCTCTTTGTTATTCCTTGATAAAAGAACTAATTATATGAATACATAGTATAAAGAAATATAAAACTATTAAAATAAAAAATCACTGATTGAAATTTACATTTTAATGAAATAATTTAAATTATATCAACCCTGCTTTTAAATGTGATGACTATTGGAAACTGTACGTGAAATCAAACACGCAATTATTTGCACGTGACATTCAAAGCGAACTATAAACATAACATCAAGTTATTTCGACGCTAAATGAAAGGTATCGCATTATTGAATAACAAGACAGCACAAAAGCATTGAACGAGTCCGTTTTATCAATAGCGATCCGTTGTTTGTTTAGCGGTTATACTTTCCAAGCATCTCTTTCACGATAAATGACATGAAAAAAAAATAAATAAGAGCAGCACTCTGTACTCTATATTACTCATATTCAATCAGCGTGCCCGACGTAGCGTGCATGATGTATGGTTTTTTTTTCTTGTCGTGTCTCTTGCTCGCGCTCGTCACCTGCCAGAAATAGGAAAATGGGAAAACGCGTTTCGGGCCGCGTTCACGATACATTTGTCGTGGCTGGTTGATGTATCATCAATCCATCGGAATTAATTGGAATGGTGCTGTAAAACGCGATGCGCTATTTGTTATACTTCTAAAGTATATGCCCTGCTCTTGCGGATAAACGGATTGTAATCATATTGCTATCTAATAGTTAGTAAGTTAAATAGGTGGCGCTGCATAGTATTAAATTTTTCGATAACACTATTTTGTAGCACATAATTCGATTATGATTAAGGTTTGCAAATCACGGTTCCCGATCATAGCTGTCCAATTAAGAAACACGTAGCTTTGTTTAAGTCTGAATTCATAATTAATATAAATGGTATTAAGAATCACTTAGCTAGTAAGTATTAAAATTCCGAAAGCGTTCAACTAAATATCTGAATCGCGGCGTGCATTTCCACTGTTGTTTCGTTGAACCTTGTCCGCTGTGGTGAAGAAATATTTTTATATAACGAAAACCACTCTTCAACATGTAATGAATGACGTATTGTTCACACAATTATAATATATGTGGTATACATATACTATGACCATGAAGTAAAGAGTAAATTTGATAAATATTTTGCAGAAACATGTCAATTTTTACTTTATATTGTACCTTTTTTAATGTACCGTGATATCATAAAATTTCTAGGTCGAAGATGGTATAGAAATAAAAAATATACCATATCTTCGATTAAATTTTCATTTAGAGTAGCCTATGATTTTTCCTTAAATTTGGGTACACTGTCGAACAGTTTTTCGAAAATCAAACTTAGACATCTGTCATTTTTGAGATCTAGCAAAGCGCTCACTATCTTTCACATTCCAATCACCACTTTTAAATTGTCGAAACCATGTCTCATATGTTGTAATCGATGGAGTGTGTTCACCATAAGTTTCTACCAGTAAACGATGACTTTCAACGGCCTATTTCTTTTGATTGAATAAGAAAAGAAATGCGTGCCGCAAATGTTCTTTTTCAGGCAAAAAACTCGACATACTGAATAATAAAGCGAAACGCTATAGTCGTAGCGGTTGTCGAGTTCTGCCGTGTCACTAGGTTTTTGTCCCAGACGTCTCGCCAAGAACTGCGGTTCGTGTTGTCAAAGTACGTTACAAAAAACCATAGAGACACGGCGGAACCCGATAACCGACACGACAAAGGCACTAGTTTTTAGCGGACTTAACTTATATGCGTTTATAGCCCTATCTTACTTAAACCGGAAGAAACTTACATCAAGAAACATACATCTGGAAAATCGAGAATATTTTCACGCAATAATTTTCTATAATTTTCATAGACAATTACCCTAACAAAAACACCTCGCCGCAGACTTTGAACAGTAATAAAGTCTTTAAAAGCAATCTACTGTTTTATTCTAGCCTTATATGCGAAACTTCAAAGACAACCATCGTAACATTGTGCATTTAATCTTTTAACTTCGAGGTGCGAATCCTTTGTAGATAATGATACACCTCAAAGTAACATATGTTAAATACAAGACTTCATCCCCTCCATTTTCTGATTCAAAACGTTTTCTGATCCCATTCTAGGAACGGTTGAACCAATGACGTGCATGATGTGACAAGTTTTGGAACCGTAGTTACTTTATCCTTAATAAGCTGGTAGTGATTGTGCGCGTCATTCAAGTTTACCAAAACTATTCGGAGTATGCAAGTGACTGTACATAAGCATTAGACGCTACCCAAGCAAGCGCAAGATTACATCCAACTTTATCATTTCCTTATAGGAAGTGCACGGCTTCGGATAAAGAAGTAAATTTTCTCTATCTACTGCGTTGCGGTGATGGCTGCTAGTCGCTTTGTCGATTCTTCATTTGCGGCCAATAATTCGTCGACGTTTTCGATTAAGTTCTTTCGTTTCTTCCTCCATTTCGAAGAAGCACTGAGAAACGTCGTTGTTGGAAGCGGGGAGAAGAAGGAAGATTCTTCGCACCTACCGTTCCTAACCGTTGCGCCATTTCCTGTTTAGATATTTTCAATAATCCGGGATCTGTCATTTCGCTCGAAATATTCAATGAAAATATTATAATTTAGTTGTGCGGGTAATCTTATTTATTGTGAAATATTTTAAATAAAAGACAGTATTTACAGAAATGCATTTATTGCAAATAAAAGCTGCGTTAAATAAGATCCTCGAAATATTGTCCCCTTATATCGATTCATGCATGAATTCCAGATTTCATATTTTCAAATACGTTTGGCAAATGTTCAAGAGTTATATTATTACAAAATTCAGTAATACTATTTCAAAGTCATTCATTAGTGTGTTATGCTGATTAAATGATTAAGACAGGTTTCCAATATATTATTTCCATATCTTCCAGCATTAAAAAACATGCGCTCAATAATTCGTTGTCTTGACACCGCCTACCAAACACTAGTTTTTTGCAAATGTAATAGCTTTTTCCACAAATTCATGAAGATTTTCTAACAACCATATTCCCATATTTTTTTTATTTAAATATCCCGAAAGACGAATCCAGGCCTCGTCAATAAGAGATGAAGAGCTTGAATTTCATATGGATATAACTTTAAATCCTTTTTAAGAATAGAGTGGCATGTTGCAATTAATAACTGAAGTTCCTGTGACATTCAATCAATGTGCAATTGATGACTAAACTTCTTGTGACAGTTTCGCGATGGATTTCTTTTGTGAGATTTCCAGTCGACGTCAAACATCTTCAATACATTCTGTAGTTCTTGACGAATTACGAAGTACTGTTCTCGTTTCACGAAACCTGTTAACACAACCATAAATTTGCGTAAGCATCTGTTCATACGTAACTAAGAATCTACAGAGAATTGTTGACGAAAATCCTGTATGTATTGATTAATTGTATAAACCCACTGTCTATTTGCTAATCTACCAATTCTAAAATAGCTTTCAACAAGAAAGACATCGCATTGTTTTTCTAACATTATAATAAATAGTCTAAGTGGTAAGACATTTTTTTAATAAGCTGACTTTGCTATGATAGTTGTCAAAGTTTGACTTCCGAAAAACATTACTGTTCTATGGTGTTCCCAAATTTAATTGAAAATTTGATTGCAAGCACGGTATGTTTGAAATTAGACCATATTATCATGTCCGCAACATAACCCTAAATTTTGAAAATTGTTTTGACAGTATCATTCTGACATCAATAAATATGTCATTTGAGTTAAAGATAGACAACAAGTTCAGCTGGTATCTAAGATTTTATTAATAAAAGAAGTTAAAGCATGTGTTGAAATTGTTGTTCATTATTTTTAATTCCTAAGTTTGAACGTTTTCTCATGCTGTGAAAAGGATTGCGGGCGTTATTAATGCACATTCTTCAATAATTCTTTGTTGCAGATACTGCAAATTAGTAACAGGTACTTTAAATATTCTTGTTTTTTATGTGAGGAAACGCGAAAAGGTCTATAACTGCCACAAGGTAATCGTGGTAGAATTTGAACTTCCGTTGTAAGCTTATAATTCGATCGTCAAAAAAGGAAGAAAAGTAATACTTCCTTGTTTTGTGCGTGCTGTCTCATCATCTTGCTTGAAGTAGCCATATTGTAATTCATATTCGTTCAGCTGTTCGATAAATTCATTCAAAATATTTCTATAGCGCTCAGTATTAATTGTAAAATTAAACAAAAAATACGTCCAACGATTCTGCGACGAGAAACTGCTAGCCACACATCAAGTTTCGCAGTATGCAGAGGCCATTGAACAAAAATACGAAGATTTTCATTACTACACATCCCAGTGTTTTGGGAATTGACGTACCCTGAAAGAAGAAACCGCGCTTTCTCAGAGAAAAATATACCAACTAAGCTAACTAACAAATAAGCCAACCACTGGCAACAAGCAAGACATCCAGGGTAGTCTACCAACAAAATAGCCTTATGTGATTGCATCTGGTACGGATGCCCATATAAGCTTTTCTTTACAATTTTCTGGGTTATTTTGAGAAAAATGTTTCAAAACTTATGTGGGTTCATTTTCCTTCCGTTGACGAACATCATTTATAACTTCTCCCAGCAGTTCCAACAGTTTGTCTATCACTACGTGATTTATGGCTCACAGAACCAGCCTCACGAAACACACAACACAATTGGAAAGGCACTTTTTTGGAATTACAGCTAACTCCAGGAAGTGATCCAAATATGTACACTGTCTGTACTCCCAAATTCACATTCCAGTTCGAAAATGGACGTCAATCATGTACGTTTTTTGAACTGTCTTGTAAACCATATTTGAAATTATACAAATTCGGTGTTCAAACTTGCTTTGAACAGTTCTAACACATAAATGATGACAGCGAATGCCATTGTCAAAATAATTTTTAAAACCATTAAGTTATAATACTTGACTTAAGCTCAGTAATATATTTTCTATTTCAATGTCATATTCGACTTACAAACTTTATGATATCACGGTAGTGTCTAAACATGGAACATCAACCATATTTTTTTTAAATGGTAACCCTTATTCTTTTCCGCTATCTCGATCCCTCATCTAGCATACAAACATTTTAGAACTTTGCATTAAGATTTTTTATTATTCTGTAATTCCTCTTTAATGCCTTTATTCTTTAAAAAGACATCTACGTATGGAGGTGGAATATCAGCTGCGTCTTTGCAGCTTTGCGAACCCTAATGGTAAGTGACAGTTTTTCCGTAATAATATATGGAACATTCCGAAACACCTTCCTGCGAAATATTATCAAACTGGGTAACCTTGGCTATACACCTCCAGCACTTGATATGATTCCAATAGCGTTCCACTAAGCTATGTTCATCGCGATAAAAAAAATTTCCTTACATAAAGAAACCTTAGCATAAAATTATTATAACATAACAGCAATATATAGTACCTGCACCTTTATCTTTAGCAAGATTGGATCAACGAGAGAAATCGTTACTACAATCATTTTTTCACACCCTCTTCGATATCTTTTCGTTTTTTCAAAGAGAAAGCAGTATATCCTGTTTTCATCATTTTTTCCTTACCTGAGAAACTGTTCCGTCACACTTTAGTCGTCGTATTTATAAATGCCCTTGGGCGATACAGCGGCTTTGTTTCCACGAGAGAACGTTGTAAACAATCTAACTTAATTGGGTATCAAGGAATTGGTTTGTTTTCGTGGTATAATCGACAAGACATCCTCGAGGAACGAAATGTTTTCCTAATTTCTCAATGCAGGCGCTCACGAAAATATTTTTTCTTAAATACGTGAGAAAAATCTGTGATTATGGTAATTGGTTTGGTGTCGAAAAACAAGAAAATTGTTTATGTATTAACTCCCCTAAGGAGACAAGAATGCTCTTAAGCTAAAGTTGAAAATAAAACATTTGCCTTATTTCCTAACTTGCTCCAATCTTTTCAGTAAAATTCAGGGGGGATTGCAAAATTCGCCAATTTATAGGACAGCCACATCATTAGTGTCGTAATTTTCCAAGAAAACATACTGAACACAATCTGACTGATTTTAATGTAATTTGGTGGATACTCGGATGTCATGGGTATATTGCTAAGAGTTCTGTAATGTGGACATTCAATAAATAGCTATTTAGAGTTTCTTAATAACCAAACATGTATACCACCCTTCAGTGAAGTTTGAATACTTATAAGAATTTATGAAACTATTAAAATTCGAACTAGACTCAAATAAAAAAGAAAATCTATTTTATTATTATTTATACGATATTACATGCATGCATCAAATGATGTACGTTTATAATCTGGTTCTACACATATTTTATTTAATTTTGGGATTAGTTCAGAGGTATTTTGGATGGAGAAGTTCGTTTAATACTTTAGATACTTGAATTCATTGACTAACGATTTTGCAACTTCATACGCGGGTGATTTAACGTTAAAATATTCCATGAATTAGATTCCCAGGTTTGTTAACTATGAGATTAAAATGGCTATCATAAGAAAAACGTCAAAAACGCACCGCCATGCAGACATTTTCAAATTGGAAAGCTTGAATCCCGCCTATTTTCATTTAGAGTAACAAAAATCCTCTACATCTCGCTGTGGACTATAGCTTTTGTTATGTACTACCGCACCAGCTGCACAATTCCCAACCCGAATTCCGGCGTTAGATGCAGTAAAAATTTCATTTTACGAATAAAATGAGCGTGTCTAAACAGGAATGGAGAACAAAAAAAATTGATTCGTGGCCCTATTCTAAGAAAGTGCAGCTTCAGATTCTTCGTGTCGTATCATTACGTCTACATGAGACCCTTGCGCGGAAAAACAATCACAGAGGTATTATCTTTATTTCCGTTCCGGTAAGACTCCGTCGTGCAGTTTCGTAATCTGTTTCTGCCCGTTTCTAAAATTATTTCTCATCACATATCTTTCTCCACGAATACCTACCATCCCAAAGCGACTCGTCCGCCGTATTCCGCAAACGTAATCACATTCTCTTCGAGGGAAAATTATTGCTAAGCGTCTTCTGGTTTTACGCTAGCGCAACGTACCTGTACAATGAAAGTTACTCTTTCTAATACTTATCTTAGACAATAAATGACGGTTACAAGTTAGATCTTATCCATACCCCCTGCAATTTCTCCATTTTGATATTGTACAGCCACACTCGTTGTATGCCCATCGCACTTAATTCGAACAAAACTCGTTTGAGTATCTAGTGTAAATACACATACCAGGACGGATGCTCATGCCCCACCCCTCACCTACGTTTATTTGGTTGTTTGATTAGTGTTTTTGACATTTAGTTAACCGACATTTGTAGATCATATCTATATAATATCAAGTTTGTATCTCAAAGTGGTGTACTGTGTTCATAAAAATGGATCCTGTAGAACAAAAAGCCGTAATAAAATACCCCCAGAAAAAGTGCATGATGCCAACTCAAATTCGTAAGGACATTATGGCAACTATTGGTAAGTCTGCAGTTTCTTATGATATAGTCAAGCGCTGGTGTAGATATTTTAAATGCGGAAGAACATCCTGTGAAAACCAACTTGCTCTTTCCATATCAGTAAGAACGGGCAAAAACATTAAAAACCTACACGATATCGTACTGCAAAACCGACAAGTTCGAATCAGGGACATTGTGGAAGATAATGGCTTATCATATCATGCGGTGCACAATACACTGATTAAAGAATTAGATATGAAAAAGATGAGTGCAAGATGGGTGCCACGAATGTTAACCATTGATCATCTTTGATCAATGGTTAACATTCGTGGCGTCGATTTGTAAGCGTCTTTTGGAAAGATACCAAGCAAACGAAGCGAATTTTCTTAGTCGGTATGTTACCATGGATGAGTCATGGATGTACCACTGTGATCCCAAGAGCAAAGTGCAAAGTAGAAAGTGCAAACATCATGATTCTCCTCCTCTGCGCAAATTGAAGGTCGTGCCGTCTGCTGGAAAGGTTTTGCCACCTGTCTTCTGGGATGCTCAAGGAATCATCCTGTTTGACTATTTGCAAATGAGACACAGCATTACAGGAGCCTACTACGCACAATTGATTTCTAAATTGCGAGACGCTTATTAAAGAGAAACGACGAGGAAAGTTAAGACACTGCGTGCTGTCCCTTGAGGATAATGCTCCCAGACATACATCTGGTATTACTATGGCTGCTATACACCAAGCAGGCTTTGAATTAGTGGAGCACCCGTCATATTCGCCGGATCTAGCCCCTAGCAGTTACAAGCTGTTCCTCAAATTAAAGAAATGTTACAGGGCGCAAAATTTTCCAGTAAGTATGAAGTGATGCAAGCTGTAGAGAGGTGGTTTGCAGAGGTCGGACAAAAATTTTTCCAGGAAACTGTTGAGATGTGGAGCACCGATGGACCAAGTGCATTAGTGTAAAGGGAGACTAGTTCGAAAATTAAAAAAATATATAATGCCACTGTAGTTTTACTGCAAGGGGGTCAAGAGCAGAGCATAGGGATCCACCCTCGTATATCCAGCGTATAAATAAGAAGTTAATTTTCAAATATTATTATTACCCATGCCTTCGCATCCTCCAACAGCTTTCACCAAATGCATCGGTCGGCCATGAGCCACTATTATTGCGCCTGCGCCTGTGCTGCATCTTAAGATATTCGTTCACAGCATTCGCCGTGGAGTGAGGAAAACCACAGAAAATCCCAACCCTGAGATGTAGCCGCGGGGTTCGAATCCGGAACCCCGAGACTCAGCCTAGCGCACAAGACACTGAGCCACAAACCTCAGTTAATAACGAAAAGCACTCTTCACAGTAGAACAATTTTCATCAATGCGTATGTACAGGGCACAAGAGAATATCTTCTAAGAAGATTGAAGTTTGGTAGAAGATAACGAAGAAATATTCTAACCTAAAATATGTTTGTACGATTAATAGGGCTGCTCGTTTCATTTGGACACCAGATGCTCTACCTTTATGGCTTCACAATAATTCAAAGAAAATACGTTAGGAAATAATAATCAGCATCTACCTATACGTTATATTTCATAAAACACTGTAAAATTCCTACTCCTCTAAACGGCATCACCAGCGAGTTTAGCTGGGTTACGTATGTGTGTTGGAGTAAAATAATCATTGCAATTTATAACTAATTTTTAGGCACAGAAACGCTGCGCATTTGTCTTAACCCCTCAAAATCTAATACGTCATTGTCCAACATTTTGCAATGGCGCAACTAAGGACAAGGAAGAATTTTGCCATTTTTATTTGTAATTAATGCAAATAGTTTCTCCACCTCAACTTGAGAATCTCGAAATATCGCTTAATGTTCGTTGTTAGCAGTTCCCTCTTTAGGGTGAAATTGTAACGCTGCAGGTTTTCTCAATATAATAAAACACTGCTTACCTTGAATATAATTTTTGAATATTTTAAGCTATAATGATTAATAAATAGCAATAACGATAGCGGAATTTACATATGTTATTGTAGATTTCCGCTGTATTTGTTTCCTTTTAAAGAATTTAGTGTAAAAATTCTAATGAATTTTTCGTTAAATGGATTGTTTGTTCAATTTATCAGAAACTTGTAATATTTCAGTAAATTACTGTATATATACAATCCTATAGCGAGGTACAGGGATACCTTAAAGTATACTATTTTTATTTATTTGTCCTTATTTCTCTTGCGAAAGTACCATTTTCTTATTTATTTGTTTGTTTCAGTTCGATGTCTAAAAGTCTAAAAACGCTGGATCTCAGCTATAACGAATTGGATATGATCCCGTTCGCCGCCCTGAAAGAACTACGGAACCTGCAGTGGATCAATTTACACGGGTAAGAGAGTCTTTTCGTTTGCCTTCCATTGCTTTTCCGCATTCGCCGTGCGACCGCTTTCTATTAACGTTATCTAGCTGCATACAACGTATAATTGCGGTGTCGGTCGTTGTATAGATATAATCTCTACGACTACTTAAAATGTGAGCGGGTTTTTTTTCTAAGTTGGGAATATGCTGCAAAGTATGAATTTGCGCACACCGTTTTAATTGCATTACGTAAGCTTAACCATGCGTTCCTGAAATGAGCACTCTGCTAGAATGTACGAAAAGAAAATTTTGTTTGTACATGCGTATTATGTTCTAATATAAATCATGATTTCTATTCAATCTATTGCATATATAATTTTCCCAACGACTCTAGTTTTTTAACCTTTTAATGAGGAATTTACCAAGATCGCAAAAAGGCGCGAGCTGCATGTCGTAACATTGTGAGAAGCACTCTTCTCACAATGTCAGCATTACGACATGCAGCAACAGAAAACGCTCCATGCAACTGAGCTCGAAGCTTCGGGAGACTTATGCAACTACGACGTGACTTCAAACCAAAAACCTAAATTCTTTAAAAGATATCTTATCACCAATATAATATAAGTCGGGAAATTCATTAAGACCTTTGCTCTGCATCACTCAACGATCCCGTTTTTCCCTTCTGCACGTCCATCGTACATAATAATTACATGTCTGCTTTACATAAAGATCCGCTCAGTACTAAATTACAATTCGCTTCATCCGTTTTATTAAATTACGCTAATAGGGGCACTGCCTACTCATTACGAACCTGGCGCGCGGGAAAACATCCCAACTCTACTAATAATATTATTATATTTTTAACCTCTGTAAGTTTGCTGCCATTCAACCGTCTCATTCAGACCTATAGAAACGGCCTCACATCTATGCTCTCTAATAGTTGAAGTAACAAACTTACAAGCACCTACAGAAGACACAATTGTAACAACATAAATAAAGCGGTGTTTTTTGACTATATCTATTGCATGTCATAGACGATCGTTATTTATATAGAACTACAAATTAGAATCAGATAAGCGTCCCACACTGTATATCTGTACTCGTACATATTACTCAAGGGACCAGCAAGCTCGACACACCATCTATATATACATATAAATGTATACATTGTCATATACATGTCGTAGTACTTATCAATATCAACTTAACCCAGAATTTCAACAACCTCTGATTGTCATGTATATAGACATCCGACGCATACTACCGACCAAGTTAGACTATACATATATACATACGTACATATATATATATATGTACGTATATATATATATACGTACATATATATGATACATAAAGGTAGCAAAGAGATAAAATGTACGCTCTCTGCCGGAATTGGAGGGAGAATTATGCAAATTTGCGCTCTAAGTTTGAGTCCCGTATCATCGTGGAGAGGTATTAAATTATTTAGATTTTCGAGGACTAATTAATAACTCGTGTAACATCGAGTAAAACACAAACAAATTAAAACAAACAGACGCATACCCTGGAAGGAGGAAACTTGAATGAATAGATGGACGCTATGATAGGAGAGTATAGAAAGGAAAGAGAAGTTCGAAACGGAAATAAATAGAATTTATACATTTGAGCTCCCTATTTCTCGAAATTAGCTTGCAGCCATTTCCTTTACGAATTGAATGAAATTATTTAAATTATGTACGCTTACGCAAGGATATATGTGGTACTTGTTAGTATTGCAAAAGAGCATAGCAAGCGACAATGAATGCAAATCGTGATGTATTTAACAATAACTTTGTACGAGGGAGTGTCAGTAAGTAGATCACAGAAAGCTATTATAAAAATAATTAGTGAAATAGTTAGCCAAAAACAAGTTTCATTTTTCAGCAAAGTATTCATCTACATTAATACACTTATCACATCGTTCCAGTGCCTCCTGTATAAAAGTGTTTGGGTTGCCGTCTGAACCACACGCGTACTTCCTGTTGAAGTTCGTTATCACCCTCGAAATATTTGCCACCAAAATGCTTTCTGTGTGGACCAAAGAGATGATAGTCGCTTGAGGTTAGATTGGGAGTTGGATGTTCAAAAAGTTCCCATCCTAATTCTACATCGCCTTGGTCATGCGGGCCAGATGCGGTCTAGCATTGTCGTGATGTAGCAATATTCCTCTCGTTAGTATACAACTGTCACTTGATAAAACTGGATTGTGCTGACACCTAGTGACAGCTAGAAAAATAGCTCTCTGCAATTTTCAGCTTTCCCATAGCAGTTTGTGACTTATTTAATGACATTTCCTCGTACAATCATGTATCAAGACATTTGATTTGAATCATCGCTTCATGTAAAAAGGAAAAATCAAAGAACTGATACGAAGGCAATGGATAGAAGTAGTTTTAATAGATTTTGGTGAACAAATAGATCTAAGCCAGGGGTGTTTAGACTTATATCGTCAGCAATCGAAAATCTACTGCAATACCTCGTTTCTGATAGAAGATCTTGATTGAAGAAATTTGATACTTCCCTTAGCAGATTTTTTAACCGTTGCATAACTAAATGGATGTCATGAAAGTTATAGTATTCGTATTTCTAATTCACCGAGTATATTCCTAATTTCTGTCTCGTAAATATCATAATATAACTGGGGACTTAATCAATAGTAAGCAAATGCTGGACATTGTGTATATATTGCGGTATATCCAAAAAGCATATATTTCATCACTGACACACTTCAATTTATTAGAATCAGTTTGTGTAGCATTCGCGTGGACGCGCAAGCCGTGCGCCAGAAACGACCTTCTTCAAAATATCGACGACGTGACACGAAAATTGAAAACGTCATCGCTGAAAAGTAAACATAAAATATCGCTTCAATAAGGAAATAGTTTCGAACTTTGTCGCACAGTAGGATGGACCACGCCCCGTTCTTCGCTTGGTCAATATGTCTTCTGACTACGAGCCAATAACTTCCTAGTAACTGTTTACTCCTATTCATAACTCTTCCTAATGGAGACAATTGAAAGGCCAACGAACGAAAAGAATTACGAAAGTAGGTCCGAATATCAGCAGTAATAAGGTTGCTTTATAATCGATTATAAAGTTACCCCCTATGCTAGAATGAAAGAATAAATAATGGTTTATATAATTATACAATAGATGCTTCAATAAATCACAGCGAATTTTTTCGTTGCATTATTATTATTCAAGTAATGAATGCACACCATATATTATAACATACAGCTGTGGCCATATGTATTCGCCACTATCGTTTTGAACGTGTTACACGAATATTATTGTATTTCTAAGAAGCAGGGCCGATGACGGACTGAACTAGGTACCTGGTAATGAGGGTTTAATGGTTTATTGTAGGGCATTCTGAGTAAATTAGAAAATAGACGTAAAATTGTAATTTCTGAATATTTCTTCAGTCTTTCTTAAAAGTTGTAAGAGTAAGGTTGAGCTAGTTAGAGTGAAGATATTGTGTATGTGATTTTTTCTGTGTAATACGATAGAATACAGTAAAAAGTAATGCCGAAAACACGCGAATTGACGGAGGTAGAGCGAGGATAAATTGTGGTGTTAGAAAAGCAAGGATTGTCGGTGTCTGCTATTGCCCGACAAGTGAAATGTGCGCGATCGACAGTTAGAATGACGATAAAACGATACAAAGAGAGTGGATCTTTGACAAACAAACCGAAAACTGGTCGAAAAAGGAAGACAACTAGCAGAGATGAGCGAGTCTTAGAGCGGATGTCTTTGCGAGACCGGAAAAAAGGGTCTAAACAGCATTCCAGTGAGCTTATATGGCTACATAATGTTGCTATTTCTCCTCGCACGGTTAGAAGACGCCTTTGTGAATTAAATTTAGGTGGATACAAAGCTCGACATAAACCACGGTTGTCTCCGCAACAAAAGAAAAAGAGACTACTGTGGGCTAAAAGTCACCGCGACTGGACCATTGACAATTGGGCCAATGTTATGCGGACGGATGAGTCAAATATTGAGGTAAGTAATACATAATTATTGTATTTGCGGTATTCTGTATTCAATTCCTGGTATCTACAGTGTTTTTATTCTTTTTAATGGGTTCCAAAATGTAACAGTATTCATGTTTTTGTTGGTAGCTTTGTGGTAAACCTGGGCCTCAATACGTGCGACGCAGGCGAGGAGAGGCCTTCCATCCAGACTGTATCATGCCGACTGTCAAGTTTGGGGGTGGTAGCATAATGGTTTGGAGTTCCATGAGTGCAAGAGGCGTCAGAGAACTGTTCGTCTGCGAGGGTCGAATGAACAGTCGGACGTACATCGACATATTGGAAGAAATTCTGGAACCGTGTGCGTTAAAATTATTCGATAATGATGAGCCAGAGTATTACTTCCAACAAGATAATGCACCGTGCCATAAATCTCGCGAAGTAATGCGCTGGTTCGAGGAAAATAACGTGCGGGTCCTGGAATGGCCGCCACAATCCCCGGACTTATCGCCAATTGAGCATTTATGGTACATTTTAAAGCGAAATGTAGCTAAATACTCATCTATCACAGAGCAATGCTTAAAAACAAAAACATTCGAAGAGTGGAATAAAATCACCCCCGAACAGTGCTACAACTTAGTGAGCAGTATGCCCCGACGAATTCGTGCGGTGATAAAAGCCCAGGGAGGAACTACCAAATATTAAGCAATATCTGTATACACTCACAATGAAACATTTTCATCGATCAATTTTCTTTTATTTCTTATATATTCGTCGGAATAAAAAACAAAAAAGGGTGGCGAATACATATGGCCACAGCTGTATATAATCATGCATTAATAGAAGAAGAAATATTATAAAAGTGTATAATTTAGTAAAATGTACTATTTTATCAACAAAATATTTTAAGTTTATGAGTAAGGTTTCATAAACATCTATCTGGTTTAATTTGTTGCATGTCGACCATAACGATAAAGTATACCCTGTGTCTTCAGCGTTCAGTATCATTAAAATAGTTTTGTAAGTCTCTGACCAGTGCTAATGCAATCCTATTTTGAATTCAAATAATAAAGTTTTGCTTTTAGTTTTGTTTGATTTTGATTCTAAAGTGGAAGTTCTGCATGATTTTCTCCCTCTCTTTGTTGAAGATAATCACTAGCTCTAGATATTACTGTACCTAATGCCAAACTTTCCAAGGTATTTCCGTTTCCTTCCAACAGTAACCTTAGATATAATTTTTATAAGGCAAATTATTACAACCTCTGCTCTGATTTATCCAGAATCAATTGATTATTTCTTACGAGTCACCAAAATGTTAACTTGGCTGTATAGGATTTTTACAACAAATTGTATACTATCTTGCATCGAACTGTTCCTTTGCTTGGTTCAAATTACAAGACTCGCTATCCCCCTTGGTTCTCCATTGCAATAAAAAACAAATCTAAGGCTGAAGGCCTATTATCACAAGAAATGGAGAACGACACAAGACGTTTGTTATAGAATGGAGTTTCAGAGATTACGTAAATTGGTTAAGGCTGATCTTAGTTTAGCCTATAATTCATACGTTCGTAAAAGCGAAGTGAACCTTACGAAAAACCTTCGTTCTTTTTGGCGGTTCTCTCGTTCTAGGCGTGGCGCTACCAGAATTCCTGATAAAGTCTTTGATGCTACTAACGAGTACAGTGACCTAGCATCGATAGTTGATGCTTTCGCTACATTATTCTCTGGTATTTTTCTATCTGAGTGCTTGGACTCTAATCTTCCAGATATAGAGTCCAGTTTACCACCGTTGTATTTGCAGTTTGTCTTGGTAAAGGAAGTAATACAGTGCATGAAGGGTTTAAAGAACAAATTTATAGCTGGTGATGACAACATTCCTTGCCTTTTTTGAAGGATTGTGCTACTATATTTACTACTCCTCTGTGTATAATCTGTACTCTAGCTCTACACACGTATACGTATATGTGGAAAGTAGCCAGAGTTTCGCCAATATTGAAAAAAGATGATAGTTCTAATATTGGCAATTACAGACCTGCGGCTGTAATTTCTTCTTTCGAGAAGGTTTTCAAATCTTAATTTATAAACGTATTTCTCATGGTATTAAATCATATCTCTTTGAATCTCAGCACGGTTTTATGTCAAATAGATCTACTGCAAACTAACTTAGCGCAGATTTCCCACACGATAGCTGAGACTGTAGATGGGGGTGGTCAACTGGATATTATTTATACTGATTTTTCTCTTGCATTCGATCTAACAGATCATCGTAAATTGTTGGATAAACTGAGTTGTTTTGGTGTTTGCAAAAATTTGCTAGGCCTCATTCGATCGTGTTGCCTATTTTATCGGTTTTAAATTTCAAGCTTTTTCTTTCTCCTCTGGAGTACCGCAGGGGTCGAACCTAGCCCCGTTGCTCTTTATATAAGGTACATAGTCCAAATAACGCCAGGCTCCTAAAATTTTCTCAAGTTCAAGTAGTATAATAAAAAGTTTGCACTGTAGTTTTACAGGTTCATGTAACGGAAAACAATGCTAATATAAATAATTTATTTTTACAAAATAAGGTACCGCTAAGCACATTGTGTCGTTTCAATGGTTATAGAATACATTGAAGTAAATACTTCGCTGCATGATATTTTTCAAATTACTACTTTCACAAGCCGATTTGATGTTACTAACTTAGTCTCTAGTAAATGTATATTACATATATGTAATATGTTTAAACAAAACAATTCACATTTTTTTTAAATCGATGATAATTGGCTATAGGTTATCTGCTTCTAATAACGCCAATGAGAAATATTTTGGTGCAGTTATTAGGAACATCATTTAAAAGCATTTCACATTAGATATCACTTTACTTTGCTTGCCAAGTAACACCACCCATGAATTGTGTTTAAAAGTTTTGAGCACTACTGGGACGAAATAGTTTTAAATTATTGGACACATCTCCAGGAAGGAGAAAGAAAGACATGGGCTCATAGAGGAAAAGATAAGGGATCAAAATGTAAAGATACAAAACCTGAAGTGATTTTTTTCCTAGTCCTAATATTAAGACACCAAAGGTAAGAAGGCGCAAAGCATTGAATTCTACAGCACAAGTAGTTGTAAAGGATTTGTTTCCTCCATTCACTTCTGGCTATATAAATACTAATAAAGATAACAAGAAAGCTACACCGAATTTATTTTCTGCTTCTACTTCCGGTAAAATAAGTTTAAATAAAAATAAAAGTAAAGCCGTTAATAAAGAAGAAAGATGGTTTTGTTTTGTTAGCCAAGAAGATAGAATGCTTGATATGGGTCTGTGTGTCATATGTAACCGTTACGTTAATGAAGAATGCGTAGGACTAACTAACTTGGGTAGGGTCTCATTTGTTTGTTTGCACCGTCAAATGTAAACATAAACATAAATAAATAATAAATGTTTTTGTTGTAAATCATTTAATGTATGAATCAATAAAAATTACAGTCGGCGTTATTTGGCGCAGGGGTATCTTAATAACACCAATTGCGGGTTAGTATACATTTTTTTCTATTATAATTTGGAATATTAGTAAATTAGAATTTATTATTATTTTATCTTCCTAAATATTCATAGACATGAGTCTAAAAATTTTAGAATGTTATTTGGATCACATACTTTATTCATCGATGATATGCGAAAATTTATTAACTGCTCTTTATTAACTTATGCCGACGATATAAAGATCTATCACGCTGTTAACGCCTTCACTGATGTTGACTTTCTACAACATAATCCGGACAAGATTCTGGTATCCACATAATAATCTAAAATTGAACATGGATAAATGCTTCTTCATATATTTTACAAGAAGAGTGCATAGAATCGATTCTCAGTATTACATTAACAATGTTAATATTTCCCGTCAGTCTTCTATTAAAGATTTAGGTGTGATATATGATGAAAGGTTTACATTCTATAGGCATGTTTTAGGTGTTATGACATTATTAAAATTTATTTTTCGTACCTGCAATGATTCTACTAGTATTGAAGCAATAAAAACCCTTTTTCTTCGTGTGATTTCCAAGATTAAATACGCTTCTGTGTATGTCTCATAATGTCCAGATTGATCTTCCTCAACGGATTCAACTCAAATTATTAAAATATATCCCATACAAGATCGATGGACATTATCCCTTACGAGAAATACTCTACAAGGAACTAATTGCGAGGTATAACTTTTCTACGCTTGTTAAGAGAAGAAACCGCGTCAGTACTACATTTATGCGTAATATTATCACTGGAAGAACTAACTCTCCTAATTTGTTGCCTGGAGTTGATATACTTGTTCCACGCCTGGAACCAAGATCGCACCGTTTGCTCCGCATCCCTACACCTCGGGCGAACATACTTTGGCGAGCCCCTTTGGTACACTCAGCAAGAAATTTTAGTAGCCTCAATCTAGATTTGCCTATATGTTGAGTTATTAATATTTACTTATCAAATTTGATATTTAATTATTATATAGATTTTTTGTATATTTCTGATGCATTACATGTATTATCTTGCATTATTTTGTCTACTCTGGATAGTTCTCCATTGGGCATTTAATAAAGCATTATTATCATTATTTATAAGCGTTACTAAGGAAATGTTGTTCTACATAAATTGTCTGTCTGGTTAGTAATAATACGTCATATCAACGTCACTTATTACGCGCATTAATTCCCTAAATAATTAAAGTATATAATACGTTACTTCGTTACCTTAATACCCAATTAGACATTTGATTACAACGTATTTTTCACTACCTCAACGGAAAGTTACTTCACTTCGCTTAACCTAAAACGTCTCTTTATCATATTTATCGTACAAAACGAAACGTGAAGTTATAGAAATAACCTCGGAGAACTTACGAGCGAAATTACGTACTCCCTTAGAAATTATATGCCTTCATATTTCGTTTCTACCGCCGACGCCGCTCCGACTCTGAATGTATCCAATTTTCCCTTACAACGGGTGCGCTTCCCGTCACCACCCCCTTCCACCCGTCTATTCCATATTAATTTTCCCGACGACCTTTTCCTCGCCCGACCAAAAAGAAGAAAAAAAAAGAAAAACGTAATAATCTGCGAACTGGTCGATAGAAATTTCCTTTGAGAATAAATCACGCTAAACTTAAAAATTGAAATGACGCCGAGCACGGGTGACCCCTAACAGGTCAAATACCTACCTATAAAAGTGTTGTGGAATATGTCGAGTTTGAATAAATTCCGTCGCATTTGCTCTACGGTCGGGAAAAATATTAAGTTTCGCAAACTTTCGTTCCCAGAACGTTCATACCTTCATGTTTATTCGTATTTTTCCTTTTATTCTACAATAAATCGATGGGATTCCGATAAAATTGTGGAAAATGGAATTTAAAAGAAGGAATATTTACGGGCTGCCTTCAAATAATTCAAAAAAAATGTATTTTTTTATTGTTTAAATCCATTATCTTTTAATATAATTGTACCACAAGTTAAACTGATCATTTTTGTAACTTAAGGCAATAACCAAAATTATAATAGACACCATCCTTGCAAGCACTCCGCCACAACCAAATATTTTCCTTAAACTACAAATCATGTACGCAACGTGGCTCAAAATTAAATAATAAGGTGGAAGCAACTGAAAGCAACAAATATATTTTTCCAACATAATCATCAAATATGGTTATGGTCTGATAATTGAGGTAACTAATTCAGAGACGGCGCGAGAATCTACGCATGTGTGGCATCTGTGAAATCTACCATACGTTACGAGGGGAGGTCCAGAAGTTCGCAGAATGAAAGGGTTTTAAATAAAATAAAACAATAAATCTATTTTTCCTTTTCAATACAATCACCCTTAAGCACAATACACTTATTAGATCTATGAATTAATTTTTCTAAACCATCATAAAAATATTTTTTATCTCTCGCCTCAAGATGGGCCAAAATGTATTCGACAATATTATCCAGATGGACCGATTAATTTCAAATACCAAAAAGGTGTTTTTGAAAGCTCCCAAACGAAATCAAGAACTTCACAGACGGTACCCCAGTATTGTTGAACCACCAGAGCCAAAGAGAGAAATATAATGAAATTTTGACATACTCCTAAGGAGAACAGAGGTCACAAAAAATCCCATTACAATATATATATATATATATATATATATATATATATATATAATTGTAGCGTGTTTTCGCGGGTAAAGGATGCCTTGTTATCCTCTCTAGTTTTGTCCCGCATTCGGCGTTGGTTCTTCGTAGAACCATGTACGACCCTGAAGTTTCGATGTAATCGCATACATCTTCTTCTTGAGGTCGTGATTTCGACTGCAGTATATACACCGAATGTGAAATAATATTCCATATATATATAGGGAATATATGTACATACAATACATGCCTAAACATTATATTTCGAATTCATTCGATATTTCCTAATAGCAACCAGTGACTCGTTTTTATTTCTACCGGACATTAATCACATTCATAGGGCTGGTGTATTACGAAAGGAGTTAATGGAAAATATATTCTATTAATTTTCGATCTAACGGTCGCTAAATTAAATTCATGTTCGTGGAACAGTACATCAAATAAAGAAGGCACTGAAAAAGTTCACGCTAATTACATCGTTGTGCGATAAATGTTTGATAACTACTGTGTAATTACAGCAAGCGTATTTAACATCAAAACAATATCTAGTGTAATGTTAATTACACAGTAATTTGAGTTTGATTTATGAGGTAAGCAGTAATATGATTAAAACCTTTTATGTCTTGTATTATGTACCTTATACCCTGAATATTTTTTTTGCTATGATTGTTAAACTGGTAAGTGAAACTTTATGTACGCTATCGCCAAAAAGCAATGAAAAGCTTTATACAGTTTTATTTACGAACGCAAAGTATATATAAAAACAGGAACATGCGCAAACCGCAAAATATAACCAGCAATATACGGTACAGAAATTGTAACTCAAATCTAAGTTACCATGGAAGTAACGTTGACGTCAAACTTGTTTTAAACAAACATCAGCGTGTTATCTTTCATATTACACAACACTGTCGATGTACGAGATGTTTACAATAGAAGAACAAATTTTTTAAATGTGAAGTATATAATCGCTCATACGAGTTTGACGGAAATAATAGACCCCCAGCATTGAGGGAGTTCGCTCTTAATTTGAGCACAAGTTTCAAAGTCGGCATGCAACGAAAGACAAGCCAGAAACATGTAAAGATATTCAAATGTGACATAAATTCAACGCCAAAATGCAACTTCTACTTTACTATTCTCCATTGCTAATTTACATTTATAAATATAACGATTTCTTGACCGTTTTCAGATGAATCCCACATGTCACTTACTGACCACATTAATTAATTTTAGATTTATCGATTTTCGCCGTATGGTTTGCTGTTCGTGGACATAGAATAAAGGGGCCCTTGTCTCATTATTAACGATGCAGACCGTACTGTCATCATTAGTAATGAAAAATACTAATAAGAGTAATGAAAAATACCAATAAGAGGTTCTGATATTTTTATGCAGGATCTCAAGTGCTTTCATAAATAACGAAACTTATTGCCACGTATACAGTAGTTTCAGCAAAATGGTACTACAAGTCACATCTCAAGTAAAAGAGTTGAACGTAATTACAGATGATTTTGATGGGGCATTACCCAAAGAAACAGGCTTTAACTGTTAAATCATACCCTGTACACCTCACTTACTCTGATGCATACATTTGGAGCATGATAAAAACAGATGTGCGCGAACTATTTGACGAAACCGAGTACAGGCACTGCACTGCAGATATTTCAGGTACTTAAAATAATTTACATGAACTACACCGCATAAAAAAATAGGCAAAACCCTAACGTGATTTGTGTAAGTCTCCATTAATCCCCTTATATAATGGCTTAGTGTGGATTGTTCAAAAATGTGTGGCAGATCTCAGGGGTCGTATAGCAGTAAAAAACACGGTTAATACACAAACGGAAAGGACTAAATTGAGCAAAAGCTGACGCAAACCTAGTTGTAAATGATTGGAAAAATGTGTTATGAACGGGCGAATTATTCGGAACTAAACATTGCACTTTTGTTGTCGTCGTCCTGGAAAAGGAATGCTAGCCGAGTTTATTTCAAAAACAGCGAAACATGGAGGAGAAGGTATGGCGTTGCTTTGAGGATGGAAGAATTGGAAAATTAGTTAAGATAAATGAAAGATGTGTATTTGAGAATTCTAGAAAACGACGCGGTACCAACTGGATATGAATTAATTGGGAAGGATACATTTATCAGCCAGATAACGACCCCGAACACACCGCAAAGATGGTTGAAGCTCATTTTCAAGACAAATCTTCTAAAGGAGTCCTATCCTTAATGCAAATCCAAATTGCAACCCCATTGGGCTCTTACGAGATCACTTGAATCGCGAAATCCGGAAAAATCTCCGATTGGCAAAGCAATATTCCGGAATGCTGTCAAGCAATTATTAAAGTAAAAAAAGTATTATTTTAAAGAAATATTATGACAGTTTGTATTTTATTAGAATGCACTATTTTGTCAATAAAACATTTTAAGTTAATGAGTAAAGTTTGTTTCTTTAATAAATTTCTCGCAAACCTGAACGGTAGTGTATGTGTTACAATTTTTATAGTCTAATTACAAGTAAATTACACTAAAGTTATAAGCAATGGATAAGGAAAGGATGACGTCAGTAATTATTGTGGCTACACTGAAAAGTTTCCGCGCAAAACAAAGACACATGATAAAACTAACCTATTCCTGTCAATTCCTCTTGTTTACGTTATTTACTGCGCTGCTATGTGACTGTAAGGTGCATGAAGTTGTTGTTTTTCGTTAAGTAAAATTAGGAAATTCTTTACAATTATTATTAAAATCTCTACTCATTTGTTTAATTAACATATCTAGGATGGACTGCAGCAAATATACCAAAGATTACACTAATGAAATGAAGCTTCAGTGGAACTTGCATCGTGGAGATCTGGCTCCATATAAGATTTTGTGTTAGCAGTTGGTGAAATACATACTAATCTCTAGGCAGAATATAACTTATACCACCATGCCTTCGTACAATTACAAGTTGTCCTCTTATACTAGACTATACTAAGATCAAATCTGGAGCCTACTTTACTTACTGCCCCAGGGTTTGTTGACATAACTCTGAATGGTGTAGTAGCATATATTAACCACTGGTACTCTAACATCAAATAATGAAAGTGTTGAAGATTGTGGTGTGTTAGAAAATATTGTGCTTGGTGACCTACTGTTAGCTGATAAAGAATTTTTTATTGAAGACTTATTATTTTTATACACGTGTGTGAAATTTGTTTGTATCCTGTTTATTGTAATTGTTTTATATTTATCAACCGTTGTTGTTTAAATCGGTAGGAATTATCCACATTTGTATGTTTGTTAGGCAGATAAAAATAGAACTTTATAACTTCTACATGAAAACACCAATTTTTGTAATACCAAAATTACAAATTTATTTAACGTGAATGTGTACATATAAATTATTTTTTGTAAACATAACTATACTTTTTTTTATAATTAGAGCTTGATGGCATGTTTTAAATAATAAAACAAACTGTAAAAGAAGTTTTTTATTATCTATATATATAAAAGTATTTTAAAATGAAAACCTCTGAAATTAAAGGAAATTGCATATTGATTAATGCCAAACCTGAAATATTATTATGCCATAGCTATGTAGTGATATACCTAAAAGAGGTAGATAAATCTTTAATCAAAATCCTTTATCAACTAATATTAGGTTACCAAGCACCATATTTTTTAAAACACTACAATGTTCAACACTATCTGATTAAACAGACTACGGGTGGTTAATGTATGGTACTACATCAATTAGTTACGTTAACAAGCCCTTAGGTGTATTGATACATTTATAGAATATGTATATACTTCATTAACTGGTAACGCAAGTCTCATACACAGCCAGATTTCCACAATGCAAGCAACGGAAGCTTCATTTCATTAATGTAATTCTTTAAGTATATTTATTACGGTCCATCCCACATATGTATTAAAGTTAATCAAATGAGTAAAGATTCCAATAATAATTGTAATGAATTTCATAATTTTACATGACGAACAATATAATGCTGCTGATGGTCACAAAATAGCACAGTAAACAAAGGGAATTGATGAGAATAGGTTAGTTTTAAGACGTGTCTTTGTTTTGTTTGAAAATTTTTTCAATGTCGCCATTAATACTATTCACATTATCACTTTCCTTGGCCATTATTTTAGAAAATACAAGGAAAAAATGGGCTACGACATATTCAGATAAATTTTCGCTTAATAATTTCAAATATTTTTCCGAATGCACGAGCTGAATAGAAAACTATGAATAGAAACTTATTACGAATTCAGTTTAAATGGTAACCAAACAAGGATTCGTTTTTTCCTCCATTGTAACGGAATCCACGTACAAAACCCCATCTCTATACGATCGCAATCATTGTTCAACCAGTTTCTTTCAACCGAACGATCTCGCTAATAGCTTTAAATTACACAACCCCGAGCGTACGCTACATTAAACGCATTCATTATTCATTTTCTTGCACTAACATCAAAGATTTCCTTCCTTAAATCGTTATAAATAGTATATATACAACATAAGCTATTATCTCAAGTTTACGTTGTATAATATACCATTAGAGGAACGAGAGATGTTCGGGTACGGTAGTCTCCCGTGTAGCGTAACAGCCTTTGTTTCCAGACTCCACAGCGGCCAACGGTATTACTACGAACCTAATGCATTGAAAATAAAATAATACGCTTTACGGTAGAGGGTAATATTCCAATATTCCGACGCGGAGCATCCAAGACGTTCACGTAATATCGCTGAGCTTCCAGCGATTTTATCTATTCTATACGTACATATGTAGCGAACGTACTATTATTACTATTTTGACACGTTTTGGTATTCAATTGAAATCTATACTTGCCTTTATATTGTTAGCTAACGTATCACCTTACGAAAACCTATAAAATCAATACTGTGGAAGCTGAATATGCCAGATGAGGTTTCTGGTTACACAAATGGATTTGGATAACCTACTTTATGATGTCTATATGCATGTACTGGATAGTACCTTTCAGACTGGAATATACACGAAACGTATTTTCATTCCTATGTTTGTGTTTTATCTTTAAAACATATGTACTTATAGTAACTCGATACTTTGATCATATGACTAATAAAACTGTTACAAACATGGTTTTAAAATAAAAAATCAACTTTTTAACAATAAATATTCAGGGTACACAGGGTAATTCTTAAAAAAATATCGGATATTTTACCTGCATATAGTACACATTTAAACAAATCAACAAGTCTTAATAAACATAGGTCCGCAATTGAAGTGTTTCAAACATAGATCTGCTTTTCTAAATTTGCAAATTACACTTTCATAAACAAACTAACAGTACATGTTATTTTATTAAATTGAATTTCTTAACATTAAAAGATCAAGGAAGATGTTCCATATCCACCCGCCATTTGCGCTCGGGCTTCACATCTTCGTCGAAAAGCTCTTGCTCTTTTAAATAACCCTACATTTTGTCTAATTACTTGGCACTATATAATTCATCCGCGCTGTTAATTGGTCTTGAATATAGTATTGTACTGTTTAGAAATCCCCGAATGCAGGAGTCAAGTGGGTTTAGGTCGTGGGACCTATTGGCTATGACCTCCCCGCCCTATCTATTTGTTGTTGTGCGTTTCTACGGTTGTACGGTTGCACGGTGGGGCCCCATCGTATAGAAATTATTATTTACTCTATCAATTAGAAGCACAAAGGAAAGTATGACGTCAGTAACTATTGTGGCTACACAGAAAAGTTTCGAAAACATGGACGTCGTGCTTCATAAATATGTACTACCATTAGCACGACCGTACATAAGATGCATATGGGCCGTCTCTAAATTTCTATAAAAACGCATTTTCTACTAGTCACAAATAAATAAACAACAATTTACACCAGCACGCACAAACTGACAAGCACGAAATGACACTAATATAGACAACGTGATTAACAGTACTCCCCCGAAACAAATGACATTTGCCGGAAACCCGCTCTATGTTGGATCTATGTATGCCTATTGAAACTTGTTTGTTTAAATAAGTACTACATCTGAGTCAAATATCCGACCTTTTTTTTAAACACCCTGTACATATATAGCCACGTGTATCTTTAGTTTTCGGTCTTGCAATATCATCGCGAGATACTATAGGACCTCATCCCGGACTAATGGTATTTATTGATTCAACAGTGATATGTAAAATGAAACCTTTTAAATTTACATGAACTAAAGATGAAAACCTTCACTATCTTTGTACATTGCGTTTGTCGAGCTTTTCTCCAATTTAAAGTGAAAAGATGACAGCAATATTTTTTTCTGAATTAACGAAGACTCATAGATGACATTCTTAAAACTAGGAACAAGGTTACTTCTTCTTTGCTATCCCTACTCTCCTACCCACACAAAAAACAACAAAATTTTATGCGCTGCAAGTGTAAAGTCAGTACTGAAGCTACAACTTTCAAATTCACACAATTGTAATTGAAATCCCCGATATTTTGTTTCATCAAATAGTAGCTTGATGCCTCCATAAGACTCCTTCACGTTGAGTAATGGGAATGAAAGGAATCTTCGTTTCTATTATGAAGGAGAACAGCTTTAAGATTACTTTTTGAAGAAACTATAGAGTGTCTTCACTTTTCTGAACTGTAATGCTGACTTATTGCCCCTGGTAAAACGTTGACATCAGTACAGAATATTAGGTTATTTTGTTTTGCAAGAAAATGCTGCAGTTCCTGCTATTTACTAAGTAATTTACATGTTCATATCCAGTTGTCTAATGAATTCCATCCCTTAAGCCTTGAACCCAAAAGCTGTCTTGTTTCTTTTTTCGACAAATTTAAATCACGAACCTACTTATTTAAATCTGTTTAGATAATTTTATGCGGCTCCTTGGACATGCCAACAATGTCAAAGTCTGTTTTTCCATGTATTCTTGAGCTTTGAAATCACCTCATGGGCCCTTTTTTGGATCCAAAATTGATTAATTTTGTTAGGGTGGGATGAGAAAGTTCAAAGTATTGTGTAGCATGGACATTTTACTCGAAGAAAGATTTGGATATTTTAGTTTAGTTCTTAACTTACTTGATATGCTAGCGACTTTAGTTGCACAAAAGTAACAGTGATCGCTGTATAGTTAGCTTCTTAAACACTTATTTTATAGGTATTAGTTTTTCAAAGTTACACAAATACCTTAAAATTAAATAAAATTCAAAAATTGTTCTGCAACACAAAGCGCTTTGTGTCATTCGAAGGAGCATCTTATTACAATTATTTTTAAAGACGTCACTTATATATACACCGGGACTTTCTCGACAATAGCGTGCTCGACCAGTCCAATTTCTCACTATGTCACACATTGCGGCCCATATCTCACGAATAACAGTTCTGATGTTGATTTTTAAAACTTCAATTGTCGTATTGATTTCACATAACCCCGTAGGAAGAGGTCATATGATGTCAAATTACAAAATTACCCAGGATAGTTCACAGGACCATTCTCCGAAATCGCGGTCACCAAATTCATCCTACAGTAAAGCGATGGTTCCGTTGGTAGTATGGCCCCTGCTATGGTATGGTTGTAGCATCAACCTGTTGGAACCGGTGGTCCTGAAAATTGTTTCCTACAACATTTGGGAAGAAATACTCGTTCAACATTGTCCGATAGCGAACTGAATTTACCATGGTACGCATTCGTTGCTCACGTTCGAAGAAATACGATTATTACCGGCATGAATAGCATATCCTTGGGGATTGTTTTCGCTACAAATCCTGCTGTTCTGCTTACTTACATAACCGTTTAGCCAAATACGAGCCGTATTACTAAACATTCAAGCTTCAATTCTTAAACCAGTTAGATTTTATGTGAATGCCAACCCAAATCCTTCCATAAATCCTTTAAGTTAATACAAATGTAACCCCCAATTGCTAAGCACAACGTCTAGCAAACGGATTTAGATTCGCACAAACAGTCTGTGTTTTAGCTGCAACATTGGATGTATGTATTTCTGACATGGTTTCCTATTGGATTATCCAACAGCGTAAACTCACATTCAAATGTCTTCACAACATTACGAATTTGTTCACTTGGTCGATGATGTGCACTGTATAGTACGCATAATCTACGTCTTGCATACGTTGCCCTAACCTATCCTACGAAACTGACAAACACAGGACACTTTATGAACCTAGAGCGTTAATTAGATCACCCTTTATTAATTTTGGGATGCTATTTTGTTGTTCTTGCAATTTGTTTACATTTTGCTTCGTGCTATTTATCCATATATTTGTTAAGTAGTTAATACTTAAACAATGTAAAGTTAGTTGGATTAAGTAGATTTTCTGAAAAATAATTTCTTAAACATAGAAATCCTCTTTTCAATATGAATGCATAAAGTAGCAAATGATATTAATGTTTCATAATTCAAGTTTTAAATCATACTGAAAATACACTGTTATACGCATTACATAGGATAATAAATCTAAAATAATAGTCTTAGCCAAGGAAAATTCAAATAATTCCCTTTAAACATCTAACATTAATTTGAACCAATCTCAGTTGAAACAAACGCAGCTCATAATACGTTTTCAATCAACCGATTCCGTTCCAACAAATCTGCCTCGGCATTGTACTAAAGGCCTCTATTTATTTTTATTTCGCCAATGCCCAATATAAATCAGAGTCTTACCTCCTGCGTACGAAAGCGCCCGCCGTCGGGTTTTGAAGGTTTTTATTTACAGCATCGCTAACGAACCACCCAAACGAGTCATTCACCTACCGAATCGATATGCGAAACGTGGAGGAACGTCTGGTGCGTGAAACACCAACCGCCAATCGCTACCGCTACCTCCAGCGCCAACAAAGCGCGCCCTTTCCCATTAATACGTCTACAAACAAAAGAAAAACTTGATGCGGAAGAGTTATAAAATAGAAGTGTCGACGGCTTTGGCGCGCACGAAGGTCGGCTCATTTGGATAATGATGGTGGTAATGATTGAATGCGGGTTTTGATTACTTTTTGATCTTCTTAAGTAACCTGCAACGCGTAGAATGTAGCTCCAGGCACCATGTTAGCTGCTAATGTAGATTAGTAGAGATGGATCATTCTGCACACGAGTTACATCAGCGGCAATAATTCTATAAGTTAAATCGCTCACTCGCCTTGCTTTGTGAAGGTGCATTCTTATTGTCGGGTATGTCGAAAAAAAATCATATGACGAAAATTCAATTTACAAGGGTCACATGAAGAAGTGTATATGTAAAATAGATATAAAGTAGTGTTACGTTCTCCTGGTTTGAAGAACAACGCCGCTGTAGCCTGCTCGTAATTTCCTAAATTACTTGACCAATACTTACTTGTAGAGTATGTTCACTTATTTACTAGAGGAAAGGTTGTACAGTGAACCTCAATGCGCATGCGCAAAAAAAATATATTTAAAAATGAAATGGTTACACGGTTTCCACTCTTGCCTATGTACATGTACGATGTACGTAAGATATATAGATTTGCAATAATTGCAGTTATTCGAGCTCTCTTATACATGTAATGTACATTAGCATTTGTATATGTATTTTCATTGGTAGCAACATAAAGTAATGCCTCAGCATGTACGTTGCAACGCTATATCTTAATTCTGTTTAAAAGGTTAAACTCTTATATGCTTCCGCTGAAGCTTTGTCAGAGGCATGTACTAATGCCTCTATCTGTTTGCATGCACCACTACCTTTTTATAGAGAGCCAACCCTATTTATTTCTTAAATTTATAAGCGCACCTCGGTGCTATGCTTATTTATATGTCCCTTTCCGGGAGCCTAATATACTTTCCTTGTTTTAAATTTGCCTAAGGGACTTGGCCCTGTATTATTGGCATGTATTTGTACTTGACCAAATACATTTGTTATATTCACATTTATAGGGAACCCACCCTATCTCTTAGAGCTTGAACGCCTGGTCGAGGGCGACAGTAGCGATAATAGCCGATCTCAATACAAAAGTAATGTCACAGCTACCCAGGCGTTCTCGTTTGAAATATTACGCTATGTGCAATCTTTAGCTCTATACTACTGCGCCCCAAAGAAGGGAAAAATCCAGTAACCAGCAAATGTGCGAACTGCGCACCGACAAGTAAAACGGAGCGATGATGCCGACATTACATAAGAAAACTGGTCCGTGACACTCGTCCGCTACGACGAGCAACTAAATGAAAAATTTCTAAGTCCCGATACGACAAGGACCGAACAAACGTACAAGAGACAACGGGCGCTGCGGCCGCAACGACCGTCAGCAAGAAGCGGAGTGATCGTACTTGTAGAGGAGGTCTATACATGCGCGCCGACAATCTCACCAAAATAATTTCCGACACAAACTTAACTGAAGACTAAAAATATGTATAGACGACAATGGACACAGTAGCCTCGACGTACGATGATAGAAAATCGAGAATTTATACTTATTAAAAATCTATACATGTGGTCCGACGACGTTACCAAATGACTCCCGCCAGAAATAAATGTATAGACAACGTCCTCGACGATTCCCGCCAAAACTAGAAAAACTTAGAAATCTCTAATAATCTTACGACGACGTTACTGTACACGTTACGACGAGGCACGAAAGGTGACCGAGAGTGCACGATCGCTAATACCTCGACTGTCGCGCGGGAGACGACTGCCTATGCTTGTGTACCTTAAATTTCAAGAAAACTCCCATTACATATCCGACGACGTTGCAGTGAATGATTTCTAATTAGACAGTTTTAGCTAGCGTAATGCGAATGGCTGACTTGCATACATATACAATGCGTAATGTACATACATATTAAAATAAAATTGGATATAAGAGAGCAAAATAAATAAATATAAGAATGAAAATAAATAAATATAAAAAATGAAAATAAAATAATATTCTAAATGAAAATAATAATGCAAAGAAGATAAAATACATAATAGTAAAAAAAAATTTAGAAAATACAAAAAAAACAATGTTAAGTCCTTAACAAGTAGTAAAGCTGCACAATTTCCTCCGTATCGTTGTCAACATCATTCTTATTCCGGTTTCACTATCGAAATCAAAGATAATGCACTCCATTTTAATGTGTTGCTACTGTAATGTGGTTCTTAAATAAACAAATAATAATAATTTCTCTTGCCCCAACGGTAGAACCCATTACAAGACAAACTAAAGCAGTGGTGGACAAAGAAATAGGTATAAAGTAATTTTTAATACATAATGTTATATATTACTTATGTTGTATATTTGTCTTGGATAAATACATCCAACGCACGTTATTATGTTGTAAGGAATGGAAGGGAATTAACCGAATAATGTGAGTGAAATACAGTATTCAATTTCAGTGTAACCGGTCATAAAAACTGGTGTGTAGGAAAAATACTATTATTAACCAACATTAATATTTTGTAACGAAGAATCTATGAGGTAATAACAATTTTGATCTTACTTATCCAGAAATAAAAAATTACAAATTTAATGAGGCAAATGTAATATGACGTAAAGAAAGAAAGACGTACAAGGAAATCTCAAAACTCATATAACGTTCAGAAAATGTGATTACGGACGCATTAAAACCGCAAAAACATACTGAAAATAGAAGCAGGCCTACAAACACTATTTGAAAAACAGATCGTTTTATAGTAAGATTAGCAAAGCGGAATCCATTTATAACCTAAGTGAATATTTTAAACCAGATTAATATGTCAGTTCACGTACAATTAGACGACGATTACAAAGCTATAACTTGCAAGGGAGATCTGCCAGAAAAGTTCCTTTCTTAGGCAAGAAAAGTATTAAACAACGAATTGAGTTTGGTCTGGGTCTGGTGGGACCAGAGCGGTATTGTGTATTATGAAATATTCAAGCCAGGCGAGACCGTTAATGCACAACGCCAACAAATAATTAATCTAAGCCACATATTAATCGAAAGACGACCGAAATGGGCCAACAGATATGGCAAATTCATTTTATCACACGACAATGCGCCGTTTCAGACAGTATAACCAGTGAAAGACACCTTGAAATCATTTGGATGGGACATCCTTTCACACCCGCCGTACTCCCCAGACTTGGTGCCATCTGACTATCACCTCTTCGCATCAATGGGACACGAGCTTGCAGAGCAGCAGTTCAACAATTTCGAGGAAGTTGAAAGATGGCTCGACGAATGGTTTGCCGCAAAAAGGAAGCAGCTTTTCTGGCATGGCATCCAAAATGGAAAATGGGTGGAATGTGTAGAAGCCGATGGCCAATATTTTGAATAAAAGAAATTAATCCACTTAAAGATTACGTGTTAGCAAAAAGCCGAAAGAAACTTATGCATACACTTAGTAAACACTCGTCCAAGTGTGTTAAGCATTGGTTTGAGGGAAATAATATTAATGTCTTAAGTTGGTCACCACAGTCACCCTATTTAAACCCTATAGAGAACCTTTGGAAGTATGTAAAGGATTTGCTGTCGGGTAAAAAATTTGAAGATAAAACAGAATTGCTGGAAGCTGCCAAGAAATGCAGGTATACTATTCCGACAGAGAAATGTGCGCCTTTGGTGGAATCAATACATAGAATATGCGTAATTGTTCTCAAGAATAATGGCCATTCCGCATAATATTGGAAAGTATGTATCTATATAGTTTTGTATAACTGTACTAATATTCCATTTTGCTTATATATTAATTATATCATGGTATTAAACGTCATAGAAAACAAATATTTAATGAACTATCCAATATATAAACAAATTTCTAGATTGTTTTCGGTTCTTTTGTTCAACACTGTACAAGTTAACAAGTTGAAGAGGAGCAAAAATGTGATTATTATGTTAGGTATTGTGTTTTAGGCATTCTAGATGTGTTTTCAATACGTCACGGTAAGCCTGAAAAATCATTCACATGCGCAGTTTCCCTATGCACTCTTGGTGCGCCCCCTTTCGGGTTTAGCAATCCATGTGTTGCTCGGTTGGGAAACTGCACTAGCTTGTTTTCACTGTGTTTGCATCGGCAAACGAGTGTTTTATTCTTTTAGCGCTAGTGAGCTGTAAGTTTAGATACGGTGATAGTAGCAGCGAGAGAATTGCAATGTGTTCAGCAAAAAATCGCTCGAAACCACACTGATGACGCCAGGTAGGCAGAAACATATCCGTGTGTTAGCGGTTTTTGTCTCCCCACATTGTCTTTCAGGTGATTGATTTCACCAATACCATGAGCAGCTGTATTTCGTAGCATTGTTATGTTAGGTATGGCTTTATTAGTAGATCAACTACTATCAATTTAATTGAGATTACCCAGTCTATCAGTGAAAGTCTGGACAACTGTCAGCAAATGTAATACTAACGTTTTTGATACGATTGACCGTTCGATATTAATTTCTAAATTGACTACATAAATGTGAAAATTTACATTCAACATTTTTTCCTACTTAATATTTATTATCTCTTTCATTTCAATTTTTTATCGTGATTACTTAATGAATTAAGATGCAGTATACCATTCTTTCCCAAGTCTCTCTATGAAATCCCCGAATAATCACTACTTTCAAATTCCGATGACTTTGTTTTACCAGCTTCACCATATTGGCCGGATTTTTATATATTAAAAAAGCAAAGGGGAAATAAAAAAGAGGGCCTACCTGTGTCTAAAACAAAAAAAGAAGGACTAAGAAAGAACTCACACTCGATATACATAGAAGAAAATGTAAAATGAAACTACAAAATGTCCCAAATTGAAAAATGTGAATGTATCTATAAATTATATAAAACTTTAAAAGGATAACAATCTCAAAAGATCATATGTACGCTGTCTGATCTATGTAGACTTATAACCAAGCAATGAATTTTTAATTGAACACTTAACTACTTAAATCATTTAGAATAATTTTCCATTGGTTTTTTCAATGATAATTGAAATTTCCTTGTTCCTTTAATTAATTAGTTCTTCGTCTAATTTTTAATTACTTAAAAAACTTAAAACTATCACGTCCTGGTATGAAAATTTTCGAATTGAAATTTAACAACATGAATGCCAATTTCAATGGCGATTTATTCAGACGGTTCCGTGAAGTAATGGCTTAACACACTGGTCTAACTCACGGGAGCTATACATTCAAATCCTACCGGGGCCGTGACATTTTTAAGTAATCAAAAATTTCATTAAATTTAACGTTGGGGGAGCAAGGAACTTTCAATTATCATTTAACTACTTGAGCAACGTGTTACTATAAAACAACACAAGTCCACTCAATCCTCAGTAGCCATTCTCTGAGTTTTGACTTTGAAATAATTAAAAACTGTGCACCACTGAATCGTTCTTAAATACTACCATTGTACATTGTACTTCAATTAAATATTTAAATTGCCATCAACATTCAAAATTGCTCCGTAATTAACGCTTCGTGAAGTACCCTATTAATTTAACATTACCGCACGTCCTCACCCTCTAACAAACTAATGCGTTTCCAATTATTGCAGGAACCAAATTCACGCGATAAGCGGCGACTGGTCCCACATGAAAAACACGATAGCGAACCTATTTCTAGGCGAGAACGACGTGACCGAGATCCCGTCGGACGTGGGCCTCGCCAAAAACCATCACGGCCTGCACCAGTTCAAATCGCTCATCTGGCTGAACTTGGACGGCAACCGTATCTCCCGGATACACAAGAACGCGTTGCCGCCTAGCCTCCAGACGGTCAGCCTATCGCACAATCTGATCGAGGACTTCCCGATCGACATCCTCGCCGCCTTACCTCATCTACAGTGGCTGTACTTGAGGGGCAACCATATCAGATCGTTACCGCAATATATATTCCACCGCAAGTTGTGGCTGGAGAAGATCGACCTCGGGGAGAACTATTTGAGAAGCTTACAGGCGCGTCCCTTTAACAGTTCGGTGTATGTGCGCGACTTAAACTTAGCGTTCAATGACATAAGTTCGCTGGTGAACGAAAGTTTTAACGGCTTGCAATGCGGCAGGATCATCCTATCGCACAACCAACTTTACCAGGTGGAAGCGGACAGTTTCGCCGGACTGGAGACGACCCTCGAATTCTTGGATTTCGATCATAACGATTTGACGCAGGTTCCCGAGGCGCTCGCAAGTTTAAAATCGCTAAAATACCTTTACCTTTCGTCGAACTCCCTCGCGGATATACCTTCGAGGACGTTCGAGGGATTCTGCCCGAATTTAAAGGCTTTGAGTCTCGCCGGCAACCATTTAACGCGCGTCCCGTCCGAAGCCCTACAGAATTGCACTAAAATCTCGCACTTTAACGTCGCCTACAATCGAATCTACGACGTGCACGAGCAGGACTTCCTGGATTGGGGCTATAATATACGGAATCTGATATTCGGAAATAATCGCATCTCGTCGCTGAAAGCGAAAATTTTCACCGGACTGAAAGAGCTGAAGGAATTGACTCTGAGCTTCAATCCGATTAAATATTTCGATGAGAACGTCTTCGAAGGTCTCGATAAGCTGGAAAGCCTCGAGCTATCGTTCGGATTAGAGACGGAGAAATTTCCGGAACAAATTTTTAAACATATACCGAATTTGCAATGGCTTTCCCTAGATAATAACGAACTTCCGTCGATTTCGGCTACTTTTTTGAGTTTTCTACCGCAATTGAAATATATCAACCTGGAGGCAAATAGGTTAAGACAAATACCGTCTAAATTGCTGACGTCAACGGCGCATTCGCATCTAAGAGATGTAAGGTTTTCGAACAACGAGATAGTTTCCTTGCATGAAAAGACGTTCGATTCCCTTCATAGCTTAGAAAGTGTAATGTTGGCAAGCAATCGAATAAGTATCATCCACAAAAATGCGTTCAATAACCTACCGAGCTTAAATAAAATAATCTTATCAGACAACGAAATATCTGAGATAAGTTATCAAGCATTTAGTAATCTACCAAAGGTTCACAAGATTGATTTGCACAACAATCTTTTAAGCGAATTTTCTTTTAATTATTTCGCAAATGTATCTCATCCCATATTTTTAAACATGAGCAGGAATCGAATATCCTCTTGCAATGCGAATCATAAAATATTGAACATAGAAGTGTTAGATTTCACCCAAAACAATTTATTGAACGTCCCTTCTTGCGTTGAGAGCATAGCATTGTTGAAGAGGTTATTTTTCGACCACAACTCCATATCGAGTCTAGAACACAATAGTCTAATGCATTTAACGTCGCTAGAAATTCTAAGTTTCAAATCGAATAACATAATGAACATCCACAGGCGTGCGTTCTTCGGTCTCCAAAACCTTCAGGTATTGGATCTCTCAAACAATCAAATCTCCCAATTACATATCAATCAATTTTCAAGTATGCCAAAGTTGCGTATATTAAATCTAAGTCGTAATAACGTAAACTATCTTCCCAAGGATATTTTCAGCAATACAATCCTAGAGAAACTAGATCTAAGTCATAATATATTCTCGGTGATTCCAACATCGAGCTTGACCGATATTGGCCTAACTTTAAGACATTTCTCCATCAATTCAAATAACGTCGAACACATAGATAGCACCACGTTTCCGGATATTCCATTTCAATTCTTGGATTTGAGTAGTAACAAATTCACCATTCTTCCCGACAACGTTTTCACCAGCCTCGGTCTTCTGCAGAAGCTTCATCTCAATTCCAATCAAATACGCGCCAATTTCAAGGAAGTATTCCACTACGCTCAAAATTTGAAGGAATTAAGTATGACCAGTTCTGGGATCATGTCGACACCCTCACTACCTCTCCCGAATTTAATCTACTTAAACCTGTCGCACAATAACATCGAGAACATAAATAGGAATACCGTTCAGAAGTTGGGGAAGTTGAAATGCTTAGATTTGAGCTACAATTCGATTACGCATATTCCCGCTCAACTTTGGATACATTTGCCGAATTTGAAGACGCTGGATCTGTCCCACAATCCAATCAAGGTAAAATTGACTGTTGAATGTATGAATGAAGTGTACGTTAGGATATGTACGTCGTACTTTGTATAGGATATGCATGTCGTACTTTGAATTAATGATCAGAATTTCTCAAATCCACTTAGTAAGTAAATAAGATAAAATCATATGGTTGCAAAAGAATATATGCAATATATTCCTGAACCTGAAAGTCTAGAGAAAGTAATCAGAATAAATAAATAATAATAGAGACTGAATTTTCATCTTCCTTTCAATATACATACCAATCAAAGCAAAATCCCAAATTGTTTTGGCGCCACAAATTCAGTAGGAATCGCAGGTATTACTGGAGAGTTTTATAATAATATTAACAAAATATTTGGAAAATAACAAAAATACCGCAATAGTTTAAAAATAAATTAATACCTTTGTTAGGCTCAAATGTGATACCATCTAATATATCGTATAAATCGCTTATTTCAACCACATTACTTGCCGAAACTAACAAAGTGGTGTTGTGATTAAAGTGTGACATTAATTTTGAAACCCTGAAGCCACCTTTCAATGAAATATAATACAGTGATGCAATTTTTTGGAAAAACTAAAGGTATTAAATTAAAAAGAGATAACAATTTCACAAAGGAAGTTATAAATAAATACTAAATAACCATGAATCTCTTAAATTAGAGATTCGTATCCATTGCATCAAATTAGAAAAAGAACTATAATTTTTTAGGAATATCAGAGAGTATAGTACACATATTCCCCTAAATTGGTCATTCCATCAAGATTGTATCACGTATGTCGTTGGTATCCCATTTGTACAACACCTAAAGCAATAATCTTCAGAAAATACAGTTGAAGTTACTATAGAATGAGCATTACAATAACTTGTAAAAATAATCGAAAATCGGATCGCATTACCGAACCTAAAGCAACCAATCCCGCAATATCTTCGACATAATTTTATGGTAATATTTAGACCTTTAAATAGTTTTATTAATTCGATATTAATCGTTTACTTGCGTAAAAAACGAGACATTCTTGCATTTAGATATGTTAAGAATGAGATCGTTATCAATACACTGTAGGTTAATAAAATTTAAATGGTTTTGAAGATTTTGACAGATTACGAAGGCCTACCTTGAAAATAATTTTAAACGAATAACAGTTTGTCGCAATTTAATAGTACTAATTTCTACCCTGCGGTACCCAGATGTAAGTGAGAAATGACTTGAATAGTGGGCCTTGTAGCTAACTGATTGTTTTCTGTAAGAGAGGTAAGATTTTAAAAGTGATTGTAATAATGGAAAGAATCCAACAACATCAAATTCTAACAGACCTCCATGGCTTTAGTAATTATTAATAATTGATATAGGTCGGTAGTTATCCACCAGGGAAACGTTAGCCCTCTTGCAAACAGGAGTGACTCTCACAACTTTCCATACATTGGAAAAGTACCAGTGAACTGAAAAGGATTAAAAAGAATGTTTAGCGACTGAACTGAAATAAAAGAAAAATTCTTCACTATAAAACCAGGTATATTATGATTATAACACAGATATTCAATATTTTCCAAAGGTATTTTTTCCAGTTAAAGTAGATATACATCGTCAATAGCTTGACATACATTTCAATACTTTCAATACTGATAAATGTTTAATATAACAGGTTGATCTAAGCCGAGCTTTTGCTCACATTAGTGAGTGCATAAGCCTCCGTGTTAGCACTTTTTCGACTTCTGCAGTCCCTTTTGGAACCACATTACTTAGGAAATATTTCTTTATGCTAACATGTTTCGAATTTTGAGCTTATTACTGGATTAGACTCACACATTTTTTGTACAGCTTAGTTGCCATTGTAAATAATAATTTCTTCATGCGTGTAGAATTCCCATATAATTTATTAATTGTTTCGAGTATATAGCTTCCTTTCCTGCTGCATCAAGGCCATGTACTCTACTTCGACGGTCGATAGTGTAACTGTTCTCCGTTTTTTAAAACGGTATCCCTTGTACCATCTGCAATCAAGAGCCTCAACTGCATGAGCAAATCCAATAATATGCTGTCTTATTTGTTTAAGTACCATGCCAGCATCTTTGCAAGTACTTAAGAATGCACACTCTAACCTGCATCACCAAAACAAGAATTAAATTGGTTCAAATAAGTCGCTGCGAATGATACGATGTTCATTCGAAAAGTAAAGAACGTTTTGTTTTCACACGTGACCGCATCCCCCCACCATCACGGATGACCAACCACTCACCTTGGTACTCATCCGCTGCTATTTGGCAGCAGCTACGATCCAATACGGGTAATTACTGCTTAGCTGTGCAAATTTAAAATGTGTGTTGACAATCCCGCTTTTTAAACGCGCAAAAAGTGCAACCCATCGAAATTTATAGACAGATAACTGAGGTTTATGGTAATGTGATGAACAAATTGTCAGTTTGGAAGTGGTGTATCATGTTTGATGGTAGAAGGAAGAATGTTTAGGGTGAAGATTGTTCGGGCCGGTCCTCAGTGGTGACTGACGGACTGAAAGCTAGAATTGAAACAAAAATCCAAGAAAATAGACGTTTCACAATTAGTTAACTGCACCCATTCTTTCCAGAAGTTTCAAGAACTGTATTGTACGGAATTGTTAATGCAGATCTGGAGTATAATAAAGTGGATTCTTCGAATTTTGTCAGACGAACACAAAACCAAACGAATGACAGCTACATTTGACATTTCTCAGTCTCTATGACAAAGATGGTGATGAAGTTCTGAATCATATTGCCACTGGTGATGAGACTTGGATATCACATTTCACACCAGACACAAAGCTCCAATCAATGCAAAGACATCATCCGCTATCCCCAACGAAACCGAAAAAAGCGAAACAAATCATAAGCACCTGAAAGATTATGGCTACGGTGTCTTAGGATCATAAAGGTGTCCTGCTCATCGACTACTTGCCTAGAGGTGAGGCCATAAATGCAGCGATCTACTGCCAGTCCGGACTTGGCTCCAAGTGATTTTCACTTACTCCACAAATTGGAAGTTTTTTTGGGTAAATATCGCTGCGGAAGTGATGATGAACTTAAACAACTTGGCGGCAACTGAGTACGCAAAAGGCATAAAAGTGTACTACAGGTGCCTAAATCTGAACGGTGACTACGTAGCTTAGGTATCAAATTCTATGTCAAATACAGTTTCGTTTAATTATGTCTATTTAAAGTTACCACAGAAAAAAAAACATTCTTTACTTTCCGAATGACCCTCGTATATCCGGCTTCATAGCTACTGGTAAATGCACTAGTGACAAAGTTCTGGTAAGGTAGCTCTTTATGATCTTCTCCTTCATACTTCTTCAGTTTTAAACTAAGCTCCATTAGCGTACTAATACTTCCATTATTTCACATTGAATCTACGTAATAATTCTTTTATTTTTCGTTGATTTATTTCAAAGCCGTCATTATTTCCTAAAAATTCCATTTCCGTAAGTTTGTCCTTTATGTCTTGATTATTGCTAGTACTTCATACCTTTTTAACAACGCTAGCTATTGTTTTTCAAAAGTCAGCAAGCGAAATACTTTAAAACCACTTGCGTATAAAAAATCTAACCGAATTTGAAGTTTGATCCCCTTAAAATGTATTCGAGCCGATACAAAGGCTCTTTTATACCCACCTTGGAGTTTCGTACTCATACGCAAACAGTTAAATTTCTTCTTTCGTAATTTTTCAAAGTTAGAACTTTCCCTTATAAGCAACGATATACATTTTACAAGCTGGTATTTCCGCTTAAGCCACTCACGTTTTACAACTTCCTTCATATTAAAAAAGTTACTTCTCATTCGCATCAGAGCATTACATACTTCCGGGATAAAATAAAGTTACATACACACGCGTACAGATTCAAATGCATGGAATAGATAAGCACCATATTCTGGAGTTTGCCAACAAGCGAAGTTAAGAAAGAACATTGATGCATGCAAATGTAGGTATAGTACGTATGTACGTACGTGTATATACGTACATATATGTACATGTGAATAACCTACTGAACTTTTCAGATCAAACACATCAGCAAATCCTCTTATCCTCCTTCTTTTCCATTCTATCCGTCTCGCTCTCGCATGAAGGCAATGTTTTATCGCCGGTACCGTATTTATCTTGATCTGCGACAGTGCTTCTTATTTTATGTATAGCTCCTTTTACGTTTCCGCAAACGTTACTTCTTCTTCTCCCATTTATCCGTTACTCGCATTTTTATGTTATTTTTATACGGACCGTATGTGTTCTTTCTCTCTCCTTTTCTATCTCCGTTCGGTTTTTTCGCGAAGTGCGCGCCTCAAAGTAATTTCGTGTATACAAGTGAAACATTTTAGTTTGCGCTGTTTGCGCTCGAGTTCTTTCCGAATTTTCAATTTAGTTTTACATTTCGAGCTCTTCTTTGTCGTCGTTCTCGACGCTCTCGGACCGTCATGTCTCTGTTAAGGCGAACCGAACCAATATGGAGAGAGACGCACCGAAAATATTTCAATTTCCGCGAGTATCGTTCTTCACGTTCGGACGTGCTCAGCGACGTGTACGTTGCGTACAGTTTGAGGGTAGGCACTGCGGTTGCTACCAATATTTTTTCAAATTTAATTCTGAAATGTGTATTGGTACGCTTTCTCTTTTTTTTTCTTTGATCATTACGCGACGAACATTCTCAAAACTAAATGGATTTCCACGGAAAAATCAATTCGATTCTACCAGGTGCATGCACAATTTTTTTTCCGTTTTTCTTTTGCTTTTTAAGGGAAATTATTTTTTTATTCGAAATATTAGCCATCGGCTTGTACATATTTCACCCATCTTTCAGATAATTTATGGATACCTTGCCAGAAAAACTGCTGGCCTTTTACGGCAAACCATTCGTCGAGCCATTTTCCAACTTCCTCGAAATTGCTGTAGTGCTACTCTGCGATCGCGTGCCCCATTGATGCGAAGAGGTGATAGTCAGAGGCACCATGTCAGGGGAGTATGGTGGATGCGAAAGGTTGTCCCGGCCAAGCGATTTCAAGGTGTCTTTCACTGGTTTTGCTGTCTGAGAGGACGCATTGTCGTGTAATAAAATCACTTTGCGATCTCTTCTGGCCCATTCCGGTCATCTTTCGATCAATGCGTGATTTATGTTAATCATTTGTTGACGATAGCGTTATGTATTAACGGTTTTGCCAGGCTTCAAGAGTTCATAATACACAATACCGCTCTGGTCCCACCGAAGCGATCTGACTTTGGTGTTGGAGGATCGGCTTCCCCAGGTAAAAGCCACGATCTTCTCCGCTTCGTAATAAATTCATTTCTCGTCACCCGTCACAATTCGATACAAAAATGATTTTCTTTCGTGATATTGAAGCAGCATTTCGCAGGTGACTGCGATTTTCTATTTGACGTTCATTCAAATCGTGTGGATTCCATTTATCGAGTTTATTGCCGTTAAGTTTGAGTTGGGTCATCATCCAATAACTCCTGCAATTGCTCGTCTTCGCATTTTTGTGGTCTACCAAAGCGCTCACTGTATTTCACGTTAAAATCACCACTTTTTACCAGCAAACGATGATTTTTAACGGGCTTTTCCTTTTGATTAAATAAGAAAAATAATGCGTTCCGCAAATCTTCTTTTGCAGGCATAAAACTTTACACGATCACTGAACGATAAAGCAAAGACACTAATTTTTGGCGGACTGAATTTGTGTGCATTTGAAGTTTAAATGTCAGACAAAAAAATGTATGCGTCAAATTAATACTCTCCGTACTTTGCGCTGGCGCCATCTCTTAGTTAAACCGGAAAGAAGCTATGCATACACCAGTAGCATAGGTCAGTTTGTAGACAATGAAAATAATACCCAACGTATACTTCAAAACAGAAAATGAAGGGATGTTGTTAATGCGCTGTAAAACTTAACAAGCTAAAAATATCTGCTTCTGAATTTCCAACTAAATCAAACATTTCAATTACGTATTACGTAATTAATGGTTAATTAGTTTTGTAAATTTTTCTGAAAAAACAGAGCTTAAAACAACTCCAGCAATATGTATAGTTAAATTTATGTACGAATACCTAAATTCGTCTTAATAAATTTAAGACTATATCCGAATATAAAATATCTTTAAACTTAACTTACTTAAATAACAAACAAATGTGTAAATAATCTAATTAAATATATTCATTTTGAACACCTTTACTTATGTAAACCATACCTTACAAAAACCTTTCTCAACCTAACATTGCATAACAAAGAGAGAACGGATTTCACTATATCTAAATCCTTTTTCTACTCTTTGTTCTTGAAAGAAAAGAAAGGTTTTTCTCTCTTTGCTACTCTGTACCTTCTTAATGTGGTTAATTCAAAAAACTTCCGCAGGAAATCCTGTCCGACAACTTCTACGGTCTGAGAAATCTGCAGAACTTGAACGTACAAGGACTAAAGTCACTGAAAAAGATCGAAAGTTCGGCCATCACCCAGATCCAAATCCTCTCGTCCCTGTCGCTGGAAACTTGGCCGAACGTCGAGAATTCGCGACAGCATCTATGCGAGATCCTCGCCAAGTTGGACCAGCTGCGCATACTGAAGCTGCACGTTCAGGACGCCGTACTGGACGATCAGTTGCTATGCGTCGCGAATAAGAAGATTCGCCATCTGGAGATCAGCGGCCGGAATCTGAAAACTATCGACAGGAATGCGTTCGCCCGTTTCTCGAAAAATCCGGATCTAGTGTTGCGGATAAGCGGCACCGAAGTCGAGGAATTGCCGGCCGGCCTTTTCTCGAACATGCACAAGATCTCATACCTGAGCATCGATCTAAGAGACAATATGCTCTCGTATCTGAGTCCGGAGATATTCTACGGAAATTCCAGTACGTGGACTACGACTCTAATATCAGGTAAAGTTTCGCAGTTTCCCAATGCCCCGCTTTACATAGATTTTAGACCGGTTCACGAGTTCGTCCCGACGCGACGTGTGATATATATATACACGTGGTATATGTGCCGCAGTACGGGTATTAAGTTTTTAAGTAACTAAAATTGGCTGCTTCGTCGAGATGAGAAAATTAATTCAAAATTGTCTCGAATTTATGTAGTATATACGGTGCTATAACTACCTAAGTATAAGGCGCATACAAAATGAGTTTGGTTAATCCTCATTTAACATTTGCGCATAAAGCAGTTATTACGAAAGTTTTTACGAGTTGACTGGGTTATTTTTCCTACAAATTAATTTCTTTTTGCGCATAGCAGAGAATATAGTACAAAGATAGCTATAAAAACAAGATGCAAAATTTCAAGCTTAATTTGATCAATTCATCCCATTTTGGATTGACTTGCAATCCGCTGTGCCAAAGTGAAGACAACTTTTTTAACTTAATAGGTTTAAATTTAGCTTACGAGAGACAAATAAGTAATCGGGCACAAAAACAAAATGGCACAAATCTATATTGTATGTGTACATACTGGTCTTCATAAAGTTTGTACCAAATAAGAAAATGTTTTATTTTTTGAAAATTTAAAAAAAATGGCGATCACTGTATGTAACAAACCACAAGAGATTCTATCCCATGATAGATATATCTAGAGACATTGTGACATCTACATAGATATTAAAAACGATTTGAACTCACATTCGGTCTTGTGGTGTAAAGGTAGCACAATGCGCCGGGAACGCAGAGGCCGTGGGTTCAAATCCTACCGGGACTGATATTTTTCAGGAATTTAAAGGGTTAATTGCAAGAAAATTATAATGTTATTATTACTAATACCAACGGTGGTTTAATATTAATATTTAATTAAGACAATTTCTGCCGTACACGACTGTGAAATGCGTTCTGGCTTTTTGAACGCAATAAATATTAAACCAGCCAAAATTCAGCATCAACTTGTAGAGATTTATAGTAAAAATGGAATAGTGAGGAGGTGGGTTAGACAATTCAATGATGAGACCAACGTTTATAACGAAGCACGGAGAGGGCGACTTTATGTTGTTCGTGGTGGTTTGGTTGAAAAAGTTAGTGAAAAAATTCGTGAAAACAGACGGTTCACAATAAGAATATCTAGTAATAGGTTTCCACATATTCCAAAAGCTGTTTTGCATGAGGTTGTCACTGGCAGCATCTTTCCATGAAGCGGGAATAGAACAATTGTTTTTCCGCTATAAGAAATGGTAAGAACTATATAGAAAAATAATTTAGGAAATGCTCTTTCATATAAAAATAAATGTTGCTTTGGATAAAGTGTTTTTATGAGCTTTTACTAAAACGGTACTTACTTTCGATACAAACCTTATACCAACAATTTATTACTCTTCAAATCAAGTTGCTATGAAGGGAAAAAACGTTTTTATGTAAAATATTTCTTTAATAATTTATTTACGCATCAATCTTGAATTAAATACATTTTATTGGTAATGATAATATAGTGCTAGGAGAATAATAGCTCAATAAAAGTTTGAAGACGTATTTTCAGCTAATTATCCTGAAAGACCTGTACCGTGTGTGAAAATTCAAAGCAGTTCTACGTTCCCGCAAGAAAAAGAAATAATACCAATCATTTTTTAACAAAACACATGAAGCTGAATATCCTGTTATGCAAAGGAATGATCTGTAAATCTTACATATAGAACCAAATATGTGACAATATATCTGAAAAAAATCGATTGCAAACCATACAACATACCAAACCATCAAGAGCTTTTCGAGGAAGATTAAGTGAAAAAAAAACAGACCTTTGCGAACTAATGTTTAATTTGCTAAAATACCTTTTACAGTAAGTGGTAGGATCAACACTCAGAACTTCCGGTTTGTAGATATACGAGGACTGGAACTTTAATAGTGGCAACACTGCCATGGAAGCGAATGATGGAATGAAGCCTTCTCACTACTAATACGTATTAGTCTATACCTTACCTATCTTACGATAAATGGATTCTTCCTTCCGAATCGAAAAGCCTGCGATATAGCGAGAAAAAGATAGTTTATTAGGGTTACCGATCTAAACTGTTGTACTCTACGTTTTTGTAATATTCAGAAAAGAGGAACGACGAAGTTGATTGAAAATTGAAAGTGCTGGTGGTCGTATAGCACGCACAGTTTTTGTACAAAATCATCCCATCATTTTGCAAGATAATGCTAGAACACACACGATACATCCTGTACTTGATCTGTATAATCTCTAGGGCTGGGAAGGGCTCTTCCATTCTCCGTATTCACCGGATTTAAGCCCATGTGACTTTGACTTAATTCCAAAGACGAAGGAACCACTTCGTGACATTCGATTCCAAACTGTTTCTGAGAGCAACAGATACCTCCATCAGTCGTAGTTTGCCTTTCGCAGAACCTGCTAAAGGCAAACTACGACTTCCACATCGCCGGCAATAAGTTGTTGACAATGCTGGTGACTATGTTAAAGGACTGTAGTGATTTCAGACACGTATCATTTTTGTATTATTAATAAATAAATAGTTGCCACTATTAAAATTTCAGCCCTTATATATTCATTGAAGAATACTAAATTACCATTCAATTAATCCATATGGATTAGTCCCAGACAAATCTTCATGTTCAAAACCAGACCCAAACGAAGTACCCGCAAGAACTCAATGTTTGCATTGAAATAATAAGTAATAGACTTATTGGCCCATTTTTTTATTAAGTGAAACCTTGCTGCAATAACATTTCTAGATCTGTCGCACGAACACATTATTGCATCAGTTGAGAAACTGAACGTTAATGAACTTTGGTACCGAGTAGATGGAACTCCGTGACATTCTACTAATGCCATCAAATATGTTTTAAATAACGTGCTTCAGAGATGCTGTATTGGTATATTTGGCCCCTTAACCATGGTCTCCATCTATACAATTTGTCTCCAGACGATTACTTTTTTGGGGTCATCTTAAAAGTAGATTTCATAATAAAATGCATATACGCAACTTGAACGAAGTGAATGAAAGTGAATTAGGAATACTCTACGTTGTTTTCAAGAACGCCTTGCTTGTTACCGTAAAAGACAAGGAGAACACTGAAGACTTGGTTATGTTTTGTTTGGTAATCGTTAGAATAAAATTTTTCAAAGCCAAAATTGTGTACTTTCTTTATTTAAAACGTAAGCAAATTCTTCGTAGCTTTGTATTGCTCTGTGTTGCCAATAATTGATCATTTGAAATTGAGATATCTAAAGAAGGCAAATGAAGCAGGCTGTGAGTTAAGAAAAAAAGTATATTGCTCTGTTCTTCATATTTAAAACAATAATTTCTAAAGGATTATAAAGATCGCCCCGTTTAAAAGCCCTGGTAATATATCTATCCTAAATACATAAAAACCATGTTTTTTATTAATTGTTACACAAACAAAACAGTTCCTCCTCTGGTGAAATTACATTAAAGCATTATTCATTATTTTTACGACAAAGCACGCTTCCCATGCCCGAGAATATGTTTCGGCTAATTTCGCTCTTGTCCTAAATGTAATTTACACGCGAACCCTACGCACACGTTATCAGCCCCATCACTTGTCGTAACGTTGTACCGAATCGTGTATTCTGTATTCTACACGAGACGTCAGATCCTCTCGCCTTACGGCGGAATATATTTCGGGACGAGCAGACGAATCGGAAACATCCATTTTCAGATGAATACATGACATGCCGCAATCCAGTTTTACATAAACGAATTTATTACTATTATATTGTACCATATCTTGCGAAACAGAGCGCGACCGGAAATATGCGATATTCACAATTGAAACGGAAATAGTTACATTCGAAATGAATTTATAATTTTTAGGTGGAAGACGCTAAGATGGAAAACTCAACATCCCAGCAAATACATTCTAATCTTGACGTGTCAGAATGTTATCATTTTTCGTCACTCTTCTCAAATTCTCTATATTTTTGGTACGTTTATTGAACAGACTCATTTCTTTAAATAAATGTTGTTGACTCGGTGTGGGTTTATATCAAAATATAGGAAAAAGGAAGAAAACGCGACCAATCTCGCAATCTCTCAGACAATTTAATTAGTTAATGGCTACCGGTTTCATGCACATCTGCACATCATCAGATCAAGAGTAGAATAGCAATTGAAAGCGACAATTAAAAATTAAAACAGAAAACCGAAAAGGTCGCACACTTACCACTTCAGAAGAGGACCACAGAATTAAAACAGATGCAAAAGAACAACATCAGAAGCATCACGGCAGCAGAACAAACTTTTAAGAGAGCACAAATTAAAATTGTAAAAAGATGTACACAACAAATTAAAATGCCAAAAGGTGGCAAGTCAACAAGAAAGTTTTTTTTAAATAAATATGGTAAATAGGGAGAACCTCTGTATGTGAAAAGGCTAGGTGAAGTCAAAACGAGAAGTTTAGAATATTAAGGTAAATGGAATCAAATAGGTATGCATCTACTGCAATGATCGAATAATATCTGGAAGGTAGGAGTAGAATCAAAGGTGATCTGCGTATTTAACGATTTAAATCTGTCAAATATCTGGAGTCTTAATATATACTTCCATGGTTTCCAAGTTATTCAAACGTAAACCCTTCTTACGAAGTGGAGAATTTTAAAGTTAGATGGTTTATCGAAAGAGTGGTTCGTTTGTAATAAATATTATGCGAAATGGGAGAAACCGGTAGAAGAAGGTTGGAGACAACGTATGTGTTCTTTGAGCCTAACCTCAAAAGATCTAAATGTCCTACCTACGTATTTCACATCACAATCACCACAGGTAAAAATTCCTTAAAACCTGATGGGTTTTAAAACACAATTGAACATGGTCATTAAGCACATTACCTATTTTATAAGAAATGGGCCCAGATATGGGATCGATCTATAAAGTTTTATATCCCCGTGCTAAAATACGTAATACATGAGGAATTATCTGTAGTATAAACCTTTTTCTCCTGTCCTGTTTTGTATTTTAATTAGCAATCTCTCCGTCATAAACGGGTCATAATTATTCAATACATCAGCAATCTGTGTTATAGTATGCAATTCAGTATTAAAATTATCAATTGAAAGGGGAACATTGACAAGTCTATGAAGGTAGCTGTACAAAGGTGATAATTAATGTCCGATCGGGTGGTTAGAGGAGCCGTCTCAATAGTTATGCCTGTACGGGGTAGTTTTCGAAAGTAATATTGAAGGCACAGTTATTATCTCTAATAGTGATAGTAATATCTAAAAAATTTTATTCTTTTCAGTGTTTTGAACTTCCGATATAAATTTTATATTACTATATGTGTTGTAGATGTAATCCAAGAATTCTCTAATCTTTTAAGATAAGAACGATATAAATACAGCTCCTCTCATGGTATTGGCGAAATCATTAACGAGAAAGACAATGTGAAGAGACAAAAAGCGCTAACACACGGACATGTTTCTGCCTATCCGGTGTCATCAGCGTGGTTTCGATCGGTTTTTTAGCTCGACACATTGCAATTCCCTCTATGCCACCGTCGCCGTATCTAACCCTACAATTCAAGTGATTATTCTTGGCGCTAACTAGTGCCAAAAGAATGAACCGCTTGTCCGCAAAAGTCAGCAGCACAACGAAAAGAAGATGTTACCTTACGCGTCACCCATTGTGCGAGCGCCCTCTTGGGACTACCAATCCATGTATTGCTCGAGAGAAGGACGGGAAGCTGTACCCGTTTTTTTTCCGCTGTGTCTGACTTTTGCAGACAAGTGGTTCATTCTTTTGGCACTAGTTAGCGCTAAGAATAATCAGTTAAATTGTGGGGTTTGATATGGCGGTAGTAGCAGAGAGGGAATTACAACAGTTCGAGCAAAAAGCCGCTCGAAATCACGCCGATGACGCGGTGTAGGCACAAACATGTCCCTGTGTTAGCGTTTTTCGTCTCTTTCTCGTGAATGATTTCAGCAATACCATGAGAAAAGCTGTATTTACAGCGTTCTCATCTTTGGTGTTATTTTCGAGGCATTCTTTTACATGTGTCTCCAATCTCTATTTACAATAACTTTCTTGTTGAGTTGCCACCTTTTGGCATTTTAATTTGTTGTGTACGTCCTTTTACAATTTTATTTTGTGCTTTTTTAAAAGTTTTAATTCTGTGATCCTTTTCTAGAGTGGAATGTGTACGATTTTTTCGGCTTTTTGTCCTGACGATGTCCTATACTCATTTCTTTGTTTTAAGTGTTTCTGTGGAAAAATACAATTGCTTTGGGTGGGCAAGAAATCTTGGCACGTAAACAAAAGTACATGCATTTCTTCATCCCCAGCTTGAAGAATATATTTTAATTTTAATTTATGCGGATAGATATGGTTAAAGTGAAAACATTACAAAATTCTACATACCTTATTCTTTTCAAAAAATTTTAATTCATCGTGTTTTGTTCTTCCATCGCAAAGTTGAAATATTATGTTATAAAAGAAAAAAATAAGTTATAGGAAGAGTCCGTACAGCAAAATTCAAATTTATGTCTTCCTTTTGAGATTTTTCAAGAAGAAGCACTTGTTATTAAGAATACACTTTTTTACATAACGAAAAAGTTCTCCACCTTTGCAACTCAATTCGTGAACATACTACGCAATCGCATCTATCTTAAATACAATAAAAACTACGTTAAAATCAAAGAAATCCATATCTCTAAGAAGACAGGAATTAAATTGCTGAAGGATTACAAGTTCTAATCTAGCACAACAGGGAGAAAAGAAAAATATAGGAATACTCCAATTACCTCTTTTATTACAAACTCCGGAAAAAGTAAGCCGGAGTAGAGTAAAGCGAAAACAACACAAAAAGTATATAAAGCTGTCAGCGCGAATAACATTTTCCATTTCTCTCGACGACAGTGGTAGTGTCGCAGTAGAGGCACCGAAATTGAAATACCTAGGCAACCTACTACTTCTCCGTATACATGCACACATCCATTCGAAGTGAATACCCAGTTTCATTGTGCCCGTTTACGTCTAGAATGCGTTCGTATTTCTACACGCACCACTTCAAGAAATGAATTTCGAAATGTTTATATATTTGTGTACGTATTGTTATTGTAACATATTTCCTAGGGACCTCTAATAATAATGCGTTTTAAATTGTAGGTGTCCTAATTTTTTGTGTTATGTTGTAACGTATTTAATATATCGATAAAGCCACAAAAACGGAAAACAGTTATACTAAAATCTTTGTAGTTATATATATTGTAATGATATGCATTATTAACTTTTAAATCATATCGAATCAAATATCAATAATTTTCTAAATTTTTCTTATACTTCTATTCACGCCCTTATTGTGTTGTTGTTGTTGGAGGCAAAGTACCGTTTGGACTCCCTCTTCTTTGATTTACTTATAACGTTTATTCCGTATAGTTTTATTTCTGTGTATTAAATTTTACAGATATCTACTTTAGTTGTTCATTCGTGATACATAATTTACAATTTTAAAATTAAAAAAAAAGAGTCCCTTAAACAAGATATGCAGTGGAGTCGTAGTTATAGTTTTTGAAATTCTTCAAAGTTATTTGAAGTGTCCTAACTGATATTTTCACGATAATTTGGAATTCCGGATACATTGGTGGAAGCCGAAGACCAGGATATCTTGAATACGATACAGTACGTCTGAGTGTGGGTACGATTTCAAAATTAAAGATTTTAAATTATCATAAATTATCAAAATTTACTGCTCTTTTGCTCTCTTCTTGTATTTTGTTTATAATTTACAAATTTAGTCAGACAGGTCAACGAAATAAAACCATTTAGGTATAAAAAGAAATTTTATTAAAAAGCGATATATGTATATATATATATATATATATATATATATATACATTTTGGTTTGTCAATATATATTTATAATCTTACGTTTGGCTATTTCAATTATTAAATATTATTTATATTTCAATGTAAAACAAACAAAAATTTGAATAAAAAAACCCATTCGGCAAATTAAAAGCCTGAGGTTTTCCACCACAATATATCCATATATATACATAGATCAATCTGTGGCATCTATGCCGCCTGAGGCGGGGTAAGTTTTAAAAATCTTGTGTTGAGAGTTAATATTCTGAAACGCTGTCGAAGAAGCTCGATTCTATTTCTCTCATAAAAAAGAACTGCAATTGTTAAATAACATTGCCAATTTTGTCTTGTCTCTTATCGTCACTACAGTGCTTCTTATGTAGAGTGGTGACTTGTCTCCTTAAAATTTCTTTTGAATAGATAGTAGTTTTGTTTTGAACTGATAAATTAAAACAAAAGCTTCCTCTCACATAGGTTGGAGTGATAATTTGCCCCACCTTTTAATTTAATATTAGCATCTTTTCGAAGGATTATTGGGCTAAACTTTTTGAAAATCGTTTGGTTTCGTCTTTCCAGTTGAAAATGCTGCAAAGATTTTTTTAGTGGCTTACTAATTTTTGGTAGTATTCTTTTGTTTTGTTTATAATCATGTTTACTTTTTAATAGTTTCCATAGAATCCAAAAACTCACTCAAGGGTTAGCTTGCTAGACATTATCACGGATTTTTGTTCTTCCCTAACCGTCTGCGAACGATCGGACAGTTTCTATAGTTTTCGAGAAAGTACAAGTTATTAAAAGATCGTGTATGGACAATGAAGGTAATCGAATTTCAATCCTTCGAGTAATGAGCTTCTAACCATAGGTATGAAAAAGATATTGTTTAAAGTAAGTTTAGTTTTGGAGTTTCCTTATACTGCATAATGGAGAAGCTTTTGTAGACTTAAGTTTTTCTAGCAGTTGCAAGACAAATATTATGTCGTATCACTTTTCATTAAGTTGTTAAAAGCTTCAGCTTTAGATGTATAGACTTCCTGTTCCGCTAGGATTTAAAATCGTTATTCCTATGAGGTTGTTTCCTCAATCAAGTCGTTTGTCCAAAGAGGAACATGAGTCGTTAGTATCCCGAAAGCAATATTTATAACTGGTGTTAAAATAATCCGTAGTAACCGAGTTTCACGGGTTCAACATCTTTGAAAGTAAATTTTATGTAGTTTGGTAATCTTTTAAGTATACGGCAGATACATTTCAGAGGAGTTCAAACAGTAATGAGTTTAAAAGTATTTATGCTCCCCATTTCGTTCGCATTATAATGCAATACTTTAAAATAGAAATGTCTTGATTGGTTTTATCAACTGTTTGAATCAATGTTATATATACGTCGGGACGATTTTCTGCTCTGTGGGGGAGCATTTTGATATCCTGGCATTTACAAAAAAAAGTCAAATCTCATAACACTTCACTCGACTCCGTTCACAACTAATTTATAATCTATATCTACGTTACATATTTATTTCAATGCCATCTTTATCCTAGAAACTTTAAGATGTCACGATATAATCTACGTAATACATACTACCTTCCATATTAGTTTGGATACGCAAATAATTTTAAAAAATAACAAGAAAATATTCTATTCTAACTAATTTTCCAAAACTTAAAATTTTTATTGCGTTTTCTTAACAGTGATTAAAATTAAAGTATAAAAGTAAAAAAGGTAATTCTAACGAAAAATAAATAAACACTTCTTAAGCATTCTGTTCATCAAAGAAAATTCCTTTTGCGCGAAGAACAGCTTTCACAATAGGAGGCACCCGCTCAACTAGTTTAGGGCTCTATTTGCCTTATTAATCCATTCCTCTGCGGCGGCCATGTCATTATTTGTAAAGTACCATTATCTTGGTCTTCATTTAAGACATTTTTGCATATTACTGCTGAGTGTATAGGGTCGTTGTCCCGCACGAATAGAAAATTTTCACCGTTTAGACGTTGCCTCGATGGTATTGCATTTTCTTGCATTATTTCTAAGTAACCCTCTTTTCGCAATATACCTTCAATTCGCTTCAAGTCTCCTGTACAGACGTAGAAAAAACGACCCCAAAACAAGCACAGAACTCCTTACTTGCTTAACAGTTAGCACAACACAATGCTACAACATCTTTGGTCTTTGGTTCTTCTTACAAAAACGAGATTTGATTGTCCGAACACCTCAAACTTTCACTCATCACTGCATAGCACCCTTTTCCAATCATCCATCCACTGTCCAATTTCTGTGATTCTCCCCGCTGCAGCCGTTTTTGCCTGTTTTTCCGCCGATGTAAGGATTTTCTTATTGCAATGCGGCTGTGAAGATTTGCAGCATTTAATCTTGTTTTCACTGTAATAATAGAAATTTTTCTTACACGATCGCGATTCATTGCGACGGCGATTTCTGGTGCTGTCAGTCTCCTATTTCGCTTGCTCAACAATTTTATACGCTCATCGTCGGCGTGAGTTGTTATTCTCTTACGACCTGAGCGTGCCCGATCTCTTAAGCTACCCGTGCGTTGATGTCTCCGAATGACATCACTAACAGTCGATTTATTAACATGCATTTTTTCAAAAATTTGACGCACTGAATAACCATCTTGATGAAAAGCAACAATTACGAAGCGCTTTTCTAAACTTGTCGGTTTTCCTCTCGACATTTTAATAAATTTAACACGCTCTTAACACCAACGCTCGCAAAAAAAAAGGTTTATTTAGAAACTGAAGCATTTATCAATACGCAATACATTTTCGGGTGGCCTGCTCCTACCCCAAAGAGTATTGTAAATTTATTACTTACAATATTGTAGCAAAAATAATCCTGTTTGTGGCGATGAGGATTATTCTGAAAATTACTATATTAGGCCATAAAATATAATAGGTTTTTAATCATTCTCTAATCGATAAGTTTGCCTGTACAATTAACAAACAATAAATTTCATAAAGGAGCTAATATAAATATTATTTATATATAAAAGCAATTATATTATCTTTTAATAGAGTTTACATTTTACTGGGTGTCCGAACTAATATGGACCGTAGTGTATATGAATATAGCCCACACGTTAATATGTAAGCTATGGCAAAAATTTATTGTTACTCGTGTGTATACACAATCCCAAACATGTATGTGCTTGACTTTCAGGTGGCCTGGCAATATCAGGAAATCAGTTCAAGTGCGGCTGTCACCTCACCTGGCTCGGTTATTGGCTCAGAAGATGGATGAGGGAAAGTCTGCAATCGCACAACGCGCCAGTCGAGTCAGCGTTGGCGATGAACGAAGCGCTTAAGGAGGCTACCTGCACGGACATTACGACCGGCACCCGGATACCGATCGTCCAACTGCTACCGGAGGACATGAGTTGCCACGCGAGCGCTCTCAGTACGGCCCCGAATTCGAACAAAATATCTGTGATCTCTATTTTACTTTGTTACACATTTTATTATGTAATATAATGACGATATTAACGATTAAGTCTTTGTTATTATTGTATTTTATTATCAATAAAGAAAGGGTATACTTCCTTTTATTACTTTAGTGGTTATTACTTTATCTAATGCCATCGTTTACTATTTTAGTTTATTACATAATGCATTAATGCGGCACAGTGCATTAAGTTTATCCTAATAGACTATTTACTTTAGGGCCATACCACAAAGAATGTAACGATAAAGTCCTCTTCGTTTCTAACCTGCCTTATAAATATTTGATTAGATTATATCAGTACGAATTTTATAGGTTTATTGATTTAATCAAGGAAGTATCTATTATATTCTTTCGGTAAGAAACGTAATAAAATATTTTAGTTGAATCCACTATAGCACAGTATAATTGCAAACAACATGAAAATTATATAAACATTACGCAGCTGACTTTTCCACATAAATTCAGTAGTGAAATCAAATTTTGGATGTACCTAACTACCTTCGAAATTTTCACCGGTTCTATTTCAAATTGCTCTAAACTGCATAACTTTTTCATTGTTTAAAATTTCGAACATTTTTATATAAAATAACAACTTTTAACACCTTTTTAAAAATTGGAATGATTACATCATAATCGGTTTTTAAATGGTAATCGTAGTTGATATGTGTACGCATACTTTAAGTATTGATGAAAATATTGCACGTCTTAAATTTTCCTAAAATTAATTGTGTTTCATCAACGAAAATTTACACCTATTATGTTGCTACGGCTTTTCTGCAATATTAGTAATCTTACCCACCTTAAAGGAACTAGGGGATTCTGCATAATAGCCTTAGATTTGCATTACAGAAATATGATACAGTAACACATGAAAAGTCCCGGGCCTAACACATAGATGACGCTAGTTTTATTGCAGTCATCTTTCTCTCAGTTAGCACTAACCTTCAAAAGACAGCTGTTAAAATTTCATGATATTCTATTCATTAGTTTGTGAGTTATTGTGCTAAGAGTCACGCTACTTTTGTTATTTTCAAAACAATGGATCAAAAACAAATTCATGTTTTAATTTTACACTGCTTCTTGATGGGAAAAAATACCGTTCAAGCGAAGCAATGGCTTGAAAAGTGTTAAGGGGACTCCGCTCCATCAGAAACAACAATAAAACGTTGGTTTGCTGACTTCAAACGTGGTCGTAGAGACACCGATGATGCAGAACGCAGTGGACGTCCAAATGAGGCGGTAACACCAGAAAACATCAAAAAAATCAACGAAATCGTTTTGAATGAACGAAAAGTGAAGTTGCGTGAGTTAGCTGACATCGTAAAGATATCAAAAGAACGTATTGGCTTTATATTGCATGAGCATTTGACTATGAGAAAGCTCTGTTCAAAGTGGGTGCCGCGTTTGCTCACTGTTGACCAGAAACAAGAACGTGTTGATGATTCTGAGCAGTGTTTGGCCATGTTTAAACGTAACAAACCAGAATTTTTGCGTCGATATGTGACAATGGATGAAACGTGGATCCATCACTTCACTCCGGAATCAAAACGATCGTCATCTGAGTGGACAGCAACTGGTGAACCTCGTCCAAAGCGCCCGAAAGCACAACAATCGGCTGGAAAGGTTATGGCCTCGGTATTTTGGGATGTGCGTGGTGTAATATTCATCGACTATCTTGAGAAAGGAAATTCCATCAACAGTGAATATTATATAGCGTTATTGGAGCGTTTGAAGGCCGAAATTGCAAAGAAACGACCGCATATGGCAAAGAAACAAATTTTGTTTCATCAAGACAACGCACCGTGTCACAAGTCAATCAAAACAATGGCAAAACTACATGAATTGAACTTCGAATTGCTCCCACATCCACCGTATTCGCCAGATTTGGCTCCCAGCGACTACTGGCTCTTCGCAGACATCAAAAAAATGCTCGCCGGTAAGAAATTTCGCACGAATGAAGAGGTTATCGCTGAAACTGAGGCCTATTTTGAGACAAAAGGTAAATCGTTCTACAAAAGTGGTATAAAAATGTTAGAGCGGCGCTGGAATGATTGCGTTGCTCTTGATGGAGATTATGTTGATAAATAAAACTAATTTTGAACCAAAAAAACCGAGTTTTCTTTGTTAGTCCCGGGACTTTTCAACCCATGTGTTATAAAGGTAAGTTTCAAGGGTATTTCAATCATAAACAAGAATTAAACATTATATATAACTCATTAAAAAATATCTCATTCAAATCAATTAAATACACATGAAAGCATTGAACTTGATGTGACGTCAGTGTTATATGGTTATTAGTGTGTGTCACATGTTCATAAAACTATACTGAAACGATTCTGAAAAGCACAAACAACATTCACTTTACCAAATCCAAAACTAAAACTTGATCTGCCTTGGAACACAACTACTGTCCTTTATGTTTCCAAGAATTAAAATCTAAGCTTCATTTTACACCATTTTTATTAAATTACATAAACTTTCCTACAACGGCCCAAGCTTAAAAGAAGTTGCCGATGCATTTAGGCCTAAGTTTACACTCAGAGAAGAGTTTTCTTGCATGAAGAAAATAGATTTTCTCGCAAGAATCTGTCTCTATTTAAGTAAATAGTTTTTCTTCAGGACTAAAAATATTTAATATAAGAAAATAATGAATAATTGAAATTATACTTGCATCAAATAAATATTCTCTTGGGGATAGAAACTCAAATAAATGCAATACAGAAAAATGATTTTTCGAAGAAAATGGCTCCCAGCTCGCTACGATTCCTACAGCCTTAATAACGCGCATTTCAAAACAGGAAATTAATTTGCCGCGCCTATACAATCTTCTTGAAATAAGAATATAGTAGTTAAAAGTATGACACAGTTATTCTTGTTTCGAAAACTTCATATTAAAAAAATATTTTACTGAAATTAAGTAAATACAGTAGAACCCGGTTATAACGACAGTCACGGAACTGCGAATTTTTTTTACGCTGTAAGAAGGTGACGCTATAGACGGTTCAAGTTCCATGTTTACATACAAGAATTGGTGGGAAACAATATTACGGGTGGTAAACAGATACATATGTGAATTTAATTAATTTAATGTACTTAACCATATAACCTGACACATGTAGGTACATACTAACTTGTTTGTCTAATGAAAGAAATCTGTAATTTTCCGTTGCACAGTTTTCGCACACCAAAACTGTTTTTCTATATCCATTTCTAATTCTCTCACTTTATCAATAATTTGAGGTCATGTTTCTCGCTGTCTATAATAAGTTTTTAAAAGTGTTATGGCACTTATGGCTTCTTCGTTTGTCGGTACGTGTTCTGCTTCGTCGCATGTATCTTCTTCCTCTTCGATTTCATTATCGTTTTTGTTATCCCGCTGTTTTATGTTCACCACGATATCAGAATCTGAACGCATTCCCGACGTAATAAGGCAACTGTCCACGGATGCAAAGTCGTCGAAACAAAACTGGTTTTCGTCACTCTGATTTTGCTGCCACTTTTTAATAAGTTCACATAACGGAACGTCATCTTCATTTAAGTTGTCGCAAACTGGATTATTCTTTAATCTTGAATGACTAAAGCAGTTTGCTATAGTCTCAGAGGTTATACTACGCCAAGCCATCTCTAAAAAGTCCAACACGTCGAGAAGTGAAACTGCACACGGTGTGTTCTTATTCATACCCGTAATAATTTTCTGCAGAAGAAATTTTCTGTAAACACATTTTAAGCTTCTTATTACGCCTTGGTCCATTGGTTGAAGGATGCTAGTGCAATTTGAGGGCAGATACACCAAATTAATATTTTTTTAAGTGGGCTAATGATGGATTAGTTGGGCAGTTATCGACTAAAAACAAGATTTTTTTACCTTTAACCGCAAGTTCTTTATCCCATTTTCGAATTTCATTTTCAAAGATTTTAGAAGTCATCCATGCTCCTTTGTTTGCGCAGTAATTTGTTGAGAGTGTTTTTATGTTTTTGAAGCAGCGTGGCTTTTTTTACTTTCCTATGACAAGAATTTTACGTTTCTCCGTAGCGGTCATATTAGCACACACAAATGCAGTTAACCTGCAGTTCTTTGGCTAGTTTACCGCCTACGCATTTTCGCCTTTAAACCTAAGAGTCTTATCTGGAAGAAGTTTATAAAAAATTCCCGTTTCGTCGCCATTGTAAATTTCATTGTCTTCATAATCTTATCTTAATTTAGGCCACACTTCATTTAGGCACGTTTCTGCTTCTGTCATATTAACACATTTCGCTTCGCCGCTCACTTTTCCGAACGTTATTGAATGTCTCCGTTTGAAACGCTCTAGCCACCCATTACTGAATACTTAATATACCCCACTTAAAATTTGTGTCTCCAAATAAACTTATATATTCTTCGGCCTTTTGCATAAGCAGTGGTCCATTAACAGATAAATTTGCACTTCTACATTGCTTAAACCACGTAATACGCGCTTCGTCGATTTCAACCTTTTCGCACGATTGAATTTTTTTTGACTTTTCTTTCCCTTTCACAAAGGTATTCATGATTTTATTCTTATTTTTCACAATTGTACAAATCGTAGAATTAACTAACCCAAATTCGCGACACACGCCCGCTTTCTTCCTTCCACTTTCGACTGCTTTGATTATCGCGACTTTGTCGTTCACGCTTAAACTTTTCCGCTTTAACCTAACATTTTCGATAAAGAAATCTCGATGTTTCATTCATACGATTCAAATGCCGCCTGAGGAAATTTCTTACGAACTTTGCCTAGCGCATTGCAAGAAACGGTAATATTTTTGGAATCCTCGAACGGTCGAACGTTGCAGGCTAGGCAAATTGCAAGAAATCTTATATATATAATATTTGTCGTTATATCAGAGGTTATTGACGCTAAAACCGGGTTTTTCCCTGTACGTTTGAATAGTAAAGTACGGCATCGCTTAAAATTTGACGCTAAAAAAGGAGTGTCGTTACAGCCGAAGTTGTTATAACCGAGTTCTACTGTATTTTCTTGTGAATATGCAAAACAGAGATTTTCTTGCCTCAAAGTGGACTTATTCAATTCAAAAATGTGTTTCTCTCTTATATTTCCAAAACAACTAATTTGAAGACCAATATACGGTGCTATAGAACTACCAATGAACCAAATACCTGTAACATCCTGTAAATAGGGTCGAAAATCTTCAGACGATAATCTTTTATCACTCCCACATAAAGCCACACTCAAATATTTCCACTTGCGTTAATACTTCCAATTTCTCGAACTTATAGTACTAGATTTTTCTTTTCCTTCTTCATCCACATTCCATTACGGATGGGCGCCCAAATCGGGCGCGCTCTAGCATCACTGTCGATTCCAGAACGATATGAAATATTTTTATCGCGAACACGTTCATGGTCGCACGATTTTTTCCCGCTCCGAAAGAAATATCATTTCTCCTCACCGTCTGACGATGCAAATGGGCGAACGAAGGATATATGTATGTGCGGAACGGAAAAAAGAAGAAAATGGAAGTAGACGTTTCGAAACGGCGAAACCCGGAACACAATAGGTGACGCTTTTGTGTTTTTATCGATGCACATCGAAACAAAGGGAAATCGAACAACGTTATTGCCTCCGCCGTTCTTATTGAAAAATATAGGAAGGAATTTGTCTCAATTGTGATTTCTTTCGCGCTCGGTAAGTGCATATATATTCCAAGGATATTCTCGAATAAGCAGAATAGATGACGGGTATCAATGCATACCGCATAAATGAAATGGAGACTTGCTATTGAATGGAATGATAACAGCTGTCATTGTCAATACAGGTTTTTTTTCTTATACCATCTATTAACATCATCTCGGCATTAATTACATCATCACTTAATTGACATTAACATTACTCGCATTTTGTTTATATAAAGATGGCGCCAGTAAAAAGAACGCACCGTAATAATTTTACACGTACGTCTTTCTGTTGCTTCTTTGCTTTATCGTTCAGGAATCATGTCGAGTTTTGTGCTTGAAAAAGAACATTTGCGGAACGCATTACTTTTCTTATTTAATCAAAAGAAAAAGGCTGTTGAAAGTCTTTGTTTGTTGATAGAAACATATGATGGATACGCCCCATCGATTAGAACATGTTGACATGGTTTCGACAATTTAAAAGTGGTGATTTCAATGTGAAAGACACTTTGGTAAGCCAAAAAAATGCGTAGACGAGCAATAGCAGCAGTTATTGGATGATAACCCAACTCAAACTCAAGGGCAGTTGGCAGAAGTATTACACGTGTGGCAAGAAACAAACAGCAAACGTTTGCGAGCAATGTGGAAGATCAATAAACTCTGTAAATGGGTCCCACATGATTTGAATGAACATCAAATAGAAAATCGCAAAGTCTGTGAAATGCTGCTTCAACACCACGAACTGCTTCAAAACCACGAAAGTAAAACATTTCTGTATCGAAATGTGATAGGTGTTGAAAAAATGATTTATTTTGAAAACCCGAAGCGGAAAAAATTGTGGCTTTCACAATACTCTTTCACTCATATTCCCGAAATCGTTCCCGATTACCTTTAAGATACCCATCTCATCCAGGGCTGCTCGAATTCGTATTTTCCAGGCATAAAACCCTTCTCCGTCGAATTGCTTTCTTCCGGCAGTCGCAGAATTTCGATTTTCCGATGCCATGTTTTTCGGGTTAATCTTCTTCGATAGCACGTTTTATTTTCGTACGATTCCACCTTTTCGACAACCTCAAATTCCATTCACAATGCCTATACTGAGCCCATAACCTCTGAATTTAAGCAGAGGGTATTAAATAAATTAAATATTTAACTATTACACGCTACTACATGCTATTACTTCATCTAATGTTAACGTCTATTTTGCGCCTTCTTACTACCAGGTCAGCCAACTTCTACCTACTTAAAGTTACCAAAAACAAGATGCGGTGTTACTAACTTCGCTCTAGTATATACCATATAGTACGTTTATTTAGATGTTCGTTATAGTTATTCCGCCGCTCAGAAGTACCTTTGCGTGTCTTCCAAATGGCGTAGAGCACCAATGTAAAATCGCATTTTCGCCCTGCATTACAAATCGGTAACTTAAAACTTACAATCAGAGGAATTGCAAGACAAAAAAATTCTTAACAAGGCACATACAAGTTGCAACGTTTTTCGCAAAACTACAGCGAAGAAACAATTCGAATTGCCTGAGTAGCGCCAACCCAAATAAGAATCTTTCAAGTTTTCTGTTGCTCTGCCATCTATAGAGCTCTATCCTAACTAATTCCTGTTTAACAAGTTATATATCCCACATGTTCTTTAATATTTTCTAGTTTTCTAACTTACGAATATGCAGTATAATATCTAACCGACCAGAGATGGCAAAACAATCAATGTTACAGAAATCTTTCAAAATATTCTTCTTTTTTTTTCTTAAATTTGATCTTTATAAGTATACAAATACGTTATTTATATAATTAGTTAATAAATATTAAAAAGTTCAATCTATATTTTACTATATAAAGTTTCATAACTTTACATAATTACTTGCAAGATTAAGAAACGTAAGAAACTCTCGTCCTTTCATTACAATAAACAGCTAACTTCACCCTATTCAACTGTAGCCGAGGAAGAACTCTGACTATTGTGTGTATAGGTTAGGTTTCATACTGTCTATAACGTGGTTGAAAGATAATTAGCGCTGAGAATTTTAACTAAGTATATTATTTGCTTTCATAACATGGCTTTACGTGTGCAGTTTGAGAACAATAACGAAATCGGCGTATTTGCTAAATTAACTAACGCATATTGTTTAGTAAGCATAGGAGGCTCTGAGAATTTCTACAGGTATTACTGTGTCTTACCATTGTTGCATATCGTAAGACGTTAAATATCATAATTGTAGCGTTTTTGAAGGTGAATTATCCGGCACGATACCTGTAGTGCATACTTCGTTAGCAGGCTGTAGAATAATTGGAAGGTTATGTGTAGGAAACAGAAATGGCTTGATTTTACCCAGTTCCACAACAGATAATGAGCTTCAACATCTTAGAAATGCTTTACCAGAGAGGATCAAAATACAAAGGGTGGAAGAAAGACTATCTGCACTAGGAAATGTCATTGCGTGCAATGATTATGTAGCTTTGATACATCCTGACTTAGATAGAGAAACGGAAGAGATTATTACAGATGTTTTAAAAGTTGAAGCATTCCGACAAACAATTGCAAGCAACGTGTTAGTAGGATCTTATTGCATATTAAGTAATCAAGGGGGTTTAGTTCATCCAAATACCAGCATAGTAGATCAAGAAGAATTATCTTCACTTCTTCAGGTTCCACTTGTTGTAAGTTATCCTAATATTGAAACGGCATTGGCATGTTGTAATTATAAATTTGCATTTGACATAGGCAGGGACGATAAATAGAGGAAGTAATGCAGTTTCTGCGGGGATGGTAGTTAATGACTGGAGTGCCTTTTGTGGGATGGATACGACATCTACTGAATTAACTGTTATTGAATCTGTATTCAAGTTAAATGACTCTACACCTTCATCAATCGGAACCAACATGAGAGCCAGTCTTATTGACAGGTAGATTTCATTACCACATTGAGGTTAATGTAATCCTTTTATTGTAATATAATTATTCATTTGTTTGCAGCATGGTATGAACAACATGATGTGATCACCATTTCATATATGATATAGAATCCTAAATCATTATATATAATAAATAAGTTTAAACATCTTAACTGTATTACCCAATTGTAATTGTACAAAATATTCCAGGTAATATTTTATAATAAAGATTATTGTTTTATTTCTTTCCCATATAAATTGATACTATTGTATTTATATGTAATAGAAAATTACACCTTTGTACACCAAATATATCTACAAAAGAAATAATTTGAACAAATATGAGACAAATTATTTCATTTTTTTTAATCTAACTGTAACAAGTACAATACAATTCTTTTAAAATTTGTGACGTATAGATTTGAAATTTTGAAGTTACTGTTTCCGGTTAGTTGGTTTGCCTGAATATAGCTTTATGGAGAGGGCTTATGTTATAGGTTATGTATTGTTGAAGTGAAGTTAGACTTTACTGTAATTTAATTGAACTTGACGACTAAAATTGTGTCAGACGGAGTCTCTTAAAAACGAAATTTATTAGGATTAGTTATAAGTAGAGACCGGATTATATGCAAAGTGCAAACATTTAATTCAATTTATTATATTTTACGTCTATTTGTAGATGTCTTACACTGATTAAAGTTAATTAACGCTAATTAATTTAATCAGTGTAATACATCTGCATATAGACGTAAAATATAATAAATAAATTAATAAAACTATTGTCTAACATATACAATGCAATTTTAAATGACAGGATAGCTTGAATTTCCCGCCTTGCTAAATTTTTATCAAGTTGACAATTCCTTGCCAGTAGCGTTCCGTAGACATTTTTTAGGGGTGCTAAAATAAAGAATTAAGTTCACTTAATTAAATATATTTTCATAAAGCAATTTCGTGGCATTTTGCAACAGAAAACCAATTGAATATTTCATTTCCGATATACTCACAAGTTTTAACAAAATAGTGTTGATACATTATGTTATTTCTATAAATATACGTACACAAATTTCTTTAATATTTTACATTTATGTTCTACTCCTTGTTTCTCACACATTTACATTTTATTCTTGAACTAACTATACCCTATTTTTAACAGGGAGGAATAAAATGAAAAGGCACATTTACACAATGGAATTTTGCAAGGTTACTTCTTGACACCAGTTTTAAAACAAGCTAGGATTTTATATAAGTTGTAGTTAATTACTATTACAGCGCACATTTAGGAAGAAAAAATAGATATAGACGCACTCAGAGAAATACAGGATCTAAACATCAAGCAGTTGTAACAGATGGTGGCCGGCAATATATTAAACTTGCCGAAAACTGACCAAGAACTAGCCTACTTTTTGAGGCTTCAATTTAAAAACACTTCTCTGAATACAAAGCAGTGTTATCAAATTAAGGAAAAGCATTATATCTTCCACAACACATTACTGCAAACTTTAAACTAAGCAAGTGCTTTTGCACTTGTATTTTCTGGCTATAATGAAAAAGTAAACATTGGATATTGTGGAGAAAATGCTCATACATAGTTATCCTATTAGCTGCAAAATAAATTGTTGTTGTGGTAAGGATACAAGTGGTAATTATTTATGGACCATTGCACTTCCAGAAGTAAGAATTGCTTTTATGGATATGGTATGCAAAGTTGGCAGAACGATATGTATATTGTCGCTATGATAGTAAGCTTAACGTAATTGTCACTTTATCGTGAAAAATTTTATTTGGAAAAATAAAAAAAATATATATACATTAATATTTGAACAGATTTACAACAAATTAATACTTCCCTATAAAACGTCAAACAATCTGGCAACAATTCCTGTAACAGAAATGGATAATAATATACAAATATATACCAAACAAAACAAGATGGCTGTAGCCTATAAGAATTGTACTTCTTGCTAAACTGGAAAGGACTATTTTAGATTATTGCCTTTGTGAATGCCATTTACCCGTTTATAAATTTTTGTAATAATTTACAGATAAATTTAATTTATATTTTGTTGTAAACTTCAGCGGTTGTTTTCTTTTAAACAATTTAGATTTACGGGCTGAAACTGCGTCATAATTGCTTGAGTCCGTTGATGTTTCGCTCTGCTAGATGGAGCTTCATTTGGGTTACCGTGAGAAGAAAGCACTACAACATGACTATTTATTTGGCAAATACAGGGTGGCGCAGGGAAACGGGTAATTTTGAAATAACGTCATTTCCACGAATAAGTTCATAAAACTAGTAATTTATTAACGAAAGTGCATGTATGCAGCATGCCATTTATGTTTTTACAATCACAATGTCCAAAAGTGTCTTTTTACTTTTTAAAGATGACATCGGAAAGATGTCCTCCCATTCGGCGTTCACACTCTAACAGCCTGTTATGAAAACTCTGGAATGCGCAGTGTAGCAAATCCTGGGGAATGGCAGTGATTTTTTGTTGAATGTTCTCCTTCAGTTCATGGATTGTTGCAGGTCGTGTACGGTACACCTTGCCTTTAAGATACCCCCACACACTAAGATCAGAGGATCTTGCAGGCCATTCAATGTCACCGTTACGTGAAATAATGCGTCTTCCAAACAATTGACGAACTGCTGCCATCGAATGTCGAGCAGTGTGTGACGTGGCTTCGTCCTGCTGAAACCACATGTTTTCCATGTTAAGATTTAGCTCGTACAATCTCGGTGTAAAGAATGTTTGAAGCATTTCAACATATCGAGCGGATGTTACTGTCGCTGCACTATCATCCTCACGTGCAAAGAAATAAGGGCCGATTAACACCATGACATGATACAGTACACCATATTGTGACCTTGTCGCTATGTAGTGGTCGCTGGTGTAACTCACAAGGATTGTCCTGGGCCCAATAACGAAAATTCTGTTTGTTTACGAAACCGTTCAGGTGGAAATGGGCTTCGTCTGATATCCATATGTTACCAACGAAATTCGCGTCCTCGTTAATTTTAGCCAATATCTGAATACTAAACTCCATACGTGACGCTGGATCTCGTTCATGTAATTGTTGCACAATCTGCAACTTATAGGGATGGCAATGTAATTCGTGCAGTATTCTTTGTAAGCTTCGTCGCTTAATCCCTAGCGAAGATGCATGCTGTCGAACGGAGCGGCGAGGACTTCTCTCCATTGCAGCTCTAACAGCCTCAATGTTCTCTGGGGTACGCACCGTCCGAATGCCATCTGGAGCTTTCTTTTTCAAGACAGATCCTGTTTCTTCAAAATTACGCACCCACGTTGTAATCGCATGCGCAGATGGAACACGTCCATGACGTCCAAGCTGGTAATGCTGTCGAAATATTCTCTGCGCGGCAGTCGCACTATCACCATTTTTATAAAGCGCTCTCACAGCTACTGCACATTCCGCACAGTCCAACGATCTATGATTACTAAATGGCAATGCGTTCACGACAATTGTGCGACGTTACGAACAACTACCGGCTCTACAGTGCTGACAACTGTAACGTTCAAAATTTCCCGTTCCCCTGCGCCACCCTGTATATTCTTTGCAGTTGCCTCGACTTTGGTTGTTAGAATTAAATTTTGTCTCTGGAGATCAACTTAAATGTACAACCTAACGATCAAAAGCCCTGCATATGTTTAATAGTGTAGTAAGCAAATGTTCCTTCTTTGACAGTATTATTTTCGAATCTTACTTGTGAGGATCTAAACAATGTATGCAACATGTTACTTATTAGCGACGTGTTCACTGTTGGGTTATGTTTTTTTTTCCTGAAGGGGTTTTGATATTATCTTGGACACTATTCGAGATATCTTTTTTTTTGTAAATTTTACAATGAACAAAATGCGGGACTGCGCTTGATGGGATTTCCGTAAATGGATAGTCTTTCGATAATGCTGTATTTAAAATGACATTTTCACCTTAATTACGATATTATTAGAATATTTAAGTTATATACAAAAACAAGTACTAGAAACTATAGTCCGTCCCAACCTCCGTATTCAGTATACGTCTTATGGGAATTTGTTTCATGGTTGCCAAATCATCCGATCGGCTGTACATTACTATTTCCGGTTAATTATTTGCAATTTCACCCGATCAATTCATAACCTTTATTAACGTTTATTGACGTTGAAGGTGCAAAATTATTGACATTCATATGACATTTTGCTTATTATTTTATTAAAGTAACTAACTTTTAACAGAGTGCATAGCGACTTCGCTGCACGTAAAATTATAGGAAAAATACTACAGATAAAATAGTTATATCTCAATATTTATTAACAATACTATACACACATCTATAAACAAATATACATATGAACGATATCTGTATGCAATGTACAGTGAATATTTTAGCTACGATATTGAGTGCTATGCAATTTATTAAATTAAAAAAGATGATCATATATATATACAAATAATAGTTTCCACTTTTGTAACAAAAGAACTGGAGTCATAGAAATACGTATATGTATAATACAATAATATTTAAGAAAGGAATAGCAATTACACACATATATCTATGTCTTACGTTAATTTTCTAGTCAGTCGAAGAATCACTTTGATCTTCAGATGATGACGAATATCTTACGTGAATAATAAATTCTTCGATGTCGTCTTGCAAATTATCCACTATCCACATTTCCTTTTCAATATTGTTTACATGTTTGATGTAGTTTTGCCAATTATTAGTTGTTACAGTGCTATACGCTCGTCAGATTAATTGCTCCATATCTTTTACCTTAAATGTGGTATTATTCATTCTTACGTAGTTTTTAAGTTGTGCCCATACCATTTCAATGGGATTTAACTCACCAATGGTAAGGTGGTAATCGAAGAACTTCATGACCTTTTTCTTTTGCAAATTCGTCAATCCTACTTTTATCATATTGCGGTTTAATTTGTGACACACGCAATACAGTAAGTCCCTTTTTAGCATATCGGTACTGATTTGTATTTGTTTTTCATTGAGCCAATCAATGATCGTTTTCCTCCATGCTGTTGTTGGAATTTTCTCCAATTTTCTGCAGTGGTAGGAAGCATTATCAAGAACAATGACTGACTTCTGTGGTATATTTGGAAGTAATTTATTTATAAACCAATCCTCATACGTTTCTGAATCCATCTCATGATGAACATCGGCAGTGTTTTTCTTGCAAAGAAATGTATATTCAGCACCGAGGAACAAACCCATTATCACTGCCTGCATGAACTAATGCAAAACGAGGTCCTAGCCCGGTTGGTGATTTCAAACCAGTGCTTAGTCCTTGAATAAGAGCTTGTCGACTACTTTGAATAGCAGTATCTGTCAAGTTTTATTTACCGTATGTCCTGTATTCACCCATGACTCATCAGTGTATATAATAGTTCGACCTGAAATATAAAATTACAGCCATGTCAAATAGCAAGAGGTAAATTTTACCTTCTTCTCTAAATTTCTTGATCTCTCGCAAAGTATTTGTGCCTCCATCTAATAATCTCATCTCGTTCAATGAGTATACTTTTTTCGTCCTACTTTTTAAATTCGAAGCCCATATCGTGTAACAATCTATGAAAAGTTGTTCGACTGAAGTTAGGAGATCATCGTCAGCATTGACAGTAGTAAGAATTGTATTTAAAGTAGGTGGCATATTCTGTATAAAAAATCCATGCACTTTACGTCGAATAGCTGCTTGCGTGTTCTCACCATATGTATGCAGTCGATCATTTACTTGTATGCCCTTCCTTTTTTAGGTTTTTGGACTTGATAATAAACCATTTTGTTGCTCCTGTTTTACATGATATATTGCACGGTCTGAGATGCCCAAAGCTTTACTTGCTTCTCGAACGGCAGCACTCACATTCATTGATTTATTGGAAATAATTGAAAACATTTGCAATCATACACTTCTCATACAGTTAAATTTGTCTCCTCTGCGCCGTTTTCTTCCTATAGGCTCCATTAATGTAGTGAAAACTGTAATTACATTTATATTCTGTTATAACATTTATAAAAATAAATAAAAATACCCATATTACCCTGTGCACGCTTGAAAAAGATAGAAGTGTTCTGAAAAGAACAATTTGTACAACTATATAAGCAAATTAACAATTTAACGAAATATTTCAAAACAAGGACGATGACGATTGACAGTTGATGCTAATAGACAGATAGTATACAACTGTTGTCGACGCCGACAGCATATGTAAATAAGTTGCAACATAGCAACCGGTTGTAGAGATAGCGCTAATGACAGCAACCAAGGATAGTAAGAGATAAAAGTTGCTATTCTATCCCATACTGAATACGGAGGTTGGGACGATCTATAGAACAAATGCTGCTAAATAGAATGTTTATATGCACCAAAATACTTAGACACACAAGTACTTTGGCCGAATACTCTTGAAATGAAACAATCTGTCTTATAAATCACCAATTCATTCTAAACAATAATTTAGTACTACTAGACGTTTATCTTTTTTAATCTAAACTGCATGTCAGAACTAGCTAGAGCCGATATTAGTTACCGCATTTAAACAGTAATAGAATAGTACCGTCGTTTCTAGAATGTAACAGTTTTGAACTTGTTTTTAAAAACAAGTACATATTTTAAAGTTTATAAGGACACTGTCTTATTATCCTATTAAAATGAGTACATATGGTTACCGTATACAGGCTGATTCAAATTAAAGTCGTACCATTGTTATTTCTGTTATTATTTTTTCTAGAAAATAGGTTTAATTGGCAAAACAATAGTGTTTTTAACGTTGATCAATACGGAGTGTACAATTGCGTGACGCATCACCGAGAAATTTTGAGATTTATATTTTTTTTTAATGGAGTATCCTGTATATTTAAAAAAAATGAAAGATTATTGTTAAATTATGATGTAAAAGTTTTAATAAACTATTCTCTTAAAAGGAATAGCATTCTGTTTTAACTTCTTTAATAGAGGTGTATTTAATAAGAGGTAGCCAGAAAATTTATTAATAGTGCATCCACATGCTGCACAAGTTCGATTTACTTTTAATGTTTGGTTCGATAGTAGTTGGGTCCAGTGTTCTACAATGGTAGATTGGCAGGAGACAGATATCTGGAATTTATTCGGAATACTGTAGAGGACTTTCTTGATGACACCAATTATCTCAAGCGACAAAATTTATACTCTCAGCTGGTCGGTCCTTCTGCACACAACGGCCGCATAGTAGATAACTATCTAAATACCATCTTTGCCGATAAGTGGATTGACCTTTCACCTTTAGACTTTTTTTCTTTGGGCATATTTAAAAAATCAAGTGTACAAAATGGGAAAGAAAGAAAGTTTTGCACGAATTGGATAGAAGGAGATCTACACAGAGTGTACTCAACCGGACACAAAAATGCATTGAGAAGGAAGGTGATACTTTTAAGCATTTTCTTGTTTTCAATTTAATTGCAACGACATTGTTTTAAGATGTAATATGTGAGAATAAACATTAAGCACAAAGACTTGCATGTATCAATTTTGTCAAAGGTTGGTGAAACAATAACACTTAGAACAAAATGGAAACTGCTATAACTTCTTTATTATTCATTTTAAGACAATAGCGTATTAAAACTTTTACATCATAACCTAATTCATCTTTCAAAATTTTTAAAAATATACAGGGTGATCCGTTTACAAAAATTATAAATCTCAAAATTTCTCGGGCATACGTCATGCAGTTGTTTTCTCGTATACTACATATTAATCAGCGTTAAAAACACTATTACTTTGCTAATTTAATCTACTTTCAATAACAGAGAAAGCAATGGCGGGTACTTTATTTCAATGATATTTTATTGTTACTATAATAAGATCTTATTTATTTTTATTCAGGCTACTAAAATATTTAATTTTATTGAGATTTCTATATGTGCTGCAAGGTAAGTTATTCTCGTGAGATACAAAAGTTTGACAGACACTGCTCCAATGCCTACCGAGAAAACCCTCCAAATGCAATTCAATAATTTGTTGCGTAGTTTATTGTCATGTAATATAAACATCTTCTTCCAAACTGGTTTAGAAAATAAGAAGATAGTTTCAACACTCAGTTCGACCAATGAGTCCATTAACACAAGCTCCGTAATCAGCTTTCCCTTTTTATCAGCCTCCCATTCTTATCGACATTCCTTCCTCGATAAATCGATATCGCAAAGATAGGAGTTTAATTATTACTATACCGCCAATTTCATTTGTTTATGTTCGCCCTTTTCAAATATAACTACGACATACGCCGCGAAAAGCAAAAAATCAATAAAGTCGAACATGAGCAGTTCCATTCATTCGCCATATGGTTCGTTGTGACAAGCGACATCGTCGACAATGTGTACCATCGGCATTTAAAACCTAGTGATCTCTAACTAATTGAGTTGATAGGGAAAAAGAAAAGATTATTCCAGAACACCGATGTTAGAGAAGGGGAATTATTTAGGATATTTATCAGATTACAGATTTTGCAAGATTTAATCCGATAGTCTCCACCAGGGTAAGTTTTCATTACAGATCTTAGATTTTCGCCTGATGTTATTAAGTATTCAATGTTGCTAAAAAGGATAAAGCAATGTGTTAATTTACTTTGCTAAGCATGGTATTTTAATTAGAAGTAAAATCCTGAAGAAATTTTTAAGAATAACTAAAACGATGTTATTTTTTTTTAATATGGAGATTGTGCATATATTTCCATAATACTTATTTTGTTTTTCCGACATACTCGTTAAGCATGCAAACATTAACTATTGTTTGGAAAATTCCAAACAATTCTTTTTAGCCAATCTATGCAAATGTTCATTATATTATCTATCTCAAACCATATGCAGTTATTTGGTCAATTCATTTAGTCATTCTCCTGCATCACGCCAGAGCATTCTGTTTTAATTAAAATTTCGACAAAGACTATATATATATACGTAGGTATTAAATTGATTAAGCTACGTATTTTACGTTTCCTTATCGTATAACCACGACTTTGCTTCCGGTAGAAACATGAATACAACGTCCTGAAATTGCTGTAAACGATTAATATATTATGGTGAATAGTTTGTAACTGTATACGTGTGCGTTAAGATGATCGAAACAGAATATCGACCGGTAATTACCATAAAATCCTTTCGCTTCTTTTAAAATTATTACGCTTGGATTTCACGGTAACGTGGAACGATCTTTTTGTATTCCAGTTACGTAGATCTCGAAAGATGGCAACATACCCCGGTATGAGCCTTGGAGGTGAAGTTCGGGAAAGTGTTTCTCTGGACGAAGACGATTTAAGCGATGTTGAAGATGAAGTATTCATAAGAGATGGAAAAAACGGCTATAAGGTAAGTTGCCTTATAAATTATTGAGGATTTTGGAATATAATCAAACTGATTCGTATACCTCCTCATTTCTAGTTTGCTGAAGATGTTGGCCTCAAAAGACCATTGATGGCTCCAAGGCGAAAACTTACAAAATCCGATTTCGACAGCCGAATAAAGAACAGGCCTATGTGCTGGTCGCTGTGTCGACCGTGCTGTTACGTATTTTCCGGGTTAATTCTTTTGATAGGTACGTATCTTTGCATGGCCATCTCGATTTGTTTATGCTAATACTAAAACGAAGTCTTCATCTGTATGTATTAATTGATGCTGTACGAATTATTTTGCGCTTGTACTAATAAATTTACTGGCATTTATACACTTTTCTATTTTTTTTTAATCGATTTGTGGACTATCAAGTAGCAGACTTCAAACTTGTATATATGCAACAGGTGTCCTATTTCATGTTTTTCTTTAATCCGGGAAGGAGTTGCTATGGTATTACTTTCAAATTAAGAAATTATTCGACATCAGTTTTCCTAATTATTAAAATCATTTAAAGCAAATTTGCATTCGGAAAAAAGGATGCTAAATTGAAGCAACAAAGGGAATGTAAGCTTTATCACAGACAATAAAATAAACAAATATCATAATAACCGGTAGCAATATATGGCGTTAATCCATGGAACAGATAACAGAGCAACTATTCAATTATTTATTTGTTGTGGCGGTCCGCAACGCTAATTCCAGGTATCTGCATTATTAATGAAAAATTGTACTTTCTATTTTAGTTTATAGATGACGCTAAAATTTTATTCAGTGAGTTTAATACAACACTGTACATAGCCAAACTGCGGTGATTAGTGACTCTGTAGGTGATAGTATTACTGAATAATTTAAAATCGAATATTGCACCTCTAATAATTGTTACTGTGGTTATTTACGTAAAAAACTTTGATGCCAGTGAATAATTTAAAATAGAACATATGGAAATGTTCTATAAGCTAACCAACTAAGGTCATGCGGTTTTTGTACACAGCAAAGTTCCATGAATATTTGTATTTCAATTAGTTATTGATCAATAGCACTTATTTGTTACCTGTCATCTACTTCAACATGAGTCCTCCTTTTGTTGGATACATACACATTTGGTGTTTAATTTTCAATTTGAATGGTTGAAAATCGTAGCGAATACAATGATTACAAACTTGGTACCAAAGATGGCGCTGCGAAAAATATGTACCGCATTTAGAGATGACGCAGTTACTGATCGAACAGCGCAGAAGTGGTTCAAGAAATTTTCTTCGGAAGATCTCAGCTTGACCGATGAAGCACGCTTTGGTAGACCGAAGATCATTGACAACTCGGCTAGTGCTTGTGGAAAGGTTCAATATGAGTGATGAAGCCATTCATTTGCACCTTTATCAGCTAGGAAAGACGTGGAAATTAACCAAATGAATTGTCAAATGACAACAAATTAAGTCGTCTTACCATTTGTTCGGCAACCACTTCCGCAACCGTAACGAACCATTTCTTGATTTGTTAATCTATGAAAAAAAGTTGATATTATACTCAAATTCTAAACGTTATCATTAGTTGTCGCCTACTGATTCGATACCACATACTTCAAGGCTTCCTTGACCCAAACACGATTTTATTGTGTGTTTGATCGACAGCAACTGGAATAGTCCATCATTGCGAACCTATGCTGTGAACAGCTTTAGGAAGCACAAACAGCATTCATCCAAAAGCAGTCTTTGGTCAATCAAAAAGTGGTATTCTTGGAGGATAATGCTAGACCGCATACCGTAAGATTGACCCGGGAAAAAAATTCTGAACGTGGCTGGGAAACATTACTCATATTTCCTGATATTCCGCAAGTGATTACTATTTTTTTCTCTCTGTACAACTGTATGAGGCATAGACAGTTGAGAACTCGAGTTGCTGTAATAAATGCAGTCTGTCAATTTCTTGATTCAAAATCCATAAAGTTCTACAAAAGCGGCATACAGAAATTGGTGTCATTGAGCGTGATGGTATTATTGTTTCTGAATAAATATGCATATTTTACCATAAAAAACCGCATACACTTTTTTGGTTACCTGTCGCGGCGTTTCCAGAATTATGTTCTTGAATTTTTCAATACTTGCTGCAGGAACGTTATTATATATTGAAGACATCACTCTTCTCCAGTAAAAGAAATCTATTAGGGTTAACTCAGAGGACTTTGATAGCAGACTCTTCCTATCCATCTACCAGGAAAACTTGTATAACATTTTTCGAATAGTGAGGTGGTGTACCATCGCACTGGAATTGAGTCTCAGTTTCAAGCATTTGTAGCTAAGACAATTCTCTTCCGTAGTAATTGCAAATATTTTTCTACATTTAAGTTTACACTGATGGAAGATGGGCATATAATACGATTATCAAATAATTGCTATCCAACAGTTTTGGCCTCAAAATCGGGTACGTTCTTTGTTACCACGTGGTCCTAATTATTGATGCTTTTCCAACATAAAATAATTAGTATTTTTGCTTCTTTGAAATGGTTAAAATGGTCCCTTGGCTTATGTCCACTCATTACAAATTACATATTTGTTATTTTCCACATAAGTTAACAAACTGTAACGTATTTAGGGGTTCTTCATTTAAAACCTTCATACATCCCCAAAGGAGAAAATGGATGACCTTGCGGACTATTCTAGTTTTCTTCCACGTCCTATCCAGCGGTTTGAAAATCTTTAATTTACATAGATTTTGACTATCTGGGGAATTATGCACCGACATGCCATTTTGTTGGTATCAAACATCATCATGTGGACCGCTTGAACTCTGTACTCAAGCCATGCTAAATATCTTACTTCTGTAAGAGTGTCTTCAATAAAAAAAACTTATGGAATGGTATCTGGGCAAATTTCGGCCATTCCAGTAATAGCACATCTGTGAATTAACTTTACCAAGTAAATAAAATGGTACTTTATCTCTAAAGCAATTTTTGCGTAATAAAGTGTCATCATATTCAGCTTATCCATCATGATTTCGCAAAAATTGTTTCTTCTCTTTGCATCATTCTCAATTAAGTTCTGATGATTTGAAAATGATTTATATAGTTATGTTAAAACACAGAAATTTACATCATCTAGTAGTACATGTACATTTTATCATTTATTCTTGCACTAACCGTAGTTAAGGTTATAGTTATATTGCAATGATGGTATTTTTAGTATTTTGCTATTTATGACCGCAAATGCATCTATACCTAATGTAGCCTACCAGGTTGTTAACACATTTGCAAGATTTATAAATTTTCCTTTCCTGAAAAATTTCCTTTGAGTGCTCTCGCGACAACTAATTCGAGTCAAAATCCACCCACCTTTTTGTTACTTTGTTGTCTTTGTTGAAATTTAATGTGCAATGCTTAAACAGAAAGTAACCTTTAACAAAAATAATTTCGTTTTTAATGCTCTCACAATCATTTACTCAAGATTATTTTGTCCAAAGTTAATTAGATGTTCAGCTTTTTTGTTTTGCTGTAGTATTAATTGACTTTTAGTAGCACACTAACAACTTTTTCTGCTATTACGAACTAATTCATAAATAAGTTATGTTTGACCTTTTGATTAATGATGTTTTAACAATTTTCAGGTTTAATAGCCTTAGTGGTCATCCTTGTGTCTTTATTCCCCTTGCCGCTAGACAAATTAAAAAACTGGTTCATTTCCAAAACAAAAGAGTCCTTCTCCGAGAAACTGCTACCCTGTAGTGAGTTAGTAGTAACTGATGTTTGGGCAGTAAATCTTCCGAAACTAACATCTGAGTCAACTGTAAGAACTATCGATATCAATTTAGATGAAATCAACGATGTGATTTTTGGTTTTGGCACTGGTAGGGGTTCATTATTCATTAAACCAAGTAATAATTTATTCAAAATCTCTTCTATTGCAGGCGATAATTACGATATCAATCCCGATATCTTTTGTAGGATGTTCTTTAACGTAGAGCCTCCGTGTGGGGGAGGATTGATTGCTTTAAATGGGTCGAATGGTGAGATATTATGGAGAAGATGGTTACGTCACGCTGTGTATACCATATATTGTACATTTGATATAACTGGAGATGGTATTGCGGATTGTTTAGCAACGGGAAAGGCTGGGGTAAGATCTATCATAATCTATAGTGTGAAAAGTCTTTTATATAATATTGATAATTTTCTGAAGCCAAACTATAGTAGGATTTGTTACATCAATAATTGTTTACTTATTTATAATTACACATTTTTTAATTTGAAAAAAATAAAAATACATCCTAAAAATATTGTGTAATTTTTGTTCGTTTTTTTGTATCTTTCAAGTTTCTGTATTACAGCTGTTTCTCTTATTTCTTTTAATATTGGCATATATGTATTTCAAATTAAGTCCATATTCTTCTGCCCATTGAATTGACGTGTTCAGTGCATTTATTGCATTGTCTGCAGCAATTTTATGTTGTGATTTTTCTTCTGTTTCTTCGCCAAAATTGTGTGTGTGCATTTCATTCCATGCAATTACGTCTCTCTCATCCAATTCAGTCTAGAGATAGATGTAAATTATTATTATTATTATTATGGCGAGAGCCCTACAGCTTTCGCTGCATCTCGCATTTCGATCTCCATTCAGCTCTATTTTCCAAACTTCTTTGATTGCCCTATCTCTCATGGCTTTCTCTATCCCACCCCACCATGATGTCGCTGACCTTCTGTCTTCACTGATTCTTTGTACATGTCCATACCATATAAGCTGTCTTGTTTCGATTCCATCCGCACTAGTAGTAATTCTTCCTGTTCTTCATCGTATCTCTTCGTTTCTTACATGTTCCACTTTTGAAACTCCCCAAGCTCTTCTCAGGAAGTCCATTTCGATGGTGTCTTGGATTCCTTTTTTCCCCTGTTGTATTTTATTTCTTATTTCCTTCCTCAATACGTATATTTCCTAGGTATTTATACTGGTTTGTTCTCCTTATTTCTCTTAGATGTAAATACCTATAATATTAAAAGTTCTGTAAATATATACACATTAAGTATGTATTTACAGAACTTTTCATGTAGCAGTAATGTTTCTAAAATATCACATGTTCCAGCTACAGCTTCTGTCTGACATTTTTTCATTCTTGCTGCAATACACTAACTAGCAAATCATCCTCGTCTTGTTTACTCTTGATTACTAAAATCTAGATTTTTTTCCTCAAGCATTTACCATAACTGTAAGTCTGATCACATTCTGATCCATTGGTTGGGGGTCGCTTTGTTATAATTTGCATCTTTACTCTGTAATTCTTTGATTGGTGGATGTAATGGTGTATTTTCCAAAATAAGAAGCGTTATTGGGCGTCCACTTAATTTCTGAAAACGTGCAGCGTTCCAACAGAACAAACAATTTTGGGATATTCATGTTTGATAAATTAAATTTACTTTATAAACTTACCTAAAGAACAAAAGAATTATGAAATAAATTCTTGTACGCCAAAAATGCTAGTCGTCATTTCTTATGTTTTTTGCTTGGAGCAGTTTTTCTCTTGTTCACATTATCGTGCATCTACTGTATAAGTTTAACAGATCTTATGCTCTTCTTGTATCAAATATTGATTAAAGCATATAAAAATTCTTTTAGATTTTCTGTATGGTGGATTCCCATGACGGTTCCATAATCTGGCAGTTTGACAACAAATACGCGCCAACTCAACCTCTAATAACGGATATCTACACCCCCAGCTACGTTCCTGACCAGGATGATGACGAAATGGAAGATATTTTAGCGGCACACACTTCCGCAACTGGTATTTTTTTGTTTGAATAGCTCGTTTGGTTTTATAATGCCATCTTTCTCTCGCAGATTTAGCGAAAACTGGACATTTAATTCTAGTATCTGGACGAAGTGGACAAGAAATAAAACGTGTAGAGACACCTAATGGCTTGGAAACATTTTACCCTCCACAAATATTGCACAATGAACACGATGTTTATGTTATCTTTGGTACAGGCAGTCCGACATCTCCCGGAAATTTGAGTGCAGTGCCACTACGTGAACTAGCACTAGGCTACTTGGTAAATACTCTTGGAAATATACTTTTTTTTGTAATTATATTGAACTTATGCGATGGAATCTCAGGAAAATGTGACGACTCTATTCCAAGATACGTCAAAAGGAGTAGCGACACCTGCTGTTCTCGTTGATATTACTGGAGATAACATCACTGACATTATCATCTCGCTTTTTAACTCGACCACACTAGCTATAGACGGTAGCACCTTCAAGCAATTGTGGAATTTCACAATTCCTAATTCTGAAACACTTAGCATGCCTACCCCAGCTTATTTTAATGACGACAATGTGACTGATTTTTTTGTCAAATATCAAACAGGATCTGGATTCCCAGTGTATTATTACAGTCAGGTAAAATCTTAACTCGAATATATTTTTATCTCCATTATATCTTTCGATTGTAGGGATACATTATTGATGGAAAAACAGGAAGCCCCATTTATAACACCCCAATCGTAGATAGTGTCGGTTCGCAGATGGGTGGATTAACACTCACCATGGAACATAGAGGACTTGATTGGTTCCTCTTTTGGACCGCAGACTGCAAAAATTACGAGGGTCACCAAGAAATGTATGAGTTTATATCAGGTACTTTAATAAGTGGTTTTCGATATGTTTAATTTCAAAATGATTCTATCTACACAGGAAGCACTACAAAACAACAGAATCACGCTGATATCTGCAAACTTCGCTTCAATTCAACGATGTTTACGAGGTTAAATGCTTTAAATCAGTATGACCAACCTCCAGGAGTAGAAATTTACAATTCCGGTAATGACAAAATTAACAAAAGAAAATGCAATCCTTTTTATATTTCATCTTGTATATTTGTAGAAGATAGGTGGTTCTTGGAGTATAATAATAGCAAATCACCATTGGAGGAAGCTAAAGAATATCTAGGATTACATCCTGAGTTTGCCACCCAACATCTTCTTGCCTCTCCGTCTATGGAAACATCTTACAAACCCAATACTGAACCAATGAATGTCAAGCACAAAGACGGGACCACTTATAAGCATAAGACAACTCAAGGAGTAGATGATGAATATTTGAGCTCGAGGAATAGGAACATGGTAAAGAAAAATTAAATCCCAAATACTAATCTGCACGGTCACCAGTTGGGGACCGTATCTATTGATATCTGAAAAAATATAAGTCCTCAAAATAAATGTATCCAATGAACACCTTTACTATGAGACAGGGGTATTCTTTAGTGCACAATGAGAGTGTTCTCATAGTCAAGGTAGCATTATGGATCACATCATATAGTTTATAACCAAATTGGAATTGCCATTATTTTCCTAAGTCTGAAAACCAGTCTGAAATAAATAAAAAAATGGCGTTCCGAAATCTTAATTGCTATAATCTAGTTGTTAGTAGCGAAACGGCGATGAAATCGAGAAATTTATGTAAATATCTATAATACAATGTCATTCACGAGTTCACTTATATGCGTCACTCAAAATAATTGACGTATATTTAATAGAAATGATAAGAAATTAAACAAAAATTATTTCACAGTCTTTCTAATTTCATTATATTAGTTTCAATATTTGTAAGCGCCTAAACACATTGATATGTTTTAAGCATATTTGGACAAGTTTTAATATGATCTTATTGAATTGCATTTTTAATGTCGATATTGAAGAAATTTCGTTGCAATAATTCTTACAACAAAGATACTGCGTTCAGAATAAATGATTAATTTGTGTAGTGGAGAGTGTACCGAGATACTGTAAACACCAAATTAGATGGGCAGCGGTGGGACTAAACCCGCGCAGCATTAGAAATAGTGAGATGCTTTGTAGTTGATTTTACATAAAGTTACAAGAAACCATAGGCGGCGGAAACTATACATCTATCACTTAATAAATTAATGATTTGTTAGAGTCCAACCAGGTCGCTGTTATTTATTATGAACTGTTGAAACTGTTGAAAAACGGCCACAATAGTAGCAGAGGCACGAAAAAGTGATTCTACAGCATGACAACACTCGGACTCACGTTGCCAAACCCGTTAAAACCTACCTGGAAACCCTCCAATGGGAAGTCCTACCCCTCCGGCCATATTCCTCAGATATTGCGCCGTCCGATTATAATCTGTTCCGTTCGATGGCACATGGTCTGGTTGATCAGCAGTTCCGCTCATAGGAAGACATCGAAAAATTACTTGAATCGTGGATAGCCTCAAAAGATGAATACTTTTACCGTAATGGTATTCGAGCTCTGCCAGAAAGATGAGAAAAAGTTGTAGCTAGCGATGGCCAATGGACACATCAGTTGCTTCATGAACATTCTTTTATTTCACTTAATACCACTGAGGTACTTTTATGTTTATAAAAATAATTATGAACATTAAAAACTACTTCTCGCGTTTGAGGATGTACCACTTTACGATCCCCTACGAAAAACATTCTGATCAGCCATTGATGAATATACTCTATTACTTCAGTAAGTGGGCGGGCGCTTTTTTAAGAACAACGACGACGCATCCCTATCGTTCGCCATCTAATTTGGCCTTTACAGTACTTATGTCTAAATTACTACCAATTTTTAGTATAATCGGAAATAACAGACGTCAAAACTGATCTTATTAATTCTTCAAATTTTCAGGTTTATCTAATTCATACTCTTTTAAATCAGTTTCCAGAGAGTCACCTTTATATATTTGATGTAAAACTTATTCTACATAGTTCAATAGATCTATTCCAAACTAAAACGCTTTGATAAGTGCAACTAAAAATCAATTAACAGAAATACGTTTTTAGGAAGGTCACGATATCACACAGTATCCACAAGAAGATTTTGAAACAGACTATAATTCGGATTATCCAGACATGACAGAAACTATGAATATATATCCTGAATCAAAACCAATAGACGATAACATGGATAATGGAAACAGAGACGCTCGCAGTAAAAATAAGAACCACAACAGTAACAACGAAAGAACCACAGAAACCACGAGTAAAACACAGAAGAAAAATTTAGCCGATATAACCAAGCACGGTATCTACGACTATAGAAACGTAAGAAACGCCAAAGGCCGTTTATTTAATGACTTAAATGCTGTCCCAAATGATATACTCAAAGATACCTACTTCAAAACGAGAGAACAACAGCTAAGACGTTCCAGATTCGAACAGAGAGATCTTTTCTCACATAAAGATAAGATTAAGGAAAATGAGGATGTGAAAAAGATTCTAGAGGAAGAGAAAAGAAGCGTATTCAACGTCTCCGAGAATCTATGGAATTTGGAAAGTGAGAAGGAGTTAAATGATCGGGAAAATTACAACGTAAAGAAGAGAGAAGCAATAATTAATGTAACTGGAATACCAAGATTAACATCAGTTGGTAAGCACTATTGGCAAGGTTTAAAATAAAGTTATTTTGTGAAACATCTTTAAAACAGGGGCTTTGCTGGAGTCAATTGAACCATCAGGAAACACCATCGATGTAGTTTTTATGACTTATTGGTTACCTCCCATAAAAGGAGCACAGTTAGTTCTAGAAAGCGATGTGCAATGCATAAGTGAGAAACTTAAAAAAGCTTTAGCATCTAAAGGTATGTATTTAAAGAACTTGAGGAACATTTGTTCTGTTGATGAAAATAGTTTAGCAAGTTTAGGGTAGTTTTGTGTCAGTGGTTTCAAATACGCTTTGCTAAATTAACTCTAATTTTTAAGCTAATGTTCAATTTACAACGTCGTCAGCCAATAAGTGTCTGGTGACTAAAGCCGGTCTTGGATGTCGTATATCAGTAGGAAAACCATGGTTAAATTCTATACACAAACGGAAAAGACTAAATTGGGCAAAAACAGTGTTCTTAAATTTCTTCTCGTCAGAAAATGTGACGCTCTTCCACTGATGATTCTATCTCATACGTTTTACGCAAATTTCAGTCTTGCTTCCAACCTTTTTGCCCATCAAAAACATTTACTACCGGATAAAATGCTGTACAGGTCTTTTAATTACTAGTGAATTTAAATCAGATTTTGTTTGCTGTGTAGTTGTTAGCTATAGAAGAAGCTTCCGCAATATCGATTACCATTGTATCCGTGTCAGTTTTTGATTCATTTCAGTAAGGCCGCGTTGAAGATTCTGATACAGACGAAACGCCTACAATATAAATTCCGTACATTATCTTTAAATCTTGGGGGAATCTCTCTCCTTCTTCTTCACAAAAAATATAAAGATTGAAGTCAATCAAGTGATTTTGACCTTAGTACGCAATATCTAATCATATTTTAGACTAGTTCCTAACAACTATTTATCTTTGTTCAAAAACTTTTAGGCGACAAAAATAAGGCTACGCAAAATAAAAGCTGCAACATCAGTCACTTTAAATAAGCTGTGGTCTTTGATGCTTTTAAGATACATTAAAGATTTTGTTGTAATATGACACTGTTTTAAACTAAGTATTCCATCTGTTTCAGCCTAGTACAGAAACATGTTTTTTTTTTATCAAATACAGTTTTATTTCTCAACATAGTCTCCTGATAAATGTATACACTTTTCTCAGCGATGTCCTCATTTCTTTAGTCCATCCAAATAATAGCTGGCATCTTGTTCTGCAAAGTAGGCGTATACATGAAAATCTCTATCCTTCAAGCAAAACTTACTACACCAGTTATTGTTCTTTATTTTTCAAGATGTTCTACTAATACCAAGTATCGTCATCACTTGCCTGGCCGATAGAACAGTCTTCTTCTTTTTCTGATCCACCCTTCGCAGTCAACTGTTTCGACTGCGTCTTAGTTTTAGGAGTATAGTAGTATATTCAAATTTCATCTATAGTTATTCCAATAGAGCTATGGAAATGTTCATTTGTATGCGTTTTTAGTTCTGTTTGAGCAAGGGGGACACTCAACGCTCATATCATTAATTAACATATAACAAGCACGTGCTTTCGAGATGCCCACAGCCTTCGCTGTTTTTCTAATCTTAATTCAACAGTTCTGTAGCACCATTTAGTGAATTTTTTTATGTTATCGGGAAATATACTATATCTCAAAAACTAGGACCATTCTGGTATAGAAAAAGATTAATTTTTACCATCAACATTATGACCTCAATATTGAATTTAAAATTTCAGAAAAGATTATAAGCTATCAAAAATCGACCTTGGAGGAGCTATTCAGAAAAGAATGCATTGAAGAGCGAATCAAGCAAAGCAAAAAAACAGATGAAGACCAAAACATAGAGAATCAGAATCTTCCGTACTACAATCAAATTTCTCGACTAAGTTTAGGCCAAATGACCGTATATAGGGTAAAAATAGAATGCAGATGTCATTCGGTAAGGAAGCGTGAAAGATGTGCACAATTCTTGGACGTGGGAATGCAAGGTTGGCCTTCGTATCTGGGAAAGAAAGGAGATGGAAACTTCTGGACAAAATCATAAATGTTTATCCTCTTTGTAAACCATTGTCAAAAATTATAAGAAAAAATTTAAAATGTATTCTTTGTAAATGTTTCTATTTTTCTGCGGAATTAACGGTATACACTAAAAAGATTCTTCCAATATTTATAAGGAACACATTAATATGATCTTATACTTTAATATCCATTGTCAACTAGATCTGAAGACGCTATTTCCTTGTATATAAAATGAGATTCGATGTACGATATTTTAAAAATTTCGTTTTGGTTAAACACTTTTTATTTCAACGATCAACCAACATAGTAGTTCACCTATTGGTTTCAGATCAATAAAAATATTTCTGGCCTGGATGCCATGTTATATACAAGGAATATTGTTAAGAATATCTATTCAACGCACAAACTAACAAATGATTGATGAAAAAGTTATTTATTGACCAATAAAGATTAAGAGACTATACCAAAGAAAGGAAGAAAGCTTAGATTTTTTGTTTAATTTAAACCTTCGTTCAGTAGCATTTCTTAAATATTTTATCAACATTTACTTTTAAAATAGTTCCAATGAAGCAAATTTAATAATTAAATGGAATACCTAATTCGAACGTATGTTCTAAAAAATCTACACGTCGATTTTCGACGACGACAAAATTTTGAAATCGAATCTAGTCGCATTCTACTATATATTGTTGCCTTCTGCAAAAATACTGTGTTTTGATGTTGTTGAGGTTTTATGTCTGGATAAACGGCGTCTATATCAAGACAACTCTGGATTACATACCAATAACCAACAGGAAGAGCTTTCTAATCCTTAATTGCTATTATCGGATATACATATATTATATACAGGTCTGTGATAGTGATATTTTTATCAGCCACCTGTATATAGCTATAATTGGATTTTGCTGTAACTGTATCGATATTGATGTAAATATATTATAATAGTTGTTTATATAAACTTTAGAGACAATCTTTGAGAAAAAGGGGATATAACAAAAGTTATGAATTTTGTTTTTAATGTGATGAACGATCGACCTACATTTATTTATTATCGTCTTAATAGACTTAGTTAATTAGTATACACTGCATACTATAATGTAGTCCCTATGACATGGTGTATATAAATCGAATAAAATGATGAATATATAATGTGAATACATATTTTTTATTGTATAAACAACTAATAAATATCCAACAATTTAATGTTTGTAAACATGTACATACCTACTTACATATATGTATAACATTTTCTATAAGTAACTAATTATCAATCTTATATATTTAAAAAATGTATTGTATGTTTTAGTTGAAGAATAAAATTTTATTTATTTAAAAGAGATGTTATATTGATAACACCTAATATATTCTGTTGCATTTGGAACTACTTTAAGAATATTTAGAGAAATCCTAGTCTTCTTAGAACGGCGTTCACAATCTAATGTTAGTATAAATTCATAACAATAAGATTTATTCACAAATCCATCCAAATACAAAAACAATGTATTCTTGCACTAAAATTTATGAAGGCAACAATGCGGTAATGAAAATAATAATGAAATTTGAGATGAATGCGTTATGAAATAGATTTTAGGAGGAGCATCGTCTACCTTATAATAAGCTGTACATTCGGTATGCACTCTGTATATTGCCGAGACACTGTAGATGTGTGTGATTGCGTTAGAAAGATCTTATATTAGTTTATTTGATCGAAGATACGGCAAAAAGAAGGGAATGAGATATTGAAACGCACACCAGAATATGCGTTTTACACGAAATTAATATTAGAATTATATATAGTACGATCAAACTATGAACGGAAGTATAATTACCCAGTTTCGCTCGACACGGATATTTTTGCATATAAAAAAGAACCCTACTGCAAATTGGAAAAAAGTGGATTTATATGAACCTTGATAAGTTTTTAGTAGAAATATTGTTCGGGTTTTGTCGTGTATTCACTGTTTTTACTTGACGTTTCGCTAATCATGCTGTCAGTTTCTTTTGACAGCATGATCAGTGAATACACGACAAAACCCGAAAAACATTTCTACTATGGACGACGGTCGTGAAAGTCTACACTCAACTTGATAAGTTTTGGTTAATAATAATAATAATAATAATAATAATAATAATAATAATAATAATAATAATAATAATAATAATAATAATAATAATAATAATAATAATAATAATAATCCTTTATTGCCCAACAGCCCAACGGCCAATTACAGGACAAATTACAATACAATTCTTATTTAAAATAAAATAATTAAAATCGTGTTGCCTACAATAATAACATGCTGAAAATGTATATAATAATGAAACAAAAAAAAAAAGGAAGACCACAAAAATGGCTCCAGATCCCGTTTGTTTGCGTTCCTTACCATGTGACTGAGAGGTGCCTTAAGCAAAATGTTGGTATTAGCTCTAGGTACTTGAAATATATTACAGTAGCGAGTATGATGAGTAGGTACGGTAAAGTTTATTTGCGCTAGAAGGGCTGGCGAGTCGATAGTATTTTTCAGGATCGTGCAAAGAAACTCCACACTGTTACGCTCGCGGCGGTCAGCAAGAGATAGAAAACCATGCTCAACAAGTAAGCTCTAATACTCGATACCTCTTGCAGGATACACGTGGTCCATTCGAAAGGAGAGATACTTTAGAAATTTCTTTTGAACGCGTTCGATCATAAGCTCTTGGTGTAAATAACGGGGATACCAAACAATGGAGGCGTATTCAAGCTTAGAACGAACGTAGGCATAATATAAACGTTTCATTACACCTAAGTCTGAAAAATGCCTGCAAGAACGCATGACAAAACCGAGAGTTTTGGAAGCAGATGAACACATGGACGAAATATGTTCCGTAAATGACAGTCTATTATCAAACAAAACACCAAGATCCAAAGTTTTGATATTGCGTGGTATGGCTGCATCATTAATCTGGTAGTTATAGTGTAAAGTAGTGTGAGTGTTATTGTAGGAAACCACAGTACACTTGTTGATGTTCAGAGGGAGATAATTGACCTTGCTCCAAGTATTAATGCGAAGAAGATTGTCTTGTAAATGTTTACAATCGAAAATGCTACCAACAGTATTAAATATCTTTACGTCATCTGCGTATGCTAAGACGTGACACGTAAGCAGAGATAGTAAATCATTTATATAAAAATTGAAGAGAAGTGGTCCAAGATTTGAACCTTGAGGAACACCTGATGTTGGAGAAAAATAATAATAATAATAATTAATCGGTGAATTGCGGGGTCTTCACCCTCTCAACACATTTCTCCGCTGAAATGTTTTTATTAGTTTGGCGACTCCAATAACATGATAAATAAAAAACAATTTTTCACAATTTTATAAAGCATTTAAACATATCAGTAATAATGATTAAGAGGTCTCGTATCAGTGACGAGAAATGACGAAATTCTAACATACAAAGTGACGCGACTGTGTTTGCTGGGATATACACCCCCTTTCATAAAAGATCAGACACTTGATAAAAATTTGTAAAACACTCAAGAGCTGTCAAAGTCAAAAATTTAATTTATTCGTACACAAATTGAAATAGAACACGTCACTGATAAAATTTGAATTTTTTGCTGTACAAAAATCCATAACGTGGTGTCACATTCTCGTGTTAGATGCACTCTCTTCGGTTAATTAGTCAAAAAATTGAAAATGTCAGTGAGATCATCTGCCGATTTTATCACACAAGTAATTTAATTACACCACAGACACACACAGAACCCCAAGGAGCATATCCCCCGTAGATGATTGTAAACCTATAGTAAATCCCAAAGTCTATCTGCTTTTCAATTAACCACAAGTGAGTAATTATGTAACACATGGGCTGAAAAGTCCCGGGCCTAACACATAGGTGACGCTAGTTTTATTGCAGTCACCTTTCTCTCAGTTAGTACTAACCTTCAAAAGACAGCTGTTAAAATTTCATGATATTCTATTCATTAGTTTGTGAGTTATTGTGCTAAGAGTCACGCTACTTTTGTTATTTTCAAAACAATGGATCAAAAACAATTTCGTGTTTTAATTTTATACTGATTCTTGATGGGAAAAAATACCGTTCAAGCGAAGCAATGGCTTGAAAAGTGTTATGGGGACTCCGCTTCATCAGAAACAACAATAAAACGTTGGTTTGCTGACTTCAAACGTGGTCGTAGAGACACCGATGATGCAGAACGCAGTGAACGTCTAAATGAGGAGGTAACACCAGAAAACATCAAAAAAATCCACAAAATCGTTTGGAATGATCGAAAAGTGAAGTTGCGTGAGTTAGCTGACATCGTAAAGATATCAAAAGAGCGTACTGGCTTTATATTGCATGAGCATTTGACTATGAGAAAGCTCTGTTCAAAGTGGGTGCCGCGTTTGCTCACTGTTGACCAAAAACAAGAACGTGTTGATAATTCTGAGCGGTGTTTGGCCATGTTTAAACGTAACAAACCGGAATTTTTGCGTCGATATGTGACAATGGATGAAACATGGATCCATCACTTCACTCCGGAATCAAAACGATCGTCATCTGAGTGGACAGCAACCGGTGAACCTCGTCCAAAGCGCCCGAAAGCACAACAATCGGCTGGAAAGGTTATGGCCTCGGTATTTTGGGATGTGCGTGGTGTAATATTCATCGACTATCTTGAGAAAGGAAATACCATCAACAGTGAATATTATTTAGCGTTATTGGAGCGTTTGAAGGCCGAAATTGCAAAGAAACGACCGCATATGGCAAAGAAAAAAAATTGGTTTCATCAAGACAACGCACCGTGTCACAAGTTAATCAAAACAATGGCAAAACTACATGAATTGAACCTCGAATTGCTCCCACATCCACCGTATTCTCCAGATTTGGCTCCCAGCGACCACTGGCACCGTAAACCTCAAAAAAATGCTCGCTGGTAAGAAATTTCGCACGAATGAAGAGGTGATCGCTGAAACTGAGGCCTATTTTGAGGCAACAGATAAATCGTTCTACAAAAGTGGTATTGATATGTTAGAGCGGCGCTGAAATGATTGCGTTTCTCTTGATGGAGGTTACGTTGATGAATAAAGCTAATTTTGAACCAAAAAAAAAACGTGTTTTCTTTGTTAGGCCCGGGACTTTTCAGCCCATGTGTTAAACAAGAATCGTGCCAACACTAAACATAAAAGTAAGATATGCAGCAAAAGCATATCATTATAAAAACATACTAAGGTGAAGTAACTTTCTGAAAGTTCCCTTAAATGACATCGACTTGAGCATCTACTACTTCTGAAACACACTGAGTAAAGCAGGTCGAATTCGTAACTGTTGGACGTTGGCACATGAAACCATTTCGCCACTGCATAGGGTCCTAAATTTAAGTAGGTGAAAATGATGTGTGCTTTAGGAAAACTACAAAGGAGACACATTGGTCGGTAATTACTGATATCTGAAGGATCATCCTTCTTCAAGACATGACAAACGTTAATTTACAGACTGTGGGAAACGCAGACGTCTTCAGAATAGGATTGAATATGTGTGCTGGTTTTACAAACATACGTGGAATTTAATACAATAAATCTGGGGGCAATATACGATTCTGAAGAGATAATTCAATTTCTTTAAGAATAACAGAAATGCGCGTAACAGTAGAGGTTGACGCGTGACGGCAAAAAGTAGCTAAATGGTTGTTTTTTAACTCGGTATAAATGCTCTGGAAATAGTAACCCAATGGGTTCGTTATGAAGTAATATACATATATCATTATATGGTACTTCATACATGAAGCTATTCTACCTTTTCTAAGTTTATTCCGAACAAAAGACCAAAACCGTTATGGTTCAGAACAGTTATTTCTAGAAGCTTGTGAGATGAGCCCCTTGGTTAGAGAACGATAATATTTAAACTGATATTCAAATATCACTGCGATTCGTACCTTTCATACTTCCCCAACATATTGGATTTTATTCTTAAGCAGTGAATGATATTGACATCGTGCCGTGACGGATGTTAATTTTCCTTTTGCAGATGTAATTGCGTGTAAACAAAAAGTGTAGGCCACTGTATATATAAATATATTTGGAAAAAACACAAGTCGAAATATGTAGTGCACAACAAAAAACTTACAGAACTATACACGTGCTTTTATATATTCTGAACATATGGACGAACTTAACAACTATATATCTATTACAGTTCTACCAACTATATTTAACATACATAACAGGAAATACAAATTTTAATTGCAATCCCAACAACGGTTATTGACGTTCCTGACTGTTTGGTGAAATGTTACTTATAATCTCTGAAAATGACTAATCACTAATCAGCTCTTTTAAAATTAAATGCATTGGCGGGAAAGTCCATGACGAGCAATCAATTATTTAACACTGAAGCGTGGGGTATTAAAAAAGTAGGTTGAACGTTTTCACAATAGCAAATTTGTAGATAAAAGTACTACATCGAAGGAAATAATCTTTATTCCTTCTTTATTTTCACTGTTCTTTATTTTGATCATTCTAACCTCAACATTCTTCTTCCAAAAAATGTTTCATGTGCAAAAGTGTACTAACTACAAAACAGAAAATAATAATCTAATCTCCGAAAACTTAACAGAAAGTCTACCTCAACGCACTAACTCCCTAATGACCAGAAAGCAATTTTTCTGAACCAATTTTTTTATATAAAATAAGATATTTAGTATCAAGTTTTAATATATTTCGTAAAAAGGAACAGACTTTCTACATTAATACCAAATAGTTATGAAATACAATTTTCTAGATTAGTCTTCACCTTTCAGGTTCAATTTTATTGACAAAACTGAATATAATTACCGGAATAAGACCATTAATCATTCATGGGTACTAATAATAACCCCATGCGAACTTTAATAGCTATATTATGGTTAAATGCATCATAGACGCATTATTTAATAGTATTAAATCTTCCTTCATTTATAATTCGCGAAAATATCGATCAAACAACTATCTTGACATGTACGTCCTCTAATATTGTACATACGTCACTGGTTTTGACACAGTAATCATATACTAATCATACAGTAATTACTATTACTTATTTGGGAGGATAATTTAGTATCCACTTAAATAAATTATTATCACTATCGCAAATATGTCTCAGAAGAATAGGATCCAAGTCCCGAACAGACCAAATGATATGTTCTATGGTAAGATAGAAACTAGATTAAACACATCGTTCTTGTACATTACTGGATGTTTCTAGATCCTCTTTTCATCGTATCAGGACCTAAAGATCATTATCGACAAGCTAAAGCTGCGATCATGCAATCTGCGAAATTTGTAAGTTCTTATCTCTCTTTGTATATGCTACAATACAATTAGAATTGATCACAAATTTCAATTCCGAGGTATACAAATGTAAGGCGATCTGTTTGTCCTAATTTGTTTTATGCTCCTTAATAACTCACTTATTAGGGAGCTAATGTAAACGAATCCAATATGTTCCTATAGTATTTATGAGCACTAACGTTGAAGGAATCATAACTTTGCAGATTTAATTGAAATAGAAAATAATAATGTTTATTGTAATTGTAATTAACCCAAATGATTATGTAATGAGTTTAAACAGTTAAAGAACGAGAATAATGCATTTAAGAAATGTATGTTAAGTGATAGTGTATTAGTTCATGACACATGCAAACGCCTTCTAACTTTATCCAAGAATAGCATCCCTAATGATGATAAAGTTTACTTTTCCTTCACCAACAATAACATGGATTTCAATGTAAAAATCTTTTAGAATTCTATAAATTCGGTTTGACCAAAATAATGTTTTATAATGATCATTTCTCCAATAATTTGGCAGTTATTTGTGATATATTTGATCATTTCCAATCTATTTAATATAATTATTTTTGTAATACAACTAATTTCAATTTCATGTATTATCATTGTTCTGCTGCAATTGTCGACATAGATATTAACTCTGATATTGCATTTGATAAACTAAATTCTCTATCCAACTTCTGTTTTTTGAGAACCACATTTTTTTAAATGCCACAGACCATCTTTATCCGTATCTATCAGTGGAAAACTACTATTGCGGTGCCTTTATATACATGTCTGGTGGCCGCACTGACGTCTGCAATTATCGTCCAACATTTGCATTGCCGATCTTAAGGAAAGTATTCAAGTTAATCGTCATTAATATAATAATATCAACATATATGATTCTTGAATAGCATGGCTTTGTTCATGGCACTTCATCATCATTTTATTTCCGTATCATAGCAGGAGGGAAACTTCCATGGAGTTGACCATCAGCTGTTGCTCTGGAAAATAAGCGCAAATAGAGTGAGAGGAACGCTTTGACCTTAGCTCTAATCTCGCCTATAGAATGGCACTCAAACTATGCGCATGGATTCTGCCACATCCACTTGATTCAAGTATATTGCGGTATTGCATAAGACAACTATCTGCACCTCTTTTTCTTCTTACTGTTTATGAATTGCATTAAACATGGCGTAAATCTTCAATCGAATCCCCATCAGATAGCGCAAAAGTCCAATCAGATATCAACTGTGTATTTACATCGTACAAGGATAAACATCGCTAAATGCAAAGTTATTTCCTATTTTTATTTTGCTAAGACTATCCACTATGATTATTCTATCGACGGCGCTGTATTTGATTGCGTAGAACTGATTAATGAATTGGGAATTTTGTTTAACACCTTTCTCGATTTTAATTGCCATATCAGAGTTAATGAGCCATGTAATGGGCAAGTCTACGACTTAACAAATGTTATTTTCATTATTACTGCGCCAGTAATTTTCTCATTTAACTTGTATTAAGAGACTAGTCCAAATGTTTCCGGTGTACAAGCAAGTATTTTTTTGTGAAATTCATTTTTATTTCTAAGTACAGCCTTCTTGTAAGTCTATATACTATTTCCAGCGATACTTCTATCTCCTTAGTGGCCAATTTTTTCGAACTCCATATCGTAAATTTTTGCCATGGCGACTACTTAAGTCGCCTTCATAAAACTAAATTGTTTTTCTTAAAATGCGGCTGTTTCTCCGCAATTTCTATCTTCAACTTGTCAGGTAATAATGTGTAGTATTGTTGATTTTTCCTTTTCGAGACAGTCGATCAATACAAGTCCTTGACTACCCGAAAAGAAAACAGTCGCCATCACTTTCCTGGTCGATTCGCCTTTTCGGAGCCGAAAATATCCTTCCCAGACCATTGTTTCGACTATAACTTGATTTTAGAAGTGTAATGATGTATTTAAGTTTCATGAACAGTTATTAATCCACACCAAAACTCCGACTTATTTCGCTTAAACTACATTAAATGTGCTTTGGAAAAATTCATTCGAATGCTATTTTTTGTCATGTCCAAGTCTTCAATCAAAAGTGTGACAAACACGTTCTGTCGAGATAAGCACAGCCCCTGCTATCCTTCTAACCTTAAATCGACGGTCATCTAGAATCATTCAGTGAACTTTTCCGATGTTTTCGGCAATGGTGGTAGTTTTTGGCCGGCCCGATTATTTATTGTCAACTAAGCCAAACCGATTACGTTTAAATTCAGCTACCTGAAATTTCACTGTGACAAGTGATGGTGCAGAGTTCCCGTAAGCATCCATCTCGACTTTAATTTGTGTAGGCGTATTGCGTTTAAAATGGAAATATTTAATAACTATTCGATATTAGACTTTCTCCATTTTTTACAAAAACATTAATATCGATTGGTGGGCAAGTGTTAGATAACAACCGTACGGCGAGTATAGTTGAAATTGTCAAAAGTATCTTTCAACACATGCGCAATTATATCATCATATATATTTTTCACGAATAACATTATTTGCATGTAGAGGCTTGAAACTTTTCAAGCTACCCTCGTATAGTACCAATAACAACGTTGATACCAAAAATTAATTTCACGATACAATTTTTATAGTTTCCCAAATGCAAGGAATATTTTCTTGACTTCCAAGAAACTTTACTAACCGTTTAGTCAAATTTAAAAGGTTATTAAAGATATATCTTATATCCTTCAAAGCATATCGGTTTTTAAAAATCATATAAGGTTCTTATTTTAATTCTGCTTTACTATTCCTTTGTTAATTTGAAGAGAAAGCATAGGAGATAAAGGAGCATTGTTGACTCGATGTGAATAATTTTTTATAATACGTGAGTGAAATAAAAACGGAACCAGAACTCTCAATATCTGAATTTCCTTAATAAATATTGGAGCAACTGGTTTCACGTAATAATTCTACACATCTTCAGCCCCAGATATTCTAGAAAGGCACTATAGAGTAAAACAGATCTATAGTAATCACAAACAGAGTAAAACAGTATCTTTTCTAGAATATATGAACCTGAAGATGTAGACAATAGTTACAAGAAACCGGTCATTCTAATATTTATTAATGAAATTCAGGTATTAGGATATTTAAACCCCTTTTTATTCCACCCACGTTACATAAAAGATAATTAAAAAGCCAAAGCAACTGATAGAAGGTCAAAGCGATCATTAGTAGCAATAGCAAACAATTAGGTAGGTACCGTCCGCATCAACCCTATTACCCTAAATAATGAAGTTCACCTTACCCCATCCTTAACAAGTTTTAAATATAGCGAAACGTTGAAGGCAAAACCGTTAGAGAATCAATTTATTTCCTCATTCTTGCAGATACATTCAACCGAAACGGAAGTAGGTTCAATAATTTATAAATATTATTAGTGATTGTTCTCCTTTTCAGTCAGTACATCCGGTGTTCGAGTCTATGTTCACCGATTTACCTCATCTGCCAAAACAACAAGTAATACTAAGGACAAACATGAGCATTCCGCGGTACTCTCTTCCAATATCACTTCATCGGACAACCAAAGCGGATGTTATTGGAATTGATAGACACAGATACTTTCAACAGTTAGTAATAATTTGATTTTTTCTGTATTAGTTTCTATATTTTATTGCACAGATATCTGATATAATATGCTCATTCTTGGAATCTAGTAAACGGTCAAGGATAGACAATATTATTCGCAACAGAAAAAAAATAAATAAAAATGAACGATACGTATTTCATTCGATTTGCAAGTGCAGAATAATACTAAATAGCTAGACAAAATCTTTTAGACGACTAAGACATATTTTGAGTTAAATGCGGTGCTAATACACAACTACAAGATATAGGCAAAAAAACAATCCAAATACGATTCTTCAGCAATTACATGTTGTCAAAGTTACTGGAAATGTTCTAATAGTTCCCCATTTCTATGAAGACAAATGAAAAATAGTAACGATAAATGAGAAGCGAATCATGTTCAGAAACATTGTTTTTATGCAAGATGGTACCTTACATCACATATACTATAATGTAAAGTCACTACTATGCAAACCAGTACGCATTTTCCTAACAGTTGGTCCTGTAGGTCAACAGATCTATCAGGTTGATTATTGGTTATGAGGTTACCTCAAAGAAACGTTATTTCTTAGTGGGTCCACTACTCACTAGGAATTGAAACAATTCATATCAGAAATCACCTAGAATATTACTGGGAATATTTTTACTACATGACGATGCTGATCATATTTAGACTTTCCTTATTTATTATTTTGAAAACAAAATCCCATTTCCTTAAGGACAATTTAGCGCTTTTACTTTTGCAGAATTCAAAAATTTGACAACGTTATGAGTAGAGACGAAAATATGCACTAAAATGTTTGCTAAATATACACTTAAAGTTGCAATATGTACTTCTGATATTGTGTTTGAGGAAATCAAAATTCATTTGACGTATTTACAAATTATATACTTATTTATTACAATAAATAACCATTTTCTTTTTAAATTTTCCGTAGTAAATTATGCCTACTGTCTGTAAGTATATTGGGAAACTATTCTTTCAACATAGCAGGATGTGATCGGTGCATTCTTAAAACTGGGTATTAATGAAAGGTTTATATTAATGTCCTCGTTAAAATTGACATTAATTACATTATTTATCGATTTTAATGTAGCAAAACCTCTATTTTTGTGTAGAATTTCAGCTAGTTTTCTTTTAATTTTTTTCCAGTTAATTCAACGACGTTTCCAATTTTCTCTTCAGTATTGCCAACACTATCATTTGAAGACAAATTTATATCTTTTAATCTAATAATTGCCTCCTTAATTATTGCAAAATTGAATATAATATATGATAGCTGATTTTTTATTGTGAATTATTGAAAGTTACGTTCAAATCAAATTGAGTTACAGCATTTTCGATGCATTCGTATTCCCCATCTTGTTAAAATAGGTTCTGGTGGCAATGGAATGTCAGGAAGCATTACGTTGTATAATTGCACTTGTAAGGGCGCTTTTAAAAATACCTTTTTGATATTAGTAATTAAAGTATTTACATACGAAACTCTAATCCAACTTCCTCAGCAAGCCTACTTAAACCATGGGCCAAACAAGTACAATGGATTAAATTCGGAAAAAAAAAATTCAGACTGTCAGCACATGACTAATAGAATGGAGCTGTGTATGACTCATTCACTAAGTTCTAATTGCTCTGTAATCCGATTATGAGTACAATAGGATTTGTTTATGAAAAAGACATCCGTCAATTTTAGCGATTGTTCTAACCTTTTTTGTTAAATCCTATTTTTGGAATGGGGTCATTATTGCAAAGTTGAAGGAATCCTAATCAGTTTTTCAGATTTTATCATAGTTTTTTATGAAAACGGTCCAGATATGCATTAAAAAATAGTAAAAAAAATTATTATTAGGGTCGGAAATGGATAAGTATAAAATATGGAAGAAATATACCAAAATACAATGCATTTCGTAGAAAAATCAGTCTTTAGTTATGACCAGTTCAAATTGGGAACCTACTTAACACAATCTTGCACTTTCAAGGGATAAATTTTTGTTACAAAACGTTTATAAAAACTGTATAAATATATAATTCACAACTTTATTGAGAGGTATATTTGCACTTATCAACGCTTCACATAACCGTAAATTAAAATACTCTTGATTGCATGGTTTTAATGACATTGAAAGATACTGTTGCAAAGAAATAAAAATGTTCAAGTAAACTATAATAATTTAATGCCATTTTCGGTTTCGATGAAGTAATAAACGAGCAAATCAGCATTTAACATAGAACATTATAACGAAAACCACTCTCTCATAAGCTTTGTAAAACACTTCCTTTCCATCTAAAGTCAGCACATGAAATTTTTTATTTATACCAGCACAAGTTGACTCTCTTCGTATTTATTTTGCTTGCGTCTTGTAGTGTTATCATTCCAATAATTAACGAAATATCCATTTTATTTCGCAGACCCGTTAAGCAGGGCCCAATCCAAGTTCCAGCACTCGTTTTACCTGTAGAAACTGCTACTTATAAAGAAGAGAAAAAGCTTAAAATGCTTCGGGTCGAGAAGAAAATGAGTGACAAGAAGATCCAGACTATTTACAGGGAATCCTCCGCACAAACCTCCCCTTGGGAACCGAAATTTGAAATTACCGACGGTACTGACCCGGAAATCTTAAAACTCGACTTTCTGAAATGGGGTAATCCCTAAAGTATATCATCCATTAACGAGCGAATCTCAGCTTCTATTTTGTTGAAAATCAGGTGCTGGATTACCACCTGGAATGCACGAGATTAAAATAATCGAGAGGGCGCGTATGAAAAGACAATGGGAGAAGACACTACCGCCCGCCGCGGATGCCAAAAGCTTGAAGAAACGTCGTGATATCATAAACGCTATGGAACGAGAAGAATGGGCTTTTCGAGAACAAGTAATGTTATTAAGGTTAAGAAGTCATTGCTTCTGGTTCTTCATAGTGTTCACATTTCATTTTCCCCCAAAAGATATTATTGTGCTGATAGATCAAAAGTGTTCCAATTTGTGGTAACTTTTTAAATTTATATTAAGAAGGGGTCCAACATTAAAAGCGCAATTGACTTTTAGACAAACTGCGCATACGCAATATTGGCGCCATATTGTAGCTTTGTTTATGCGAGTGAGAGCGTGAACATGCCTAGTTCTCACTACTGAGGTTTACGTAATTCATCTGTTCAACATCTTAATAAGTTGAGTGGATATTATAATTATTGCGTACCTGTTATCTTGCATTGAAATTGTTCAAATCGATGCTATAATGATCACCCTTCAAATTAAAGTATTATTTGAACAACTGAAACGCCTTCAAAATTGATTTCACACATATTTTCGCATATTTCCCGATGGGGAAATTGGGTTTTAATCTCTAATTATTTCCAAAGGAAATGAATATTAAACAAAACTTTATTGACAGGCCTTTTATATATAAGCTTTATATATCACAAGTTAACATAATCAACTTCGTTATATATTTACTGTTCACAAAAAGACTGTCACTCTTTAAGCAGCTAGCAATGCACTTTATTTGAGGTTATATACCTAATATGGCACTTAAAAATAACTGTAAATCTAAATATCAAAAGTAGAAAGGTCGCGACATCTATTATCGATAGTGGATACAGAAACCAATAATATTTACAAAAAAAACCGTTTGAAAGTAAAGAATACTTTTTAAGTTAACCGCCCAAATATCCCATACGCCCATTCCCCTCACCCTACTCTATTCCTAGCTTAGTTAGAATGAATTGTAGTTATCGTGCTACCGTACTGGGTGGGTCGTTGTTCAGGAAACGAAAGGCCAAAAGCTATTTGTTGAATCCTCATTTGAACAAGAAATTGATCTTTTAGCAGTAAGTTCTTTATCTAAGGAGGAAGAGAATTTAAAGATCCAATATCCTCGTCATTGTGACCGATAGATAGTATTGCATTTCTTTTTTATTCGTGTTTCCTTTTTCTCTAATTCAAGCAGCTGTTTACGAAATTTAGATTATTATAAATTTCATGAGGAGTGAGTTGATCTTGAAGAAATGGCAATTTTGTAAAACAGGACCATTGGCTTTCATTATCGTCGAGTGCAGCATCGGTTTCTGTCTTTTCCTACTCGCTCACTAAACTTTCATTTCAATTTTTTTCAATAGTTCGATACACCTATCTCTGAAGCAAATATTAACGTTCACTCTTCTCGAAAAATTATTCGATTTTCAAATCGCTGGCGTAATATCATACGTTCTCGACATCAGTACCTTTTAATTCGTCAAACAAAAATGTCTAATTATGTTTCAATATTGAGCTCCAGTAGTGCTAACACTCTTGCCATCTTTCACTCATTTCAAAGAATAAATCACTTCACTAGCCCAGGTTACTTTTTATGGATGCGGCGATTTTTCTCTGGTACTTCTCATGGATTTTCTTCATCCCCGATCCGGCACTTTTTTTTCATAAAACCACTGCAGTAAATCTAAAACAAAAACATTGGAGCATCTTTCAAATCGATATCTGCAACTGCATTTTATTGCTAGGAAATCCAAGATCTCCAAGATCTAAGGATGGAGCTCCTGGAAAGGATGCTGCAGGAATTACTCGCTAATACGAAGACGCGTACCGAAACAAAGATGCAAATGTTTTGCTCGATGAAGTTGGCCGAGCGCGAAGAGAAGTTGGCCAAACTGAAGAGATCGTCGACCAGAGGTGAGTCAAATTAAACTCTCGCACGAGCTTAAACAAAATCTTCGTAAACATTTCAGAAAAGCGTCGTCTAGACTTCAACTACAGAGGCATTATCATGAAATACCATCCGGTAAATGTGCTTGAAGAGCATGCGGATTATAAATCAGAATTGTATGCGCCATTGATAAGACATGGCGTACATCCCAAACGTTGGCACCAAGTAATAGACGAACACATGCAGAAATACCGTGCTAATTATAAAGGCGTCGAGAGATACGATACCCTACCATCGTGGCTGCCTAAAGGGCCTAAACTGAGCGACTCCTGCATTAAACTGCCGGGAACGCGTCTCTGCATACGCGAGACAAAGTGGACTAATCCAGTTTTGAAGCAGTTACATCTGGAATTAAAGAGTAAGTGCCTATAGAGTGTGTCAAAAATAAAAATGAATAGCATTGGGATTACAAACATTATAAGAAAAATTAAGAATATTACGCGAATAGGATGAAAATTGCTCGGTTAAAGTAACATGTTTATGGTGTTATTATATTTTGAATGTCTTTACTCATGGCAAAGATATTCAAGAAAAACTGATTTTGTTAAAAATGTTTTCTTTTTTCTGGGATTCTTTTGAAGATACGAAAATATATATAGTATTATTTCACCGCTAACTTAACCGTTAACTTTAACATTAGTTACAGCTAGTTACTCTTAGAAAAACAGGTAATACTATATAATAGAACCTGCTACAAGATTTGTGCAATAAAATATGTTGCCAATAAATTTTATACTATAATAAGCGTTGTACCATATAATTATTATTAGAAGTCCAGGATGCCCATGAAATAAAAGAAGTATGATAAATGGAAAGATCTAGTTTTATAAGACTTAAATCCGAAATATTTTGCGAAAATTCCTTTGTAGATGCGAGAATAGAAATGATAAAAATACTTAACGTAAACATTTCTTTATTATTCATAGCCAAAATATTCGTAGGTAAGCATGTTATTGAATTCTTAATATGCTGTTCAAAAAGTAGACAGTGTTAACTTGTAATTTTTATAACATTCACAACTGTGTTATTGCAGTGTATGCAGTCTACATAGATGTATGCGAGTTTGGTTGGATGCAAGTACTATGTATACACATTCTGCAGCCCTAGGCGGCACATATTACAATTTGCTAGGACTTTCTTAATTCTGACGTTCATGTCTTAATTGATTGAAATTTTTTTGTATTCATGTTCTTAATACACCTTTTCATTTTCTGTTTTCATTTTATTTCAAAGACACCCTGTATATCTATGTACAATAAAAATAACAACAAAAGATTAAAGCACTTGATATGCATTTGTTGTAAAATATACTCTAACAACCTTTAACACTTTTATTTTTATATTAAAACCAAACCTTAGTCCACTTTTCAACATAATTTCCACGTATATTAAGAAAGTTATCGTATCGTATGACCAGTTTCCGATTACCATCCTCGTAGAAATCTGCGTCTTAATTTGCTAACTTCCTCAGCATATTCATTTTGACGTCATCGTCGTTGTAATGCTAATGGGTAAAGTGCTTCTGCAAGTGCAAGATCAAATGATAATCATTGGGCGTCTAGATCCTAGGTTTCGATGAACCATGTGATTCATCAATTATGATACTCATCCACATGTATGGATCAGCATCCTAGTCAAGCAAAACATTTATTGCACGGCGCAATTATTTATCGTCTCACAATATTTGTCAGCATTGACTGGTGTCATTCACCACAACGCCAAATATCGCGTGCTGAGGCAACTGAAGAAAATTGTAAGGTTGCAATTCTTCAAACTAGCTAAAGCTGTTGTAAACACTGTTGAGAAGGTGTAAATGTTGTACAGTGTTTCATAAACTGTAAAGTATAAGTAAGTGTTTATTATTTTCTTGTTTACCTATATCTATTTTACTTTGTTTAAATTATTCGAAGATGCGAAGGTGGCGTCCCTGGTACGCCGACAAAATGAGCAGCTGTATTTATTACCTTATTTGCCATAAACTTACTTGTTTCATTTATTCGTAATCGGTTTCATTTACGCGTTTGATTTTATTGTTATACATTGTTGGCTAGTGTACTGTATTACAAGCAAGAAAACGCATGATTTTTTCCTCCAATATTAAATTATTGTTACTATCACTTCAATTAGGCAACTTTCATCTAATAAAAATCTTAGAATTTGTAAGATCCCTATCCAATTTATATTTATTTTGGACACATATTTCAGTTTAAGTTCAATACAAAAATTTCTAAAATTACGTATCTAGGCTTGAGACAAAATAAAAAACAAGTATGCAGTTTACGCCTTCGAATACCTCCTAAAGAAATACCTCTACCAACACCTGAAGTGGAAGAGGTAGATGATGAAACAGAAAGTAGCAACCAAGGATTAATTCTCATACAGAGCGTTCTTCGAGGGCGCGCCGCACAAATACTGGTAAGCTAGCGCTAACGCCAGTTGTTGAGATAATAAATTCTTTTTGAATACACAGTGTCTTACAAGGAACTCTATCGATAAATGTATGAAAGTGGAAATGGAGAATTTTTAAAATTTGGCAGTATACTACAACCAACATGTGCATATTATTGGACTAAAAGATTTTCAATAATTTGACACTTACGATTATGTTAGAAGTTACTGTTAACTTTTATTATTTTAAATGGAACACCCTATATGTTATTACATTTTCAAATTTCTAGTTCAATTTCAAGGTGTTTGATAAAAAAAATGTTCCTATTTCTGAAATATTTGCACTTTTTGAAAATTTTTGAGAGATGAACGAATACAACTGAACTTTTATAACTGTAAAGATATTTAACTCGGAAAATTGAAATTCTGCAAAATTTATCAGAAACCAAATAAATTTTTATAAAATATTATACAGCGTGTCCAAAAATTACAGTTAAATTTTCGTAAATCAAAATTTAATTTTCTAAAATATAATTACCTATTTCTTTTCCCATCAAATTGTTCATACAAAAAGAAAAACGAAAATGCCCACCAAAATCTAATGTCATCTAAGTTAGTCATGGCCATTAGGATACACTTTAGCATTGATGAATGTCACTTAGTTTTCAATTACAAGCAATTCCTTCGTGTTTAAATTATAAGAACAAAAGATTATCTAAATGTGTTATGAAGAAGGCAGTAAAGTGATGTGATGAAAAAGTTTTCAGAATTCTTTAATGTATACCTTTTCATATATCGACCGATGTAGTTTCTCGTGGGACAACTGGTATATTAAACTTACAGAGCAGGTTATCTGGGCAACTTCCTCCACTTAACAGCATGTTACAAAATTTTGATTTCCATTCAGGTGTTTGAAGGCAGAGATAACTGTAGGGAGCTCATACAAGAATTGAGAAGCACCCACGGCGTTCTCAGTAAGCAGAAGATTGAAGTATTCAAGCAGAAACTAGAAGTCAAGTATGATCAGCGTGAAGAAGTCTTTTGCATTGCTAACGTAAACTTATACTGTATTATCCTTATTTCTTTTATTTCCGTTTTGAACTAATAAAAATCGTAGTTTAATACTTTCTTTTCACCTTACAGTCTAATAAAATACAAGAAGCCCTTAGTAGACTTCAAGGTACTCTCGTCGGAACGTTATTGGACTTCCTAAATAAAGAACTTAGAAGATTGCTTGATGAACGAAAGGCTCATGCTTTAGGCATAATGGCTGAAAGGGAAAGGCAAAGAAGAGAAGCCGCTGAGGCGGGTAGAAGACAATACGAGTTAAGAAGACGCTTGGAACATGATGAAATGTTTAAACAAGTATTGTTATCATTGTAATAATTAAATCCTGATTTAACACATCATCAAACTGGATTGTAGATTGTTAAAGTACATCAAGACACTGTAGACTTGTATTTGGAAGATATCATAACAGAAGGCATGGAGTTTGCGTCGAAAGATGAAGCGAAGGACTACGTTATAAAACTGGCGGAGAAATTCGACAAAGAGGTTGCCGAACAAGAACCAATTCTTAAAAACAACATATTGCAACAAGAAGAGTTAATCGCCGAATTAGTACATCATTTTGTATTACCCGAGGTAGAGAAATCAATTGTAAGACAACGTATCAAGAAGCGTCAGGAAGTCGATTTGAAATGCATCCATAACGAATTGTATGACGCTGTTGAAGGACTACCGAAACCACCCCCAAGAAGTATACTGTAAAATAGTCTACTACTTTCCATTGTTATAAAACTTTGTTTTTGAATAGATAAGAAGAAAGTACGAAGGAAGAAGCCCGCGGAAACACCTACTATAGCTGGTACATCGTCTGAAGTACTTGAGGAAATTGTTGACTATGAAAGAATGGAGGGATCAGGAAACACCAATCTTGAATATGAAGAATACGGTATAAAGTCGGAATACGCTGACATGCAACGAAAAGAAGAAGGACAGTCAAATGAATCATCAAAAGTAAGCTTTTCTGTTGGAACGACTGATGAATCTGAAGAGAGTATGGATTTTGTTGCATGCATAAATTACAATAAATAATTTGTCTAAGAAATTCGTAATAAATACAGAACTTTTACTAATATTTTATGTATCTAAATTGTTAATGTCATTCAATTATTTAAAATTAGTTTACTCCACGAATTGTACAATATATAGGTTTTATTATTTAAATTGTTATGTATTAATAATTACGTACTAAATTGATAATACATACATTAGAATTTGAAGCGTGTATATCACTACCTTTTTAAAGTATGAACAATACTGAAGATTTGTTTTCTGTCAATTGTATGTACGAGGTAGGCGCCATAAATTGTCGATCTGACAGGCTTATATACAGGTTCAAGCATGTTTAAACTCCGTCACGACATGCATGCACATACGCGGGGTCTACGTTATACATATGACGGTTCGAAGAGTAGTAGCTTTTAGTCAGCCAACCAACGTAACTAGCGCATGAAAATATCTGAAGGAGTGAAGATTGAGTACCGCGCGGTCATCAAATTTCTAACAAAAGAAGGGCATCCGCCTAATTACATAGAACGACGCTTAGACGGCGTTTACGGTGATTTATCTCCTTCGTATTCCACTGTAAAAAAGTGGGCAAAATGTTTCAGTTTGGGGAAAGAATCCTCGGGTCGACCAATTGAAATGATAACGCCTCAACAAATTTCAATTATTGAAGATTTAGTGCTAGAAGATCGCCGTTTGAAAGTGAAGGAATTAGCAGTGCCAACAAATATATCCGAAACAAGTATTTGCCGAATTCTTCATGACCATTTGGGTATGAATAAAATTTGTGCAAGATGGGTACCGCGACTTCTTTTTGCTCTCCAACGTAAACGTCAACACAACATGCGCGGTCGTTTTTAAACATGTGTGGAGACGACCCAAAACCTATTTTGGAGTCCATTGTCACAAGGGAAGAAACAATGGTTCTGTTTTACGATTCTCTATCAAAAAGGAACTCCACGAAATGGCGGCGACCTAATGAACCTAGTCCCAAAAAGGCGAAAGTCGTTCAATCAACGAAAATGGTGATAACCACAATATTCTGGAATTGTGAGGGCATTTTGCTAATTGAATTTAAAGAGCGCAATACAATTGTGAACGGCACATATTATGTGTCTTTATTGCATAAATTAAGGGGCAGTATTCGTGTTTTCTAATCTAAAAAAGGACCTTAGGGGCTGTCGTTTTATGGACGACAGTGAGTTGATAGCAGCTATTATAGAATATTTTGACGGAAAACCTTCAGATTATTTTTACAAGGGTATCGAATTATTAATTAATCGTTATAATAAATGTATAGAAGTTAAGGGGAGATTAATTGAAAAATAAAATTTCTGATGTTGCTCCAAGTTTCTTTTTTCTCTGTCAGGCCGAGAATTTATGGCGCGTACCGCGTAAGTATACCATTTTTTTTGGTCCCATATTTAAGAATGATTAAGGTTATCTTATTAGTTAGGATTTAATTTGTGGTTGGTGGTATATTTCAGAGGGAAAATATCTTTTTCTTTATCAATCTTTACATCGTTAATTTAATTTTTTGTTTTCCAATCTTTCAATAAGTAATGCTGAACGCGTCTATTGTAGCGACCGCATACTTACCTTTGGATTGTAGTTGGTGGCAACACTGAATTACACCACTTTATACCGTGTTTACACTTATTTGTATTTAAAATTGTAGGTTACGAATATGTAAAATAATAAGTTACTTATAGCCTCATTTAAATAAACAAATGGAATAATGTTTTCGATTTGCAAACAAACTCACCCTGCTACCGGTGTGGAACATGCGATAAGTTGCCATTTTTTCAATAAAAACGAGAAAAGCCTTGTGGTCACAGCCGCTAATATAATAAAAATATATCGTTTAATACCCGATGTAGAACGCAGTAAAAACGAAAAATTCTCAGGTATTACATAAAATTTAGGTGGAAAAGCTCTAAGAATATCATGTTGCAGATCACCGACCACCAAAATCGAAGCTAGAATGTGTTACCCAATACACATTATTCGGAAATGTTATGTCTATACAGAGCGTTAATTTAACTAATTCTCCCAGAGATGCTCTTCTATTGGCATTTTCAGATGCTAAATTGTCTGTAGTAGAGTACGATCCGGAAAGACATGATCTTAAAACCTTAAGTTTACATTATTTCGAAGAAGAAGAAATGAAGGTATGCTATATATAATTACAAATTCAATTATCGACCTTCGTTTGTGTAATTAGGATGGTTGGACACATCATCATCACGTACCTATTGTCAGAGCAGATCCCGAAAATCGTTGTGCAGTTATGACCGTGTTCGGCAGGAAATTAGTAGTATTACCTTTCCGGAGAGAAAATGCTATAGATGAAAGTGATCCAACAGATATCAAACCTATGTCATTAAACGCATATGGTTCCAGAGCACCAATTTTAGCATCGTACATGATTATTCTCAAAGAATTCATCGACAAGATCGATAACATTATTGATATTCAGTTTTTACATGGATATTATGAACCGACGCTATTAATACTCTATGAACCGCTGAAAACATTCTCGGGGTATAAAGAAATACTTGTTTTTAACTTGCAACCATTTTTTTTATGTAAATATTTTTATAGGAGGGTAGCTGTTCGGACTGATACATGTGCCATGGCTGCAATATCGTTAAATTTACAGCAAAAGGTTCACCCTATCATTTGGAGCGTCGCCAACCTGCCATTCGATTGTACGAAAGCTGTACCAATCAAAAAACCGCTGGGGGGCACGTTGATATTTGCTGTAAATGCTTTAATCTATCTCAATCAAAGTATCCCACCTTATGGCGTGTCTTTAAATAGTATAGCAGAGACATCTACCAATTTTCCTTTGAGTAAGTTATGTAAATACTGTCCGTTCGTTTTATATAGGCGAATTCCGGCGCATCCCGATCGCTACTTCGGTTTCGTTCGGGTTATGCTAACGGCAAACACAAATATTTTGGATGTAATCGGAGGTCTAATTTAATTACGAGGCTCTTCAATTTTTGTAGAGTACGGGAATAATACAATTCAATAAGCGCGGTAAATACAGTGCATTTATTTAGAAACGACACTCACGTGATTTTTTTTTTACTTGCAACCCATTTAGTAGTGTGGTACTACCCAAAAATAAAATTCCTAGATAGATTTTCATTTACATATACAAAATTAGATGGGCTATCGTATTGTAAATAATTGCAGGTAAGAAATAGGAAAACAATTATATTATAGAAGTTATAACAAATGCTGAAAATGTTGTGTAATAGACAATATAACACCCAAGCGAATAAAAATCTGTCAAATACTGACTTGGTAGCTTTCTAGTCAGAAATGTTAGGACTATTCAACCGTTGGCAACGTATTATTTATAGCTTGTTCCAAGTAAATGCACGGAATCTACTGCGCATTCATCCTTTCCATCTACATAAAACGAACGGGTTGTACGAACGTAAAATTTAAAAATAAACATCTTGATTTTAATGAACCTATTTTCTCCTTTCTATTCTAGAGGTTCAAGAAGATATTAGGATCAGTTTAGATTGTGCTCAAGTAGGTTTTCTTGAAGAAGATACGCTAGTCTTATCGCTGAAGAACGGTGAACTCTACGTTCTAACACTTCTAGCGGACAATATGCGCTACGTCAGAAGTTTCCACTTTGAAAAAGCCGCAGCTAGTGTACTTACAACATGCGTAAGCTTCGAAACTATAGATTTTTTATACACCAATCTCTATTTACATCTTCTAATGTTATAGATATGCGTTTGCGAGAATAATTACTTATTTTTGGGCTCAAGATTAGGCAACTCCCTTCTCCTTCGATTTACTGAAAAAGATCAGTGTCAAATCATCACATTAGATGACTCTTCAGAGCCAAACGTAAAACGCGCCAAGATGTCAAACGAACCGGAGAAGGTTTTGGATAGCATCAATGATTGCATGGCTAGTGATGTCATGGATATAAGGGATCCTGAGGAATTGGAAGTGTATGGGAATGAGAAGCAGACCAGCTTGCAAATAGCGAATTATATATTTGAGGTACAACTTCTTGCAAACCACACATAACAACGGATGACCGATTCAATCAATGTTATCTGTAAAATAGCTATATTCCGTTCGCACCTTAAAAGTCAGTATGGCTCTTATGGGAAGTATGAACACGATTGCCATATAGTGTCAAAATTATATTCTTAGGATATTTTAAACTCTACAGTTGGCCATATGAAGAAATGACAAATGGAACATAACCAATATTTCTCTTATATTTTAACTTATAATATATTACATGATAGTATTTAATATAAATATTTCAAGTTATTTCTATATTTTCTAAACAATGTAACATTCCTTTTTCTTTTAGAATTGATTCTGTAATTGACTATAATAAGATTAGTAAATTGATTTGTTTATTGAGAATAGCGCTTGCAATGATATAATATAAATAGTGGTCTTCTACATATATTAATAGGCATTAAAAGTATTAGACGTAAAGCTATTGATAGTAAGGATGACACCAATAAATAAAACTGAAATACCAATTTATTGGTAATGCAGCTGTCAAGTTGAAAGAGATGTACATACGTAAACTTTCTGTCAATAGAAAGAGAGGGTAACATTCCATAAGAGCCATACTGAATTTTAAGGTACGAACGGACTATAGCTGTTTTACCTCTCCTAGAAAGCAATTGTTAGTTGGCGCTGTGTACCGCGTAGTCGAGATCAGGGGGAAATCTAAATTATTTATTTGTATGTATTGGCAAGAGATATAAATTGTTAATTGTTTTATCTCTCCCATATAGCTGTTGTTAGATGGCGCTGTGTATAGCGTAGCCGAGATGAGCGGGAAATTATTATTAAATTATTTATTTCAAGGTATTGGCGGGAAACATAAGTTGTTGTTTGTTTTATATTTGATCATAGAAAGGTGGAAGTCGACATTTCGTAAACAAAAACCTAGTTTCTGATTTAGAAAGTGCTAACTTTTGGCTGGTAATGTTAAAATTTTCACACTTGATGAAATAAAAGTCCCTCATTCTACTTTTCAATTTTATTGACTAAAAATATAAATAAAGATTTACAAATGTAATACATGTGCGGACTAAAAAGCAAGTTTTAAAAATAAAGTAAATAGAGACAAAATTGGCAAATGCATGATATACATAAACATGCAGATCGAAAGTAATTAATTAAATACAAACACATGTTAGAAAAGCGTAACTGACAGAAATAAGCATCTAATAAAACAAATTTAATGGCAGCTGATAAAATTGAAATGAATGGAATAAGTAATCTAAAAAAAATCGATTTGTTTCTGATAAAAATTGAAGCTTCCAAGGACTTTCTGTCTTCCGAAAGGCATGGGTACCACTGCCCTGTACTGTAGTTGTAGATCGGTCTACATCGGATAGATTGGTCGAAATGATGAATGTATGGTCGTTAATGCCGCCAATCGTTATGTGTACTCATTTCCAACACTTTGAACAATACTTTTGCTCTATAGAACATATTTTAAAATTATTACAGATCTCGTAATAAACTGATAACTACAAACTTTAGCCTCATAAATCTATTTGCAGTTTATATATTTTCCTTCATTCTAATTCAATTCCAGTATATTTATTGCTACAAATATAGGCGAATCGATTTGTAATACAGGGTGCGGCAAGTTAATTTCCTTTTTTGAAATGCGCGCTATTAAGGCTGTAGGGATCGTAGCGGGATGGGGGCAGTCTCATTTGACAGGTGTGGTTCTAAAGTTTTGTTTCCTTCCTCGCTCCTTCGACGCCTACTTTTCGAACTGGTATTCCGCAATCGCTACAATTTAGCCCCGCTGCCTTATGTCCCGGGCCGGAAATCAATTGTTGCGTGGGTCATCAATACGTTCAGACAAACCTCGAGTACAACAAGACAAAGGAATTAAGTCCGTTGACCTGTCAAATCACGTGAGATCGTTGAATCTTGGAATCACCACGTTCACAAACATGCGTTAGCTCTTGGACATTCTGATCGTTCAGTGAGGTGAATTCTACACTATGAGCTTCATTACCATTCATACAAGTCGGCCATTGTTCATGAACTCTCCGAACGCAACTCGAAGAAACGCATGCGAGGCGATTCTCAAAAACATTCCTGCGGATGCAATTGTATGTTTCAATGATGAAGATCATTTCCACTTGAGTGGATACGTCAGCAAACAGAACATGCGCTACTGGGCTGACATTGATCCCTGAAGAATTGGGCTTGGGCGATATCTGGCTCCAGCAAGATGGAGTAACGGCTCCCAATTCCAGAATGACGATGGCTCTTTTGACGGAACGTTTCCTGGAAGGTCTCATCTCAGTATAAGGGGAGATTTGGAGTGGCCAGCGCACTCCTTCGATTTGACCCATTGTCACTTTTTTTGTAGGATTTTTGAAATCCCGTGTTTACATCAACCGTTCAAAGACCTTAGAAGACCTGAGAGCCAATATCCGGACAGTAATTGCCGACATACCCACTGACATGCTGGTAAGAGTGATGAGAAACGCCAGAAATCGAATAATTGAGTGTATAGGTAATGGGAGCTTAACCTACATGACATGATTTTCAAGACTAACTAAAACAAAACTTTAGCCATGTACCTGTATTACTAAAAAAAATAAACAATTTCTGGTGCATAAAATGAGTTTTATTGCGCTTTGAAAAAAAGAAATTAACTTGCCGCACCTTGTACATACCGTTCAAATTTGCTTGGGAAACAAAATGCTTTCAATACTTCGATGGAACTCACAAATGATACATTTGTCTATCATATTTCCATAGTTCCAATTCCCTTATTTGTTCTATTTCCTTTATTGCTATTATTTGTTTACTTTATCTATTTTAATTTCGTATGGACGGAATTTTTTTGTACGATACTAAATTTAACATTGCACTGTGCTTCATTCGTAATATTCTTGTATTATGTTATATATTTTTATTAACCAATAACTGAACATTTATCAATTTAGTAATGAAGAAGTATATTATCGTTATTATATTTACAGGTTTGTGACAGCTTGTTAAACATCGGTCCTTGTGGTAATATTTCGTTAGGTGAACCAGCCTTTTTAAGTGAGGAATTCCAACAGAATCCAGATCTCGATCTAGAATTAGTAACAACAGCCGGCTATGGTAAGAATGGAGCTTTGTGCGTGCTTCAGCATTCGATTAGACCTCAAATAGTTACCACGTTTACTCTACCTGGATGTTTTAATATGTGGACTGTTTGTAAAAACGACGATAAACATGCGTTTTTGATCTTGAGCCAAGAAGACGGGTCTATGGTAAAAAATTGATTTCCCCTAATTATCGTCAATACTTAAATCATCTCGTAGGTTTTGCAAACTGGTCATGAGATCAATGAAATCGATAACACCGGATTTTCAACTCAAGTTCCGACAGTATACGCTACAAACTTGGGCAACAACAAATACATCGTGCAAGTCACAACTACAGCTGTAAAATTATTACAAGGTATAACATTCTAAAAGTCCCTCTCTAATTAATAAGAAGTTAATGTTTTCTTTTTGGTGCTTCATTAGGTACTACGCAGTTGCAACATATCCCGCTAGACCTGGGGTCGCCAATAATACATGGTTCTAGCGCAGATCCCTACTTGGCAATCTTAGCAGCTGATGGTCAGGTCATAACTTTGATGTTAAGAGAATCAAGAACTGTAGCTCGTTTAGTTGTCAGCAAATCAACACTAGCAAACGTAATTTTTCTTTCGAATTCGTTGAATAAAATGCTTATTTTAAGCAAATCTTTCAGATGCCTGCTGTATCAACGTTATGCATGTATAGAGACACTTCTGGCCTCTTCACCA